>CM029539.1:8804636-9344598 GCA_017141395.1 Laodelphax striatellus
AGATTCCAGTTGGAAGACAAGATACTTAAGAATTCAGATAACAGTAAGGATGTATAAGTTTAAGGTATGTATATGAAAGGTGCCAACTAATACTCTTCTTAGAGGAAACCTCAGATGAATCAGATTTGCTAAAATGTTATGACTTGTAACAGTAGCAAATATTAATGTGAAAATTATGTAAAGGATGCAATTAAATGTTTATTTATTTATATTTTGGAAGAAAAATATTCTCAGTGCATAGAATATTTACCCTAAAACCTTGAGGTGCAACCTACTCAACACTCGTTAAAATAAGTGAATGCTCTAACAAAAAATTGTTACAAATTTTCAAATACTAGTAGCCTATCTAAAAAATAAATCAATCAATTTTACTTATGTTTAGTAATTTAGGTCAGAAAAGAGTTGCTCATTAGTCTCAAGACTAGATAGCAATCTATCGTTGAAAAAAAATCAATTTTATTGACAATAAATAATTACAATTTTGGGTTCTGCTAAACCCGTAGGTTTTTCAATACATATTAAATTTTACAAATAAGTACAATGTTATGAAACCAAACAAATTTTTACAAATAATTTTCATGCGAAATAGTGAAAAAGAAAGATAATGATAAAATGCAAAGAAAATGAAAACACTTGTAAAAAATGGGGGGAAAGAGGACCACAATACCTTGGTTAGATTTGGACCAGAGCCATGGACTAGCAGAGGATGAAAAAATACAGTATCTCCAACATCCATGTGTAATGGAATGGAAGTGTGTTCGTCGAATCCTTTTACACCATGATATGCTTTGTTCACTCCATTCTGAAAGTAAACAAAGATATTATTCAATAAATATTTTCATATAGTGGAAGGTATAATGAGATAAAGCAATTATTCAACAGGAATAATTATGGAAGAAAGTCCTTTTTTATTGCTGTCAAGTGTCAACCATTACATTTTACTAGCTTCATTGTGTTGTCAATAATTGCCAGATATCCGAATGGCTAATAGCAAAATAGGAATAAAGAAATACAATACATAAGTTGAATGTGTAAATTTAATTTTATTCTTGATAAAATACAAAAATACTATTTAAAAATTACAAAATTTACTATTTATAAAAATACAAAAATTATTTCATAATTTTCTGTGATACGATATGGGAAAATAGCAATGTCAATTAGGCTAGGCGTACACCGGTTAGTCAAGACAAGACAAGACGAAATTAGTCACGTTTAATCACAGTAATTCACATAGCTGCTTATGAAGCAGCACATCGATGCAATGACTAATCGGTGTGTGTGTCTTGGATTGTCTTGACTAACCGGTGTACGCCTAGCCTTATATGCGAAATAAGCCGAATAGCAATGTTATGGAAACATTTTCAACTTATTTTGGGCAAGTTTCGAACCACAAGGTACGGTGATAGACAAATAGATAGTATTATTTCAAAAAATGAATTTGTTGTACATTTTGAGCTCACCTCCCACTCCGGATACCCATGCTCCAATAATGGACCCTTGTGTGAGCCAGGCAGTACCAGTAGACAGCCATTCTCACTGGTGATTGGTTCCATTGCAGTCCAAGCGGCTACTATCTTATTGGTTGGCCGAAAAGGAAAGTAATACAAGTCCTAGAAAAGCCAACATGTTGCATTTGTATCAATGTGTAAGAGAGCATGATTTTGTTTTTATTTCATATTTAAAATGCATGACAATTAATGAAAAGTTTATGATGTAAGGAAGAAAGAGGAATTAAATTAAAATCATTATTGTGAGTGAAATTTGAACATGTTGAAAAGAAGTAGTCATCAGTTACAGCGTAGAATGGAGTGATGTCAATCACAGCCCAACCAATTTTGTACTTCTAATAAATAACCGCTCTGGGAATATTTAGTCATAATTTAGTGTCATTTGAAAGTTTCAACAGATTTCCATTTCAAAGGATCCAACTCCTTTTCAGTCAGTTAAATGTCTACCCAGTTGTCACTTGCACTACGAAGCCCAACTTGTTTTAAGAAATAAATATTTTTGCAGATATATATTAAGAAGGTATAAAGTTTTGAATAACAGTAGTGGCGTTAAGTTCTAGAATCAAATTAAGCGTGTGTGCGGCGGCGAGGCCAAGAACGCAAAGCTAACTCGTTCGCCCAGAGGCCCCTATCGACAATGTTATTCTCTCCGGTGGATAGATGAGGTGTGGGGTGGGAGTCAATTTTTTTATCATTGCAGTGAACAGTGACTCAGAATTAGCTCTCTCAAGAGAGATAGTTTCTCTCTCCCGAACAGTGCCGATCACGGCCGACCGTAGCCGGAGCGAGTTACTGTTTGAGCCAGCTTTCATGTTAGAGCTTATGTTTTTCTAGTTTCGGTTGGCAAATAGCATTATCTATTTAAGGTACAGTACACATTATATAATTTTGTAATTTTTTGGAGGAGAGGGGGTATTAATTGAGAGGAGAGCTAGCCCAAGGTAGGTTTTGAGACTACGCCCCTGGTCACTTGAATGTCAAGTTACCCTGTTTCAAGGGCAGATTCTCTTTCGATTTTTCACTGTATTAATTTATTGAAAAAAAGAGGACATCACTGTAGTGTATACTGGAAAATAGAATTGTTCAAATCATGCTAAGGAAGTAAATGGACTTTCGGCACATCAAGTTATCAAATAATCATATTTCCATGATTAAGAAAAATGGTTCCATAAATTAATGCTAACTTATGCCGCCGACAAAATAACTGATATTGCCAAGTGGACGCAATGCCAGTCTACATGCAAACAGATAGGTAAAAGGAAGCAATGCGGTAATGCAGATACATGTCGTCGGCACAGTGAAATGCGACTATATGTTCACAACCATAAAAGCCTCACCTGATGTAATGGATGTCTTGAAGTCAATGTCCTTGGATCCGGGGGTTTATTTATGAGCATGGAATGAACAGCTTTTATATTTGGTCCGATAAAACTCTCCACGTAATCCAAAAGCTGCAGAGAAAATATTTCAACATGAACGTGTGAAGACATTTAATTAGATTTTTGGGTATGATTAGATGAACGCAAACTGAAAAAACAACAACTCAAAAGTGCTAAACTATTTTTCTGAATGGAACGTGAGTCCATTGTTCATTCTAATGACAAGTAATGGTATAATAATAGTCCCTACAAGCTAGATTTCCAGTAAGTATGAATAAATAGTATCTTAAGCTTGTTTAAAAATCTAAATACTTCCCAATTTCTCACTGCGTTAGAGCAAATACAATTTTATACGAGCTTGGAATTTATTACTTGAAGCACTAATTTTTCACTTGGTGTGGATCCATCTTTTTTCACTTTTTCAAAATTAACTGAAAAGATTAATTACTTTATAAGTGAAATTTACTCACATATTGGTGTTGATAGCTATTTCGGACTGCTATGGTCCATCTTCAGAGCACGATGTTACACAGTGAACTGTAGATAAAGGTTACCGTATGGGGAGGAAGAAGTTGCTTATGGAAGGGGAAGAGGAAGTGTGTTGTTGAGTGTCGGGTGGTTGGAGGGCGGGCATTGTTATAGTCTGGCAACAGACAAAAGAACCTTCGCGCATCGTATCACCGAAGTGATACAGTATCACATAGTACCACTACTCTAGTGAGCGAGTGAGATAAACTGCTGCATTGCATAACGTGCGCTCTCTCTGCGCAGTAGAGTTCTTATTTTGGAGGCTCTTTTGTCTGTTGCCAGACTATATGTCTTCTGTTGTATTCTTCAGTGTAGAATAGTAATAGTCATAATATAATAATCATGAATAGTAATAATGTAGTCATATTTTACGTAGCACACACTTAACCTCGTCTAGTCTCTAGCTTACTCTGAGTCCCTCCCCTAATTTTTCAGTGTATCTTGGAAGCAATATATTTTATACGATCATTAGTAAAATAAATCCACTTACAATATTATGAAGAATGTATGTTTCAAACACTTCATCCCAAACAATGTCTTGAACCTTGTTGTATAAATACTCTCCGGATTTTCCAAGCTTAGCCAAAGATATATCTTTCATGAGAACCATTGAACCCTTGGGGTAACGTCCTTCACAAAGATCGACGAAATGATTTCTGTAAGAATTGATATTTCTTTTATTGCTGTTTACTTGTAGTTAGACTATGTTGACTCAAAAAAAATATTTATAATAGCATGCCTAAAAAGTTGGTCAAGACTTAGAATTAATCACTCAACGTTTTTCATTCATTGTTCATCAAAGTATATCTAGCCTTCACAATCCTTATAATAATACGAGTGTACCCTGTACAGCGCAAAGCGCCGCTTGTTTGCTCAGGACTGTATCCTTTGTGAATACTGTATCATTACAATAATTGTATCAGTATGAGTTTCCTATAGATTTCACATAAAACCTCGCAGTGGTTAGAGCACAGCAGAAAGGAATGCGCCAAAAAATGTTTAATGTATAATAGATTATTGAATATACAGTATAATATGAATTATATATATTCTATTGCATATTATAATCTACATACAGCATATACTCAGTGGCGGCTCGTGAGGGGAAATCTTGGTGAAGCTCATTATACATTGTAGTTCTGTTTAAAGGTTTACAACATACATGAGTTTGAGCGTAATATTTAAGTTAAGAATAGTCCTATGTCTAATAATAACCAACATTAGAAAAAAAATACAAAAATAGAGAACTGAAGAGAGAACTCTACTACCGATACTATAGTAAGTTGCTTTAATCAAGCAAATAATAATAATGAGTGGATCAACATTCTTTCTTATCACCATCCTCCCATCTACAAAACAGAAAACAGTGTCTCTATAAAAATATAAACTAAGTCTATTGATGGCTCCATCCTCTGTAAGATTAGTTACAATAATAACTTATTTGAAAATACCAAGACTAGAAAACACTATCCAACTTGAAAAAAACGAAATACTCATAGAAATTACTCACAATATTAGTTTGATGCCCGAACAAAATAAGTGAATCTGTAGCTGAATCTGAATTCGCAAACCGTTAACTGCAGGCGTTCTGAAAATCTGAATACGCCTGGCTTCAGTCCTAGAGACAGCAGTTTTGAATTTCTGTCATTGTTTATAATGGGCTACCAACGTAGGAGTGTTGCATTCGACACAGTGATGAGCTGGGTTTTCATGCTGAATTCTAGTATTTTACAGTTGGTAGTGTAGGGACTGGCAAGTGGCCTTCGGATTCACCGGGAGCTCATTGTATACATTCACTATATCTGTATAGAGTACCGTTGTCATGGCAACGCCTCTATTCTTTCATAGGGCATACTAGACCTAGGCACTGGCTTCTAGAACTGAGCTTCACCGGCAGGGCCTGCTAGTACAGAGCCAGCAGCCAGAGCAGACAATACGACACACTGGATAGCCAGCAGCCAAGCGTATTTTGCTAACACAAGGCTTGTTTGGTTTCAGCTAAGTGAACAAATTATTCTCATCCAATACGATCCTATAGATTGATTGTATAAATTTATTACAGAACCAGAGTAAAAAAATAGTAAAAATGAATGAAAAAGGAATATTGGAATCAGCTTGAAAAAAAAATTATTTTATTGGGAATTTTGGTGAAGCCGAGCTTCACCTGCTTCCCCTGACGAGCCGCCACTGCATATACTGTATATTAGCGCACACCAATTTCTGGGTATTTATTAAACAGAACAAGCGGAATTATTGAAAAATACAGCATTGGAAATAAAGAAAATATTGCAAATTTTTACAAACCTGCATTTTTCTAGTGTATCCTCGTCAATCAATTTCCTTATGACTAGGAAGCCATTTTCTTCGTAGAATACTTGTTGTTCAATACTTAGTAATTTCTTACTATTGATGGATAAATCAAAAGGATTTTCAGCCTCTTTTGAGGATGAAGATGTAAAAGTTGATTTCTGGAAATCAATTTAAGGAAAACTTAATAACAGCAATACATTGAATTTTCATGTAAGTGACATAATAAAACGCATTACCTATATCTATATGCCATCTAGGCCTATCCACCTAAGGTGGCCCACCTTATAAATTGGAAATGAAAGAAAACTAACTGACGATACATTGGACCTAATTTGATTTCTTGCATCAATGTCAAGCGTTTTGCTATTAAAGTACTTACTGTAAGCTTGAGAAGGGTGATTAATATGTGATACAGTCGACTCTCGATAATTTGACACTCGATAATTTGAATCTCTTGATAATTTGAATTTTTTGTCTGGTCCCTTGAAAAACTCTCAATAATTTGAAAAAAATCAATGTATTTTGGTCCCTTCGATAATTTGAAGTTTTAGGATACATCTTGACTACCAACATTCTATAATTTGAATTTTTGTTCCTCTACTCTCTATAATTTGAAGTCCACCAACACTCTATAATTTGAATTTTTCTTCTTCTACTCTCTATAAATTGAAGTCTGATTCTAGACCTGTTACTCCCTATCATTTCTTCAATGAATCATCACACAGACCAGATGTGACATGCCTTTTGTTTACTTCAGTGTACACACTACCGTAATGGTTTGAGAAAGCTCTCAGCTCTCAGTTCCCAGTTGAGAGTTCTTTTGGCAGTTGTTAACAGTGTTGCTTGGTTTTTGGTTAAGTGAAATTTAGTTTAGAGTGAAATTTTAAATTCAAGATGAGTGCAAAGAAGAAGAACATTAGTCTTTCTATCAGTGATAAGAAGCGTGTTATCAAAGCTGTGGAGGATGGACAGCCAAAAAAAGACGTTGCTAAGCAGTTTGGGATTTTGCCCTCAACCTTATCCATGATTTTGAAGAACAAGGATCGTATCAATTAATATGAAAAATTACAGACTTTTTCCATTAATTTGAAAAACATCAATGAATGTAAGTAATGGAATAAAAAAAAATATTTTTCAATACAATATTACAGTAATATGTTTTCAATACAATATGAATATGTTTTCAATACAATATAAAAATGTTTTCAATACAATATAAATACCGTATGTTTTCATTACAATATAAATATGTTCTCAATACAGTACTGTAATTTGATTTCAATTAATTCATAATACAGTAATAAAGATTAATACAGTTGTCCAAATGAGGCAGCTAAAGTTTTATTCAACATTTGTTAAATTGAATTTTTTCCTAGCCCCTCTTGTTTATTTGAACTCTTTCTATTTTGAACTCTCGTTAAATTGAACTTTTATTGAGGTCCCTTGAATTTCAAATTATCAAGAGTCGACTGTATCTCCAAAACATTAAAAACAACTGATCAATTACTATAAAATGAAATAATGTCCTGCTACAAGAGTCCACCACCAACTAAACTTAAAACTTAAATTTAACCTGTAACAAAAAAATATACTTTTAGGTACGAAGCGGAAAAGGATACAATATCAGTTTTCCAAGGCATGATGTGTCTCATAATTACTTTCAGCCTATTGTGCGACATTATAAAATTACGAGGGTGACAGTGCTCAAGAATTTAGAACTGTAACGTTAAAATAAACTGAATGTAAACTTTTGTAAACTATATGAAATCAAGTTTTTTGGAGGAAGAAACACACGAATGGTTATGAAACAATCACGATTTATCAAGCGTCAATTGCCAGAGTCATGTAACTAATAATAAGCGTCATTAATTCATCACGGTCATAGAAATTCGCAAATTCATACTCATTACGTTAACCAACAACCAACTTCAAAACAAAAACATTTGAGGTTAGTTACTACAACGGTTGCTGTCATGGGAGACTCTGGTGCAGTGTCTCTGGTTCGCGGTCATGGGAGCTTTTGATAGTTCAGTAACCAGTAGCCACTTCCGCTCTAGCCTGCACCGGTGCAGCTTTCATCAACCGATCCGAAAGTACGATCCATGGAATAAGAACCAGTAACCAAAGCACTGTGATTGGTCGAAAAGTTCAGGCGTCTTTCGTCGTCTGAATCACTGAGCTAAATTATCTAAATAATATTTAGCTCAGTGGTCTGAATCAGCACCATTCCACTAGCTTGAAGAAGAAAACAAACATGGATTCCGACTCCAAATATGAAACTGTATATTCTTTTAATAGATTTTTTTATTCCATAACAGAGATGGAAGAAGTGCATTCGTTATTGGCTGGTATTACCATAATGATTAAAATGATTAGTAGTATATGAAAGAGGCAAATCATTATAAAGTCGTAACTATACGAGCGTTCTTGGGGCAAGACCACAAGCACAGATAACGTAAATTTTTAATCAGTAACATATATTTACGTTGTCTGTGCCACAAGTCACAATAATATATGAGCGTTCTTTGCTTTCCTATTAACAGTGACGCCGACTTTGGGGGGGCAAGGCACTTTCAGCCCCCCCCCCTAATCACCCCAGCTGAAATAATCTTGTCTCACCCTGTAAAGATGTTTGCTTCAAAGACTTCTGATGTGAAGATAGGGAAGACCGTGTCTATTCTATTCCCTGCGAGCATCTACCTGTTGCACTCTGGGGAATAATCATATGAATCTTTCTGAGAAGATTAACATGGGAAAGGATATGCTTATGTACGTAAAAATTAATTTATAATTGAAATAGAATTCCCTGTTGCTATTTTTCCTACTTATCAATTGTGAAATTATATTTAAAATGATAGAATGAACATATCACATGTTCTTAATCATTATTATAATCTTCCATTCAAGTTTTGAAATCAACTTTGAAGGTTATGTTTCAAGCTGGCTGAGCAGACGAAGTAGTTTATCCACAGCTGAGTTCATTCCCATTGGTTATTATTTTGAAATGGATTATGGGCGCGAGACTTCAAATCAATCATATGCTTTTGAACTGGATTTTTTACTGGGTTAATTCAAAACTGAGATCCAATTTCTTTATTGAATCACTTTACGTTTGGAAATATGGAAGAAATAGAAAGCCGCAATTACTATTGTGAACGGTATTTATACAATTAGGTATACGACAATACTTTAAATGCATTGTAAATGCTTATTCCCTATCCTTTCTCATGTTTAACTACCCGGTTTTGTTCACTAAAATTCCCCGTGTCGATTTTATTATCCCCACCACCTGCGTGCACACAGCGAATACACATGGTCTTGGTTTAAACTATATAGTAGTTCTGTGAACTGTAGACCTCGCGAAAAAGTCATGCTAGTCTAGCGCATCCCAAAAGTTCCAAATACACTACCAATACTGAAGTGATGAAGAACTTTTCTCAAATAAATAAAACCAGATGACTTGGCTAACTTAATGCTTAATAACTTAATCATTTACAGCCGACGGAAAATTGTTTCTTCTGTCAGCTGATTCTTAGAGGATCAATTAAGTCCTTTATCCTTTTTAAATTGCTGAGATGGATGCTTGGGAAGACAAAAAGGGACATGATCAGAAATGAAAGGATAAGAGAGATGGCTGGGGTGGTGGAGTGTTCAAAGAAGGTCCAGGAAAGAAGGTTGCAGTGGTATGGTCATGTTGTGAGGAGGGAAGAGGACTACGTTGGAAAGCGAGTGAGTAGAATGCAGGTGGAGGGGTGTAGACCAGTGGGGAGATCAAGGAGGAGATGGAGTGTCTGTTTTGCAGGGGACATGAGGGAAAAGGAGCTGACAGATGAAGAAGCCGGGGAGAGAATGGTGTGGAGGAGGAAGATACGGAATAGCGACCCCGAATAGGGAAAAGCTAAAGGAAAGAAGAAGAAGAAGAAGATCCTTTTTAAATTGAAGTATTTCAAAAATCCTTACATAATTATGCATCGTCGCACATCTCTATAACGAACATTTGTACCAATTTTCAATGAATTTGATCCACTCGTTGAGCCATAAATGCAGAACGAACATATAAACATATAAAATACAAAATGCAAAACGGTCCACTACTGAATCATAAGCTAGGCGTACACCGGTTAGTTAAGACAAGACAAGGCGAGATTAGACACGTTTAGTCACAGGACTTTATATAGTTGCTTATGAAGCAGCACATACCGATGCAATGACTAATCGGTGTGTGTTGCTTCATAAGCAACTATGTGAAGTACTGTGACTAAACGTGTCTAATCTCGTCTTGTCTTGACTAACCGGTGTACGCCTAGCTTAAAGACCTCAGCTATCGCTTCGGTCAAACATATCTTAAAATTGCAAAGGCCAAAATAAGGTGCGGTGCGTGTACGGTAATACAAAATAAGGTGCGGTGCGGGTACGGTAATATTATACCGGTGAATCAATTATTAAAAATTATAGGGTAGGCCTATACTGTATTTCAAATAATTATTTAAAATGTTGTATTTGATATTTTAAAACCATAGGATGCCGATCGAGTCCTTGAAAGTTGAATTTTACTTGTTCGAATGAAATATTCTAATGTGTTGCATATATAGTCCTATACATTGAAAATACTGTACCAAACTATTCATCAATCTGCATAGCTGAAGCTTCTTGCATTGTTGATTAATAATTGTTGACAAAATAATTTCCATACGGGTTCTGCAGCTCTGTTTAATCAAAATTAGCGCAATTGTGAATAATTATATTGAACTTGTTATCGGTCTATTCATTCAAGAAGAGCTTATTAATTGGACAAAAATGATTCTCAACGATGGATTGTTCAGTTGATGTCTTGCTTATAGCTTGAAGAATAGTTCAAGATGAGCAGATTGATGCTAGTGACCTGTTTTTACATCTTCACACACATATTTACGTGTACAGTTTGTGTAAGTATTCCAGATATTGAAATAATGATGTAAAATGAGCGGTCATATCGCTAGACTATCTACTATGATGACAACTGCAATGTACTTTAAATATTAGGTCTTTTTCTATAACATTTGTATCTGATTCACATAGCCTTTACCTATAAAATAAGCTAAGCGAAATTGAAGAACTAGATTACAATGGGTAGCCGGTTAGGTCAACGCAAACCCCCCCACTAGATATATGGAAGGGCCGGTGGGATTTTTGGAAAATTAATGCCTGAAAATGTGTATTAAAATCTACCTGACTACATAAAATTATGAGAAATTATCTTATTATCACAAGATAAATAACAAAGCTACCTCGTATTCATCTTGAGCCATGTACATGTGCCAATAACGTGTGTCCTTCCCAAAAATATGCATAGTTAAAATAAATAAAGAATTTCGTGGAAAACCTAAATAATTAAGAACTTTCTAGAAGGGTTTTGTTTGAAAGAAGAGAAATTTCGAAATGGGATTCCCAGGTACAACCCTCAATTGTGTGTTGTCTTCTGGCACTATACACAATACGCAAATTAGTTTGAGAAATCATTCAGCCATAAATTTCAATGGTGTTCTGGAAGTTTCCAGAAAATGAAAGTCTTTTCAATCAATTGACCACAGGCCTAAGCACGCAGACGTCATAACGGTACATAGTTGTAGCTGTGTTAACCGCATGTATATAGCATGATATATATAATATTATAGAGAATATATGACTAACTATATATAGCTGTAGTTAGAATTAACTGTAGATATAGGTATATGCACAATTAAGCATGGTATATGGATATAGTTTTAACCTTACTAAAATAATATAGTAATGCAGCATGCAATTATAACCACTAATAAATTAATCCACTTGTTAATTTTATTGAATTAATGATTGAAGAGCTCAATGAAAAACAGCCAAATAAAACATAGATATATTTAAAAAAAGAATAAATAAATAAAATAATATAATCTAACATCTGTATGATTAATTATTTTATTAATAAAGTACTATTGAATAAAGATATTGATTAAAAATTTGATTATGGATTCTACTGTTTAATAGTAGCTTATATATTGATTGAACAGTTGTATTTAGTGGGAATTGTTCTCTTTAATAATATTAATAGTATGCTGTAGTCAAGTTCTAGGAAATATTATTATTAGTCAGAAACTGGATCCAGATTCATAAGTTAATTATAATATATTAGAATTTGCATAGTAATAGTGAAGACTTGATAAAGTAATGCATAGGCCTATGGCACCAATTTTTGTATAAAATAATTTATGTGTATTACACACTATATATCTACTATTATCATTATTATTATTATTATTGATTATTTATCATTGTTGATGAGTATTATTATTGAATTATTATCTTATTGTAAAAATGTGATGGAATAATTCATGTACCAGTTTTTGTAGAAAATGACTAATTGTAATATTGGAATTCAAATTGATAATAATTATTATTAATGTTATTACAAGCATTATTATCATGTATTTTATTGATAGTTGTATTTTTTAATGCAGTACTGACTTGAATTATTTTATGTAATTGTATTTGAGAAATTGTATTTAAAAATTGAAAATTGTCTTATAAATGGAATTGCATTGTATCTCAACCTTTGTTTATTATCTATTCTGTTTAACTTGTATCGAATTATTAACAATAATTAATTATTTATAATAGTATTGTAAGATTATATAAAAAACGAATCTTATTTCAAATCATAGCTGAATGTTAATAATGATATGATTATTATTGAAAGCTTGATGTCATAATTCAATGTAAAATTCATTGTTCAATTGAATAATGGGGAGCCATAGCTGAAAATATGTTACACACACTTAAATAACACATACACACACAGTAGAATTACATAACACTTATTTCAAACACATTTTATCCATTTGTTTGGTAAATTGGAACTGAGCACATGGGCGGGAATATTTGGGGGAGTGAGGGAATTTGTTAAGGTGGGTGATGGCAGAACTTTTGAACAATATAAAAGAGCAGGGCATCCTGACCTCTTTCTCTTTATGATTTTGGAAGTGAAGTGTTGAAGTGCTGTAGTGGTGAAAAGTGACATTGTGTGTTTCCAGATACAGTTATCTCACAGGGAGCTGTCTGGTAAAACTTTTACTTATTATTTATTATTATCTTTCTCTAATAATTCTGCCACCTCCAAATCCCCACAGAAACCCCATATTAGCTTGCCAAATTTGCTCATTACAGTTCCAATAGATTTCAAATTTTGATTTGCTAAACACATTTTTAAACACACTTTACATTCGTATTTCCTTAGTTTCAAAAATACAGTTTAGTCCATTTAAATTCTTTCAATAACAATTTTATTTTACTCTTACACCCACACACCACATCATTTGTGTTTGTGAGGCTTCCCCATATTAATTAATTTATTATATCAACTTGCCTTATTGTTATTTTGCTTTTATTTAGATTGTTGTATTATCCTACATAAATTGAATATAATTTTAATTTTTGTAACTTCTAGTATAATTATTATTGAGACTTATTTTACATCTATTTGACTTTGATAAACTCTTTTGTAAATTGACTATAAAATTCTAATTTGAAAGTTAAAATTACATTTTGTATACATTCGAATTATTATTTCTTGAATAAAATACTTGTCAAGCATTTAATACAAAGTCAATTTTCCTTTGATATTAATTTATTGTAAATAAATTCATAATTAATTTTGACCCTGTCTTTCACTTGGTAGCGCCCTATCCACGTACCTGAGTCTTTACTTTCTTTCTTTTAGTTTAACTATCTGAGTATAAGATAAGTCTCTAAATCTCTACTCTATTATTATTTGATTTTATTTTCTCAAAAGTTGACAAATATAGTGAAATATTATTTATTTATCAATCATATAGTGATTGATTGGCGCCGGGCAAATCATAGAAAAGGTAGAGAAGGGAATTAGAATCCCTCTCTGTTAAAAGATTTTCTAATCATTCATTTAGTACACCTAAAAATATTAAAAGTAAGGAAGGAAAATAGTACAAATCGTCACCAACGTAGGAAATTGATTATTAATATTAATTCTAATTACTTTGAGTTTTTGAACAAACGAAAATAGTTCAAATGGCGCCCAACGTGGGGCCAGATTCTTAGTTAATCTGTGTATAGTATCAAGTGAAAGTTCAGTTTAAGTTTATGTGTTAATAATAGTTGACTAATTTCTCAATTAGATAGAATATTAGATCATCGGTTATTATTGTTTCAATTTAGGATAATTTCAGTATAATTGCTTCGTTATAGGAAAGTATAAGGTGTAGGTGATAAGAAAGTGTTTAGAACCATTCGTCGATATTACAGTGCTTCGATTGTGTATTACATGTTTAGGATTTCTATGTGCTTCGAGATAGGTAGGATTTAAAATAGGTTTAGAATATAGGTTATGTCCCGGAAATTGAGGTCTAGGGTTGTAGGTCAAGAAAGCATCGACGTGATGGAAAACAACGAGAGCACCGCCACTAGTTTTGAGTGCAGTGATGAAAGTCCAGCAGAATTTCCATCAGAGATGTTACAGGAGTCTGCGGCAGTAAACCCACCTAGTGACTCTCACAACGAAGTGGAAGAAGACAACGCTTCAACTGAAAAAGAAGACAATGTGACGGAAAAACCGATGGACATATTAAGTATCCTTCTGAAAATACAAGAAGAAAATAGGCAGAGCTACACTGAGATTAGGAAAAGTCACTCAGAGATTTCAAAAATTCGGGAAACTCAGACAGAGATGAAGCAAAGTCAGACAGAGATGAAGCAAAGTCAGATAGAGATGAAGCAAAGTCAAACGGAGATCAGTAAGCAATTGGAAGAGACTACAAGAGAAGTAAAAGTTCTTAAATCATTAAAATTAGCTGTAGAAGAATTAAGAAGAGATGTACATTCACTGGAGAAGAAATTTGATTCAAAATTACAAAAGAAGACAGACGAATTACGGGGAGAGTTGACCAAGAAAATCAGTACAGTTGAAAATCAAATGAATCAACGAATTTCTAGTGAAATAGAAACAGTTAGACGAGAATTAAGTGAAAAAACAACAGACGTGGACACTGACTCGCTGAAGAAATTTGAAGAAAAGTTAAAGGAGTTCCAGCAGGAGAGGGAGGAGATGAAGGAGGCTCTACAAGCAGCTAGAACGCAGCCCATCATCGTAAACACCAACTGTCGAGGATCGGATGAAGTGCCGAAATTCGAAAAATACCAGGAGAATCCAATCCAATTTCTAGTAAAATTGAAAGATTATCTAAGACGGAGTGGTAAAGTGAACTGGAGTGAGCAGTCAGGAACAATTGAGAAAGCATTCGAGAATCAACACTCCGCATGGTGGATGATCGTTCAGGCCAATATAGACTCTCTGGACGAGTTTGAAGACAGATTCCGCGCCAAATTCTGGAGTGAGCACATCCAAGATGGAGTTCGAGAGAGGTTGAAAACAGGAAAATTCATCAGGGGAAGAAAGCTGAACGCCAGTGAGTACTTCATAAAACAGATGCTCATCGCGAGGAATCTACAGCCAGCTCTTACTGACGAGGAGATAATTGTCAAATTAGTTAAACATTATGGAGTAGGCCTGGAAGCAGCTCGATTCAATCGGAACGTCACAACAGTTTCGGGGATGGAGAAATTGTTAGAAGAATGGAGTTCACAGAACATTGATGTTGACAAAAATGATATGAAGGAGAAGCGAGAGCAGAAAGAGAAAAATGCTACAGCGCCGCCCAAGGAAGAGAGGAGAAGTCCGCAAATGAGGAGGAGAGAGCAGGAGAACAACAATCCGCAGCAGAGAAGAGATAACTACAACTCGCATGGAGGCTACAATAACAACAACAGGAGAGGTGGATACGGACGAGATGGATATTGGAACAGGAATCAAAACGATCACTGGCAGAATAATTCATCATCAAATGAGAACTGGAGGAGGACAGAAGGAAACAAGCAGCCACAGAATCAGAAGACTTCATCAGGAGAAAAGGAAGAAAGGCAACAAGAGAAGCCAAAAAACTAGGAGACTCACAGAGTGAGGCCCGATCACTGTGTGAAACGAATTATCTAGGGCAACAAAACAGTGAAAATAAAATAAAATCGATGACTGTAAATACCCCATTATGTGTAAATAGTATTGGAATAAGAAATAGCTTAGATATGGAAGAAGAATTATTAGAAGAGGATAGAAGTAACAATGAGCCAGTAGAAGATAATTGTAGAGCATTAATGATGTATGTAAATATAGGAAATAAGAAGATGAAAGTGATAATTGATACCGGCGCGGCAGTGTCAGTTATAACCAAGGATAAATTGGAAGAAATCGAAAGTGAGATAGGTAAAGTTAGACATCTACCGGCCAGTGGACTTAGTATTTTCGGTGTGACGGGAGTGCGCGCTAAACGAATTATTAAGCAAGTAATGATAGATATTTATGTACAGAATAGATTAATGCCCACAACATTCTTAGTAGTAGAAACACTAAATATCGATATTATAATAGGAATGGATATGTTAAAAGCCTATCAAGGAGTGATTAAAATAGGAGAAGGAGAAATCCAATTATACTTGGAAAACGAATGGGTGACTGCAAAAACGGAAGGATTGAGCAACGAGGAGAGAAAATTAGTAGCCAGCTGTCAACTAAAAATCGGTGCACGTGATGAAGAGAGATGGAGCAGTTTCACTGAAGACTTGTCTAACCAGATAAAGGAGCATCATCCGGAAATTGACTCTAATCCACTTTTCAATATATTGGAAGAACATCGATTTTTATTTAGAGAAGAACTAGGTTGTGTTAAGAACTTCGAATATGGACTGCAACTCAAAGACAACCAACCATTTGTTTGTAAAGCCTATTCAGTTCCACAAGCTAAGAGGATGGCGGTTAAAGAAGAAATAGAGAGAATGAAGGAACAAGGAGTGATAAGAGAGGGTTACTCTCAATTTATTAATCCTCTCGTAATTGTTGAGAAGAAGGACGGATCAATTAGAGTTTGTATTGATGCACGTGGATTAAATAATGTGTTAATTAGAGATCACGCCTCACCTCACACCATTGACAATATTCTACAGCGATTTCATCAGAGACAATACTTCAGTAGCATCGATCTAAAAAGCTCATTCTGGCAGGTGAAGTTGACGGAACAATCAAAGCAGCTGACTGCATTTCGTTTCGAAGGACAAGTCTATTGTTTTGAAAGGGTGCCTTTTGGCCTGAGTGTTTCGACCGCTGCATTGGTTCGTGCTATGCATCACGTGCTAGGGGAGGAACTTACTGATAAGGTGATTATCTACGTGGATGACCTTCTTATAATTACGGAAACTTACGAGGAGCATCTGGAGATATTAGAAAGAGTATTCACGAAGTTAAATGAATATAACGTAACAATTAACTTGGAAAAATCGAAAATATTGAGGAGAGAAGTATTGTATTTAGGACATATCATTTCAAAAGATGGAATTAGGATGAATGAAGAAAGAACAAATGCTATTGTGTCATTCAAAACTCCGAAAAATAAGAAGGAACTTCAATCTTTTCTTGGAATGGCGAATTTTTACAGAAGATTTCAACGAAATTATGCCGAATTGACCGTTGCGTTCAAGCATAATCTAAGCAGTAAAAATAAATGGAGATGGGGAAAAGAAGAAGATGAAGCTTTCCAACAGATTAAGGAGAAATTTCTCGAAAGTGTTGTATTGAAGCATCCTGACTTCAAATCAAAATTTATTATTTCATGTGATGCAAGTGGATACGCGCTGGGAGGAGTGTTATCACAAATAAACAAGGATGGAGATGAAGTTGTGATAAGCTTTGCCAGTAAAACACTCAATCAACAAGAAATAAATTACAGTACTACCGAGAAGGAGCTCTACAGTGTTGTATTCTCGTGCCTCAAATTCAGGGAATACATACTAGGAAACGAGTTGATTGTAAGAACTGACCATAAAGCAATCACATTTTTAAAGTCATGCAAATTACCGACTGGAAGGCTAACTCGCTGGTCACTTCTACTTGCTCCATACAACATTCAGTGGGAATATGTAAAAGGAACAGAGAATAAGGTAGCTGATTGTTTATCGAGGGAGAATGAAGAGATAGCAGAGAGGATGTTGGAGGAACGAGCATATGAAGTGTATCAAATAAAGATTGAAGACACGGAGCTGAGGAAAAAATTGAAGAAGATAAAAGATTTTCAGATGAACGACACCGATTGTAAAAATATAATTGAATGCCTGAAACAAGGAAAGGAGATTGCTAAACGTTTTCACACTCTCAAAAATGACATCTTATTCAGTAGAAAAGACGATAAACAGGAAAGCTGGAAATTATGTATCCCTGCAGTCTTAGAGAAGGATTTGATTCTACAATATCATAAAATATTAGGTCACTCAGGTATAAATAAAGTTTACCAAGCGCTGCGAGAAACATGTTATTTCAAGAAGATGTACAAGAAAATTTTCGATTTAATTTCTTCTTGTGACTTGTGCCAAAAAGCAAAACCAACGAATAAGAAGCAAGCAGGACTTATGAAATGTATTCTTCCAGAGAAAAAACTACACCAGGTATTTGCTGACGTGTGTGGTCCATTACCAAAATCAAGATTTGGTAATGAATACATTTTCATAATGCATGATGCATTCACAAAATACACAAAATTGTATGCAGTAAGGAGATCCACAGCAAAACAACTTTTGAATAAAGTGAGACAGTTTATTGATGAAGTAGGAAAACCTGAATTTCTTGTCACAGATCACGGAACGTACTTCACGAGTCACACATGGGTGAATGAAATGATCCGATTGGATATAAAAAATCGTCTGACTTCTGTTTATCACCCGAAGAGCAATGTGAGTGAGAGAAGTTTAAAAGAGATGGTAACCTTGCTTCGAATTTTGTGTCATAAAAAACATACCAAGTGGTCGGATAGTTTGAGTAAAGTGGAAGAAATTATGAATAGTACATTTCACGAAAGTATTGGAATGACGCCGATTGAAGCATTGTTAGGAAGGAAGCCGGATCAGCCGCTTGAACAACTTGTAGACTATCCTCCTCATGACGGACAGGTGTTGTCAGATAATCAAAGGACGGTTATAATACGTAGCAAGTTGGAAGAGATGGCTGAGAAGAGAAAGAGAAGGCATGATAAGGATGTAAAGTCACCTATTGAGTACAAAGAAGGAGATTTAGTTTTAATCAAGAAAAATAATTTATCGAGTAAAGATGATAAGATTATCTCTAAATTGTGCTTGAAATATGAAGGGCCGTATAAGATAGTAAAAAAGAAGAGTGAAAATTGTTACATTATTCATTCCATGGAGGACAAACTAGTTGGTACATACAATATAGAGAGAATGAAAGCATACAAAAAAGCAACAGATAAGTAAGTATTGAGTTGAATTCACACAACGGGTGGATCGAGTAGCCTTTTGTGTGGAGGACGCCAATGCTGAAAGTCTCAGTTGTAAATAAAAAATCTGACACATCATTGATGGTATTTTCAGTACTTGTACATAGAAATTTATGAGAAGTAATATCATGCAAGGGAGTGATAAGGAGCGTGAGAGTTATCAGCTGACACCCCGTATCTTCACATCATCTTATCTTCTTTCAATGATACGAGAGTCACTAGGGGGCGGGTTATGCATCTCATCCACGACTCCTCATTTTCGTCACTTTCTGCGTATCATCGAGGGATTAAAGTGATCAACGATTTTCGAGAACTTCAAAGTGTATAATATAGTGCATCGTGATGTGATAAAATAATGAAAATATTTTAATATTTCAATTTAATTATGACCATCAGTTTTCAGTCCAAGTACAAACCTTTTATTATTTTATCGCAAAGACTGAACGCATTCTTCATTCAGTATTTGCTCTTGGGAGGGGGGTTTTGAGCCATGTACATGTGCCAACCACTTGCGTCCTTCCCAAAAATATGCATAGTTAAAATAAATAAAGAATTTCGTGGAAAACCTAAATAATTAAGAACTTTCTAGAAGGGTTTTGTTTAAAAATGAGAGAAATTTCGAAATGGGATTCCCAGGTACAACCCTCAATTGTGTGTTGTCTTCTGGCACTATACACAATACACAAATTAGTTTGCGAAATCATTCAGCCATAAATTTCAATAGTGTTCTGGAAGTTTCCAGAAAATGAAAGTCTTTTCAATCAATTGACCACAGGCCTAAGCACGCAGACGTCATAACGGTACATAGTTGTAGCTGTGTTAACCGCATGTATATAGCATGATATATATAATATTATAGAGAATATATGACTAACTATATATAGCTGTAGTTAGAATTAACTGTAGATATAGGTATATGCACAATTAAGCATGGTATATGGATATAGTTTAACCCTACTAAAATAATATAGTAATGCAGCATACAATTATAACCACTAATAAATTAATCCACTTGTTAATTTTATTAAAATAATGATTGAAGAGCTCAATGAAAAACAGCCAAATAAAACATAGATAAATTTAAAAAAAAAATAATAATTAAATAAAATAATATAATCTAACATCTGTATGATTAATTATTTTATTAATACAGTACTATTGAATAAAGATATTGATTAAAATATTGATTATGGATTCTACTGTTTAATAGTATCTTATATATTGATTGAACAGTTGTATTTAGTAGGAATTGTTCTTTTTAATAATTTATTGTATGCTGTAGTCAAGTCCTAGGAAATATTATTATTAGTTAGAAACTGGATCCAGATTCATAAGTTAATTATAATATATTAGAATTTGCATAGTAATTGTGAAGACTTGATAAAATAATGCATAGGCCTATGGCACCAATTTTTGTATAAAATAATTTATGTGCATTACACACTATATATATCTACTATTATCATTATTATTATTATTATTGATTATTCATCATTGTTGATTAGTATTATTATTGAATTATTATCATTATTGTAAAAATGTGATGAAATAATTCATGTAGACCAGCTGGTACCAGTTTTTGGAGAAAATGACTAATTGTAATATTGGAATTCAAATTGATAATGATTATTAATGTTATGACAACCATTATTGTTATGTACTTTATTGATAGTTGTATTTTTTAATGCAGTACTGACTTGAATTATTTTATGTAATTGTATTTGAGAAATTGTATTTAAAAATTGAAAATTGTCTTATAAATGGAATTGCATTGTATCTCAACCTTTGTTTATTATCTATTCTGTTTAACTTGTATCGAATTATTAACAATAATTAATTATTAATAATAGTATTGTAATATTATATAAAAAACCAATCTTATTTCAAATCATAGCTGAATGTTAATAATGATATGATTATTATTGAAAGCTTGATGTCATAATTCAATGTAAAATTCATTGTTCAATTAAATAATGGGGAGCCATAGCTGAAAATATGTTATACACACTTAAATAACACTTACACACATAAAAAAACACACAGTACAATTACATAACACTTATTTCAAACACATTTTATCCATTTGTTTGGTAAATTGGAACTGAGCACATGGGCGGGAATATTTGGGGGAGTGAGGGAATTTGTTAAGGTGGGTGATGGCAGAACTTCTGAATAATATAAAAGAGCAGGGTATCCTGACCTCTTTCTCTTTATGATTTTGGAAGTGAAGTGTTGAAGTGCTGTAGTGGTGAAAAGTGACATTGTGTGTTTCCAGATACAGTTATCTCACAGGGAGCTGTCTGGTAAAACTTTTACTTATTATTTATTATTATCTTTCTCTAATAATTCTGCCACCTCCAAATCCCCACAAAAACCCCATATTAGCTTGCCAAATTTGCTCATTACAGTTCCAATAGATTTCAAATTCTATTTGCTAAACACATTTTCAAACACACCTTACATTCTGTATTTCCTTAGTTTCAAAATACAGTTTAGTCCATTTAAATTCTTTCAATAACAATTTTATTTTACTCTTACACCCACACACCACATCATTTGTGTTTGTGAGGCTTCCCCATATTAATTAATTTATTATATCAACTTGCCTTATTGTTATTTTGCTTTTATTTAGATTGTTGTATTATCCTACATAAATTGAATATAATTTTAATTTTTGTAACTTCAAGTATAATTATTATTGAGACTTATTTTTGCATTTATCCAACATTGATAAACTCTTTGTAAATTGATTATAAAATTCTAATTCCAAATCTAAAACTACATTTTGTATTCATTTGAATTATTATTTCTTGAATAAAATACTTGTCAAGCATTTAATACAAAGTTAATTTTCTTTTGATATTATTTTATTGTAAATAAATTCATAATTAATTTTGACCCTGTCTTTCACTTGGTAGCGCCCTATCCACGTCCCTGAATCTTTACTTTCTTTCTTTTAGTTTAACTATCTGATTATAAGATAAGTCTCTAAGTCTCTACTCTATTATTATTTGATTTTATTTTCTCAAAAGTTGACAAATATAGTGAAATATTATTTATTTATTAATCATATAGTGATTGATTGGCGCCGGGCAAATCATAGAAAAGGTAGAGAAGGGAATAAGAATCCCTCTCTGTTAAAATATTTTCCAATCATTCTTTTAGTGTACCAAAATATATTAAAAGTGAGGAAGGAAAATAGTTCAAATCGTCACCAACGTAGGAAATTGATTATTAATATTAATTTAATTAATTTGATTGAATTTCTGAACACACGAAAATAGTTCAATCTGAGCTGCAATCTGATATATTTTCATGTATTAAAAATAATTTATTTGAACAGCAATATCAATGAAATCATTCTATATTAACAAATGCCCTCATTAATAGGAAAGTAGCCATTCACCTTGTTGTTATTTGGATTTAATGCATATAAAATTATTTAAACATTAAATTTCAATCATCTTTTTATCTATACATAAAAAGCGAAATGGCACTCATTCATTCATTCATTAATCTATCAGAACTAAAAATCTACTGAACCAAATGCGTTAAAGTTTGGCATGCATGTTCAGTTGGACCTTTTAGACGTGCACTAAGAACGGATTTTGATAACATCCCAAAGATACTCCCAATATTCGCGTTTTTCTAGCGATTTTGTAGGCTAAGTTTTCTCAGCTTTTTCGAGAACTATTTGGCAGAAATTTTGAAATTTGGTACTTGGGTTAGTTAAAGGTCTAAAAATAATCTGTTTAAAAATGTACAAGATTCGCCCAAAATTACTGCCAGAAATCGTCGTTTTTGCAGTTTTCCTTGCATTTTAAATGCGTTTTTACAGATTTTTCAACAACGACTGAAACAAATGCGTTCAAATTTGGCATGCATGTTCAGTTGAACCTTATTAGACGCGCACTATGGCAATGGCAAAAATTGAAACTTTGATCGCTCATTTCTCATCTCCATGATAACGTTTTTCTTTGATAAATGAAAATAGATAGATAGAATATAGAAGAATAGATAAAAGATAGGTTAATGGGGTGTAACTGTTTCATTATGAAAACAATTCAAACATATTTTAGAAACGGTGATTCAATCATTTATTGTGTTTTCCAAGACGAATATTTTATTTATTTATTCAGCAATGAAAATACTTGAACTGTGATTATATAGTCTGTATAGTTTCAGCATGTAAGCTATGTTTTCAGGAAAATACTGACGCGACTATTATCTACAAACCGAATGACCCCGTGGCTGACGCTCAAGTGCTGAGAGCGGCAATGAAGGGCTGGGGCACTACTGAGGCCGACCTCATCAGAATCCTCGGCGGCAGAACAGGCAGACAGAGAGCAGCTATTACCGCCGCCTACAAAACAAATATCAAAAGAGTACCGTAACCAATAATATTCATCAACATTATTCATTTCAAACAGACACTATAATGTGTTTAAAGTGAAATACAGGGTGATTCAGATAAGTCAGAACTGTAACTAGTTATGCAGTTCAGTTGGACAGTTATAAGAATTTCTTTTGTTTGTTTTGTCAGAGAGCTTTGACCTTCGAGAACATATCCCACTCCACGCATACACCCCTCACCACAAGCGCTGGTGTCAAGCAGAGAGCGAATTGTTGTCAGTCCTTCACGATGCTTACGCAAGAGCAGAGAGTCGCATTATTGGAAGCATACTTTTCAGTAAAATGTTGCAACAAGTATGCTTCCAATAATGCAGAAAATATAAATAAAACATTAAATAAAAACATATAAATAAAACATTTTATCATCCATTCAATATTTGAGTTCTGACTTATCTGAATCACTCTGTATTACTCGCATATTTTGTGCTTTTATGGCCTTTTCGCATTGTTCCTATGCTTCAACAGAACCATTTTAACTCTTTTACAATGAACAAGGATTTGAAGAACCTCAAATCTACTTCACTCTGTAAATGTAAGAAATATTTCACATTTTAAATTATACTAGTAGGCCCCTATCTACTATATATTTGATCAAATGAGAAAAGGTGATGGATCCACAACAATAATTGATTATTCATTTTCTTTGTCGTTTTGTTCACCAAGCTCGAGCTTACTCTTTTCTGGAAGTAGTTCCTTATGTTCTAATTTTGTATCATTGTAATTATTCTATTTTTGCTGTGTATTTCAAAAAATTTATTGTATTTATAATGTTAAAGGAATATATATGAATAATATGAAATAATAAATAGGAGCTATAATAGTCCACCTACTTTCAAAACTTGGAATAAAATTCAATGCAAAAAATATTCTTATTTTATAGTTTGAGCTTCATATCGTTTGTAGGCCTACACATTTTCCTCTATCCACTCAATTTCGCAGACAAATAATGTTTCCAACAAGTGATATATTATATAACAATACGTCTTTTTCTTTTACCTAATCAACAGTTAACTAGACATCTGTGCTGTCTCTACCTTATAAATTTCAGTGTTGAATAAGATAATAATTATTATAATTTAGTCATACCCCTCTCATTTTATCCCCAGGACTTGATAGAAGACATAAAGGATGATACTGGTGATACTTTTGAGGACATTCTGGTAGATCTTACTTATTCAGTGGAAGAGTATTTGGCCAGAGAAATTAATTGGGCACTTAAAGAGAATAAATTGGATTACATCGATATTATATGCACTTGTACAGGCAACGAGTTGCAACAAATCAAAGCAGTATATTTTAATGGTAAGGTTGAAAAATTAGAATGAAAAAAATCATTTCGACTCTGGTCGAAAATACATCGCCACAAAAACACACACAAATGAGTACCTATCTAATACACATATTGAGTGAAATATCAATAGAGCTAAGTCCAATTTCTACATGACTGTAGGTTGAGATGAAACTTTCTCATGAGAGTTTTTTTCTTCTAATATCGAACATCTTGCAGAGAATATTCATTCTATCTTCATTTTTTCATTCTATCATAATATTATATTTTCATTCTTCAGTTGCACTAGCGTATTATACATCCATCATGGAAAAACCACAGTCATATCATCAATGAAAATTATAATAATAAGTTAAATAGTACATTTTTATATTATCGTGAATAATATTGCCATTGTGATGAGTCTGCCAGGCTGTAGTCTGCAAACCGCATGTTTGTGTAGAGAAAAAACATTTCTAAAAAAAAGGCCATAGCCTAATTAAGAATTAATATTATAGAATACTATAGTCTTTAAATAATGCTATTTAATTAGTGAATAAAACAAAGTTTTATAACCATAAATTAATTATGTTGAATTGGATGAATAGCCTACACACACAATTGGCAATTTAGGTCTTTTTGCAATCCCAAGATTGGATTATTATCCCGGGATTTCTATAGGTATCAAAGATACACTGGGATCCCGGGATTGACATCCCTAATTAGCCTATATACTTCTAATCTATTTATCATGATATTTATTTGATTCCAGTATTCAAAGTCACCTTATCTTTCGATATTGAGAATAAGGTCAAGTATGTTCCTACAAGAATGTTATTACTGCGTATTGTCGCTGGATTTGATGTGAGTAACTTACGGCATATGTTTAATAGAAATAAACTTACATTATTATACGAGTAACTTACTAAAATCAGGAGTTACGTTGAAAATTATATTCGCAGAGAAACATTTTTGGTATCTTTTTGTGTGAATAATTAATGCAAAATAGGATTGAATCGAAGAATGGGTGTATTAAATATTCAATTTATTTATCCTACCAGTATTCATCTGATGATCAGCCTATTCTTCAAGCTTCTATAAGAATGTATGATGAATGAAATAGAAATGGTACCTATAATGCCAGTTGTAACTTGGAAATGATGAAAGCAAGCATTGAATATCATTTCAAATGCAAGGAAAATATTCAGTCCACTTTATCTATTTGAATAGAGATGTAATTCATTTTGTAATACGGTATAGTTATTATTTTTCTACTCAATAAAAGTAGAAAAGAATCAACTTATTAAATTTGTAATTTATAATAAATTTATAAGTTAATTGAATATAATTTATAATAAATTTGTAGTAATTGAGTCATCTCTTTTTTTTATTTGGAATTATCAAAAAACTTACATAGGATAGGTAAATTACTACTTGATCATGGAGAGTTTACTACTCATAGAGAGTTTACTGAATAAATCACTTTATTATCCAGCCTCAAGAGATGTTATGTATTTTTGTACATCATTCGAAATTTCTGTTGACTTCAATTCACAATTTATCAAAATTTCAATTGTTTTGTTAATTGAAGAATATTTTACAGCTTCCTTATCGATGTAATGACGATTTTAATGAGAAAACAGTCAAGACTTATAAAAAATGCATTCCAGACAAACAGGGTAAATTATCAGAGATACTTTAATTGAGTATCTTATTATTGAGTATTTACTATATCGTGAGTATTTTATGCAACTTCACTTTAGTCTTGATTAATTTTCAAGACTAATTTTCCTCAGTAAAATGAAGTTCCTCGCTCTATTTCCTGAGTTCCTGCCTCTATCGTACCGCAATAAGTACTGGTTCACTTTTTGATGAATTTTATTCAATTTGATTTTTTTTTTAACTTGACGATGAAGCGACGATTATTTGAAAAAGCTTATACATGAAGAGTTGTTTTTATTCTTTTTAACCTGGTAATGCTACTAATTTTTCATGTTCAGTTTTCCTTGGGATGAAGGAATAAATTCCTTCCTGAGGAGGCTCGCCACCTAGCATAAACTATAAAAAGTCTTATTAAATATTCGTCTTTTGATTTGGCAATGAATCAGCGAGAAATTAATAATACATTTTGCAAGTTATAGAGATTCTATTCAGAAGACATTGTATGAATGAAGCCAAGAAAAACGACCTATAATGTACTCGTATTTTTCGATTATGCTATTGAAGAATTATTCAGTTTATTTGGAGCATATATGAGTGATTATTTTGGAATAAACGTTAATCTACACAGTCATCATTATTTCAACAATTTTGGATTGAATTTCCGAAAAATAACAATAATTTTTCGAATTTGCAGGTGATTGCACCGTTGAAACGAATGGTGAATTTTTCACATTGATGTCCAAAGAAAGTTTCAGACAAATACAGGCTGTTGTTAAAGATTACAACGCGGATGAATCAAATAAAGACCATCCAGTCACAGCTAGAATAGAAGAGTTTTGTGAAGATAAGGGCTTGAAAAGAGCTTACACAACAATAGGTGAGTATCATAATATACAATACGGGTATTATTTCATTATTCAGACGCGATTTAACGTGATTTCCGAGAGACTTAGCCTATTGCAGTACACGGTACCATGTACCGAACCATGGAGGTAAGAAGTTTTTTTCTCCTATCTGGCAGTTTCCACCACACCTTTGTGGAGCGTTTTTTTTTTTTTTTGGATCGACCAATTGTGTCATGCTCCTTTATGAAACAATGCTATAGTGTGGATTGATTCGGGTGAGAAGAATTTTATTATGATTCATTTGTTTCAGCATCATTTTCTGAAAATTCAGCGAAATATTTTGCGGTCCAGTTGAAAGATGCGATAAAAGGGCTAGGTACTAATGAAAAGGTATTGAACCGCATAATTATTTGGAGATGTGAAATAGACCTGGTGAAAATAGAAGAGGCATTTTTTGACCTTACTCATCAATCTCTCGAAAAATGGGTGAAGGTCAGTTGAAAAAATTTAATCAACTCCAAAATACATGATCGACTGTGATCAATTCAATTTTAAACTTAGTACAATATAGTAGTTTCTTTAAGAATTGAAATATTGAATTAACATTAGTTTATCTGTAACTTCAAACCCTGAAAACCCCGCCATTTTTTACGAACAAAAGTTTCTTGAGAAGTTGAAACGTTATTAGGAGCCAACCATTCATTTCGTTGCCAAGAAAAATCAACTTGTTATTTGCATGATAAAAAGAGAACACGTTATTATTTAACATCAAATAATTATGTCAACTGATTAATCAACTATTCCATAGTATTTTATTCCATATTCAGTCGAGGCTAGGCTGTTGGTGTAAAAAGTCGAATAGTAGTATTAGTGATACAATTTAATTCAAAATTCAACTTATCCCAATAATTGATAATAATTATGACACTTCGACGTAATGAACTTCATGATAATTTGAGAATGATTGAGCGGGACAAATTGAATTTTGTATGGTCTGGTGGTGCAATGGAGCACTATTATGACATTTTTACACCTCATTAATGGAAAAATGGAAAATAATACTGAAATGCGGTTGACATGTTATATTGTTCTAATTATTCAAAATTGAGTGTATTGAATTAATTAGAATCCACAAAAATCTTCATTTTTTCCCAGGGCGATACTACTGGCGATTATGAAAGTGTTCTAATAAAGCTGATCCGAGGCAACAGGAAGGACAAATAATATTTCAGCAAGATCTGCACCCAAAATATTATTGTAATAAAATGAACTATTTATTATCTTTTCTTTTTGTTCAACATAAAAATAAAGTGTGTTATAATTCAATTTATATTAATTACAGATTTAATTCTGTTTACGCGTAGAGCTTGAATAAATTTTGAAATGAGAATCATGTTATTTTATTACTCCTTCAATCTCTCTTAAGTGAAAACAAAATTATTGAATATTTTATGTATGCCTGCATGTAAACAGGTAAACTGTATTTCACACAACTTTTAGATGAAACTATTATATTTGTTTGCTTTATTTTTCAGTTGTTATAAATTAAATATCAGTGGAGCTCTGCTCGAGGTAATCTAAAGAGCACAGGAATGGAAATTTTAAAGAAAAAGAATGAAATTAAACAATTTTTCAAAGACAGCTATCAGTCTTATGCACTGAATCATCATTGCACTAAAAATTAATCTCAGCTTTCGAAAATATTATGAATAATCGAGTTTGAATGATATCATTTGAAAAATCGCACTTGTATAATTTTAGCTTCATAGAAATAATAAAATGAGTTGACAACTATTTTTAGCTCAGCTATTTTGATGAACTCTTGACGATTTCTCTCAAATAAATAAAACAGATCACATGGCTTACCTTCATGCCCAAAATTTAAAAATAATGATACAATATGGAATATTTTGAAAATTTCAAATTCACTTTTAATTTTCTATAGAATAAATTAAAATCAGAAATAAAAAAGGAATAGGAGCAGCTTATGTGTTTCGATATAAATCTAGTAATGGAACAACCCTGATAATTATAATCTTCTCCCACTCGGCACTCACTCTCTCTCAACATCAAGAACCGACAGGGAAATTGTTTCTTCTGTCAGCTGATTCTCTGTCACTGTCTCAACTTGGCTGAAATAATAATCTGTGTTATCACACTCACTCACTCTTCTTTCCTCATCATTTACAGATGGAAATTTCTTTCTTCGCGTCAGCTGATTCTTAAATGAGATCAATTTCTCCTTTTTTTAATCCTTTAGCAGTTATCAGGGATGAGACAGCAAACTAATTTTGTATCACAAACCTCCTATATTCCAAATTTCGTCAAAATCGTTAGAATAGTTTTCTGAGATCCGTTGGACATACAAACATATAAACATATATATATATAAAACATATATACATATAAACATACAGAAATTGCTCGCTTAATATAATAGGATTGATGTTTAATATATCAATTACCTATAACTATTATTAGTGATTTTCAACTAAACTCTCATGTTTGTATAAATCAAACTGAAAGCATTTTTATGAGCATTTATTTTGTAACTAGTCTCTAGGTTAGATTCATTGTCTTTCACTCATATACCGTTATCTCTCTTACTCTGTTTCCTCTTGAAGCCACTTGACAGAGGTATCAAATTAAGTCATTCAAGGTCAGTCATTCTTACTGAACTCGGATGATTACCGTATGGTACTGAATTTATCTAAAACATCATTGACTTGCTTTTAAAAGTTCCTGGATTTTTTATGTACATTTTTCAAATATGATTGATACGAAAACAGGTCATTTTGCATTTCAATAAATGATTGGAGATTACCAATAATTGTTCATTCTTTTCTCGATTGACCACTAGTATCCTAATAATAATAAGCGGTCCCTAAAGTACCGATATGGATTTTGTACCGGCTGAATTGCTTCACCTATGAAAGCTAGATGGCTCTGGTTGTTGTAGAATTCTACAGTAAGAATAGGCCTACTGGTCGTTATAGAATTTCAGTAGAGTTCAGCTATTCCATAGTATCTCTGACGAGGGCGAAATGTGGCGGAGAGTGTAGCGACGAGGGTTGAGGAATGTAGCTAAGTTGACAACGTGGTTATAAAATCAATACATACATAGTGATGAGGGGAGCATCTACAGGTACTCTCAACTACGCTCTCCTCTATATTCTGACCTGTTTCAACCTAAGGAACAGAGTGTGAGCAAAAATGCGCGTGCGTGAATGCCGAGACCGATCAAAGCCCAATTCACTGAATAGATTATTAAAATTGGTGAACTGCAATAATAAAAACTCTCTAATAGCATTTTGAATAAATATATTCGATTGTTGAACTTACAGAGACATTATCAAAAGATGCATCTCAAGGTAAAATAGCTTGGTTCTTTCTCTATACAGTAAATACGAGACAGTAGACAACAATTTATAGTAGTCTAAAAAGAATACATAAGGTTTCAAAGATACACTACAGCAACAACAATAACAACAATATCATCAATAACATCAAAAATAATAATAATAATTGTAACAGAAATTTCCACAAACAAAAATAGAAATACTTTTAAAAATGTATAATTACTGCAACTCAGTTTGTTTGTCTGAGAAGCACATAGATGAAGAAATTAAGTCACTCGAATAACTAAACAATAATGATGTTCAAACGACTTAATGGTAATACTTGAACATGTTGTGAATTCAGCACGCTTGAAATAATGAGTAGAAAGTGAGCAATTTCATCAAGGTTAATAGTTGATGAGCGTTTTGATTCTAGTGCTGTTTCATTGGATCCATTAGAGGCTGGTTTCATCATCATCATCATCGACATGCCAGCCGGTCACGTGGAACAAACAAAACAGCATGGGCAACCGTCAGCCGTAGCACTTGACTCTTTGCCTGCACAACACAAAACACATAGCCTAAATTATTCGTAAGAATTGGAAATTATACAGAGCAAGTTTAAAAATGGATAGAAATAATAGACAACTGCACTTTCAGTGTAAATGTCACTCATGAAAGCAACCAACCTCTACTTATTACAAAGTTCAAATCAATGACCCTCAATAAGAGTAGCATAATACATTACAACAAAAAACGTTTTTCCATCCAGTGAAATGTTAAGATGAGGCCTCACTGTTTGGTTGTTACCTAGATGGTAGATGGTATAGCTCATACAAAATCCAAAATAATAGAACATGTAGAAAATGGTGGAGATCAAAAGTTTGATTATTCCCTACATTTTACATAATATTAGATTCGGCAATTTTCCAATTTTTCTTCTCAAAAACTGCAAGCTTTTCAAGCCACCGCGACCTCACTAGAGGTTTCAAAGAATGAATTCAAATTTTTATTACGTATATATTTTTGGACTGGAAATGGCTGAAGTGAAATGGTAACGTAACCTAATCTTCGACTAAATCAATCAATCAATCGAAATAATCAATCAAATCATCTTCATTTTGACGAGTTTACCCCGTGCAGCGCAAAGCGCTGCTTGCTCAGTACTGTATCGTTTGAGAATACAGTATCATGGCCACATACTTGTATCAGAGTATGTTATTTATTCAAAATCACATTAATATATTTTACTTCTTCTTCTTCTTCTTTTCCTTTAGCTTATCCCTATTCGGGGTCGCTATTCCGTATCTTCCTCCTCCACACCATTCTCTCCCCGGCTTCTTCATCTGCCAGCTCCTTTTCCCTCATGTCTCCTGCAACACAGTCTCTCCATCTCCTCCTCGGTCTCCCCACTGGTTACACCTCCACCTGCATTCTATTACTCCGCAATTCCAACGTAGTCCTCTTCCCTCCTCACAAAATGACCATACCACTGCAACCTTCTTTTCCTGGACCTTCACTTGCTTGAACACTCCACCACCCCAGCCATCTCTCTTATCCTTTCATTTCTGAGTCCTGTCCCTTTTTTATCTTCCCAAGCATCCATCTCAGCATTCTCATCTCTGCCACATCCATCTTCTTCTCCTGCGATTTCTTGACTGAAGTCTCACTGCCATAGATCAGTGCAGGTCTCACATTCATATATTTTACTGAGGGTCGCTTTCCCCAACGCTGCTCAAGTAATAACAGCTGACGCTCAATTTTTTTCCATACTTTTCCTATTCTCCGAATGAGGCCAGATGTATAACTTGAGCAGCGTTGGGGAAAGCGACCCTGATTCAAATTTTACCAGTCACTTGTCATATGTCATACAAATTATTCAAAACTTCATCATGCATACAGACTCAAAATTTTACATCCCACATAGGGGTTAAAATTTGAAGGTTAATTAGTCTTTTAAAGTTATAATGCTAATTAACTACTAATAAACGTAAGATAACTGAAACATTGACTTACATCGTCAATTCAATTTCGACTCCAACTCATATCTTCATAGCGGGGTGTATATTCATTCATTAAATGATCTGTATTTAGAAATGATCCAAAGCAAGAAATGTCTTTGTTCTATTTGTATTTCATGTTATGGATTCCAACTTTTTACAGTAATTATTCTTGATTAATAAACTTTGATTTGATTAGAATTTATGCTTGTATCAATAAATGTATTGAATTGAATGTGAGAGGTAGGCAGGTCGTACGCCGGAGCAATAACAAATAGGCAATAAGCAACATTTGGATCATATGATTGTCTACTCTATAGAAACAAATAGTCCAATGCACACCTAAAGCAGCTGTTTCGGTGTGCATTGAACTATTGGTTTGTATAGAGTAGACAATCATATGATCCATATGTTGCTTATTGCCTATTGCTTATTGCTCCGGTGTACGACAGGGGTTAAAGTTTATGTTTAAGATCACTGACCACCATAGATGACGGGGAGCTGGTCACGACGGACGACAGGACGAGAGCCGCTTGACACTGAGACAGGAGGTGGGCCGTCGCCACGACCGCTTCGGCTCTGCGGCTGCCGCCGCCGCTCCGTTGTCCGCCGTGCTTGTACTGCAGCCCACGCCCACATCATCCGTCATCACCGGCAACCGACTGCCACGCTGCTCTTCTGTAATCACCACAATATTATTATTATTAAATTATAATAGTAGGCCTATTGTAATATTATCAATAATTTATTTATTTCCTCGAAAATACATTATAAAACCAATGTACAGACATGATCACATGATATAAATAAATTACAAAAAAGTGCAAAATAGGTTGGCAATTCTGTGAATAATATCATAAATCATATTATAAGTATTTAAATCTACAACATTTGTACAATACTTATTACATTAAAAACAAACAAAAAATTATGTACAATTGACTTGACATGGGTCATGCCTGAGCGCGGGAAACGAGTTCTGTACAATGCCAATTTTCAAAAAAATATGAAAAGAAAGAGAGAAAAAAATTGATACAGTAGGATAAGAATGTTAGGAGGAGGAAGGGATTGAAAATAAAAGATGAAATAAAATTGAGGAATGGAAAAAAAGAAATAATTGAGATAGGGAGTAGATCGAAACATGATTTAAAACATATTATTATCTATATTATTATGTATATTATGTTGTGTATGTTGATCTTAAAAAATTGTTAGATATCTCTCCGCCCAACGTCGGTTAATCATGAAATCAGGATTCTTTTATAAACATTTTTGCTACATTGAAAAGTACGTATACACAACCTAGCCTATGCAGCTTTCAACCTATCCTCAGTTGAATCTGAACGGTGAATTTCATGCCATTTTTTGTGAGTATGATGTAAATATGATTATTGTAAAAATGATTAATGTATTCCTCATCTTCTTTATATTTATGACTATTACTTTATTTATTATTACCATTTTCCTGATTATTTTTCTTTGGAATGTTTGTATTTGTTGCGGCCTCTTATCGCTTAAATAAGACACTAGGCTCTTTTTTCGACAGTAAAGCCTGGTTTTCATTAGTAGAGTTAGTGGTAGAGTTCCCTGGGAAAGTACTAACTATCTTGTGAACTCTCCCAATGAAAACGTTCATAGTAGACTAGAGTCATGGTAGAGTACTTGTTTTTAGTAGAGTAGAGTGGGATAGCACCGTGGGATAGTACTCTACCACTTGCCTTCTCCCACCACCGCTTCTCACTCTACTCTTCCACCACTATCCTAATGAAAACAGTCTCGAGCTAGTAGAGTCATATAGAGTCTCAGAGAATAGAGACATTTTAAGGTTAGATCTGTTCACTGGACAACACACTTTACCTACTATTCTCAATTGTAGTGATAATTGCTCATTAGTCTTCTTAGACTAGATTGCAAAATGAGGTGTGAAATAAAAATTGTAGTGAAACTACTCGTAATGAGTAAGAGTTGAAGTATATGATTACTCGACCACTCTCTAATAAAACTTTTACTCTCTGTGCTCGGAGCAGAACGATTCGCTAAAATTGCCTATAACTATATCGTTACCTTACCCTCAAGTGCTCTCAATAGCTCTCCTCTCCATATTACTATTCTCAATAGTTCATAAATGAGCAGTGGACTACAGGGGGCGCCCCCACCAGCTGCTTCGCTGGTAGGAAATGGAGTAGCTTGGTGTGAATCAGGCTATATCAATATTACAATACTTTTTCAACTCAAAATAAACATGAACTATTTTTCGGTCGACAACACAATCACTTCAGCAAGCCAGCAATGTTTCACTCACCATTGAGCTGTCTCTCAGTGATATATTCGTTGGAGCCCTGATGGCTGGCTTCTCCATAGGCGTCGAACAGGTAAGGCAGCACCGTCATGGAATGGGTCTCATCGCCAGCACGCGGAGGCACAGGTACGAAGTCTAATGTGCGAGCAGGCTTCCTAATTACCCAACTACAAACAACATTAGTTCAATTAATAATTTATTCATTAGACTCATTTCTACAAACAAAATTAGTTGATTTAGTAATTAGTTAATAAATTAATTCATTAGTTTCATTTGTTTTGTTATATTATGGCAAATCAATTTGAGTTAATTTTCTTGAATTGCGGAGAAAATTTATTGATTTTGTAGGACAGCTCCCTAAATAATGATTGGCTTCCTCCCATTAAAACTAATTAATTCTCTCTACTGTATCTAATACACCACAACTTTTTTTCTGGATTAGCATTCTTTCTATTGTTTTTTATTCAACTTTTCATGTTATTATTGTATGTATTGATGTATGTAATGTTGATTTAATATTGATGTAATGTTGTTTTAATGTTGTGTGTGAAATAAATAAATAATACAATTTTTTCACTGATATATGTATGGGAAAAATAAATCAGTTACAACTTCTGCCACTAGAGCGCAACAGTGAACGTAAACCAATGATTAGAGCGCCTCTTACAAGGCTCGAAAACATTATTGTGTCCTAAAAAATGACAATGGCATAGCCAATAGTAAATTATTTATTTAATGGCCAATAAAGTATTCTATTCTATCAAGCTTTTATAAAATTAAGACTGTCAGTCATGGTATCAATATTTTCTAACAACTCTCCATCAATTCATTTCAATTGACCTCTAGAGGAACGCTTTAGATATTATAACTAAACTCTATTCAATCAATTTTACAGACAATCCGTTATTGGACAATTATTAAGCCAAGAATAAGAAAATGTATATCGCAAACTACATCCATTCTATCCAAGCTAATAGATTTTCAACGCCAAACATAAGCCATGGGTTGATTGATTTAAGAAGGGCTGCTGAACCAATGAAACCAAGCCCATCGAAGGCATATTCATCAAGGAATCTGCAATCTGAACAAATTCAATTCATGCTTCACAGCACCGTAGCAACTACAAAGAACTGAAATGCAGTGTTAGACTAAATATGGCAATTCTGTAAGCCGAGTGAGACATGTCCGATTAGAAGCAATGTGATTACGTTGAACAGCTATGCTCGCATCGTTATAGCGAGTTTGATCGAATTAGCTGATTTTAGTTTTATTTCAGTTTATCGGTGTGGAGCTGAATTCAATGCTCAATTCTGATTGGAAAAGGAACCGTGTCATAATGTAGAACCCATTGCATAATTATGCAACGGGTTTGAAAAAGCATATCGAAAAGACAGCTGTTTTAGCATCAATTGTGAAACTGTAATATTTATGTTGTAACATAGTTGTAGATAAAATAATATTCCCAACTGTGCACTAGTAAAAGAAAATCAAGAAAAAGAAGGATGACTCACGGATGCTTTCTAATAAGTTGAAGGCTCAGTCTTGTCTCTGGATCTTTCTCAAGCATACCAGCTAGCAGGTCTTGTAATGTTGGATCCAAATCTGTGGGAATTGTAAGCTGACACCTACCTATGCTTTCAAATAGCCTGTAGATATTGTCACCTTCAAAAGGATATTGACCCGTAGTAAGATTGTACCTGCAAATAGACGGGAAAAAATATTTGAGAATTATGAATATTATTGTAACAACAAAAATGATACCATTACAAATTAATCAAGTCAAACAAACCTTGGAAATTTCACATAGCATTCCTGAATAAAATTCATTGAGCACAGTAATAAATAATTCAAAATTTCAAGTAATTGTATTTCTATAATCCTTATAATATACTCCTCTCTTCTATTCTCCTGATATCTGTTGATAATGGCACTTGATTCAGAGCTTGAAAATGAGGTTCACTAGGTGAAAACCTGAAGTTTCGATTGATAATACTTTTCTCGTAATAAATTTAGGGTCGGAATTCATGTTAATGATAGTATACAGACAAAGTTGTGACTAAACGTTCCCAAGTTTTTTTTTCGAAAAGCCTTTTCCTTGTAATATAATATTTTAGATTTCCCCTCCTCATATTGAATTTCTCATTTCAATCTGAAGTAATTATTACCAATATCAAGGTGAATAAATAGATAACAAAGCCATTGGTTTTCCATGTATCTGGATCTAATAATTATTAGTGAACTATAATTGGAGGGAAATTGGGATTAATTTAAACAACAGAGGTAATAGTCGGACTACACTGGCATTGGAGAAAATAGTTGTTTATCTAGTATCTGATAAAAATCAGTACGGAATCACTTTCAGATTTCAATGTAATAAATTAGAAAAATATTGAATTAACTTTTATGAAAATTAATGTATATAAATTCAATTTACGTACAAAGTGACTCCGCTACTCCAAATGTCCACTTTGAACCCATGAAACTTTTCATTGCCATTGGCTATTTCTGGAGGCTGGAAAGCTGGCGAGCCTTGACTAGTATAGCACGTGTCGTCCGCTGCATATAAATCTAATGCCTTCAATCAAACAACAAATTGAACAATGAATTAATAAATAATATGTTTTATTGACTCAAGAGCTTAATATACAACGCAGTTTCGTCATTAACTGCAAAAAAGTTTTTATAGTATGGCATTTTATCGGTGGGGAGACCCTTACGGGTAGGTTCCACCTCGCCTAATTGCACAATTTTCAGTGTCGGTCACCCATCCAAGAGCAGTCTTGAATGTTTGTTACTTAACCACATGAATGCTTAGCAACCGCTCTCATGATCATGTTAGATCATCTTAGACCGTGATCATGTTCTATAGATAAATCGTGCAGACTCATCTTTAGAGGCACTCTATACCCTGGTAGATTTTCTTAGGATTGCGGCTGGATAGAAGGGTTTCCCCCACTAAGCTCGTTTGATTCGGACGGCATAACTTCATTGAATAAAGGAATGAAAAAATACTATCGCAAATAATCAACCTCAAAACTCAGAGGTTGAACCAAGTTTGAAAGAGTTCTGTGGAGAACCTCACCTCTGCCACTCCGAGGTCGGAAATCTTCAGTGTTCCATCCAGGGTTAGCAGCAGATTGCTTGGTTTGATATCTTTATGTACAATGCCCTGACTATGCAAGTACTCGAGTCCATCCAACAGCTGACAAAAATACCTGCAAACACAAATATCTTATAATAATTTAAAAATAATATGGAAGCATAGGGATCATCGTCAAAAATTCTCTCCATTAATAACGAGAATAGAAGATGACAAAATGAAATAAAACGGACGCTATTAAGGCCATCTCAATTTCTATTAAAATATAGCGAGATTATTACAAGTTACGTTTTCAATGACAGGCTTTCGATCTAAATATAGAATGTGATATTCACTACCATCAGTTTTCATATGTCAAGTTCTCATTGCTGATAGGCAACCTATGCTTATAAAAGAGGATGTATGTTTGTATAAATAGTTTGTTTATACAGTTAAGCTTCGATAAGAAGAAGTTCAATGTGTTAAAAATCGTCTTATTGAGGTAGGCCTATTCAATATAACGAGGTTCGTTTTACCTGATAGCAAAGGTTGAAGGGGATTTGAGAAAATCTTCTTATCAAGACACGAACTTACGAGGTTCGACTGTATGAATTGAGTTAAAAGAGATTGTCTTGAAAACTGTTGGACCGTTTGTCATGAAACTTGGAATTTATGTGTAAAATTCCACAGAAAAGGTATTTTTTATTAATTTCGTTCTATCTAACTGAGAGCGTGATTTTGTATGGCATCCTCCTCTGGCCACAGATGTGATCCAAGTCCTTCGTATCCAGAAGAAGGCCTTGAGAATTAATAAAATTTGTAGAACAATTAATATTGATTTTGTAGATCTTTCCGTAATAGAAAAAACTTTACAGCTGAGGATGTGTTAAATATAACATGAAACCATGGTCCTGGTGTAAACATTGCGTTTATTAAAGTGGAGTTTGACCCAAAAGTCTATCCTTGAGGATTATTCTAGTAGATTATCACTCTTTATTAGAGAGAATTCTCTCTCTATGTTCTCATATTTGCAGAACACACGCAAATGTGGGCTTCTCTTGACCCAACAGTTCTTCCACTGTATGAGACTAGGGGTAGACTCAGGCTAGATGTACCCTTCCAGAGACTGAGCAGAACCCGGACTGGTCTGGCCACATGCCCATCAGCCTCTATAACAAGCTGCCGCCTCTGTTGGCCAGGGATCTGTCTGCTGCGCGGTTTCGAAGGGCTCTTTTTTTCTATTTTGCTAGGGATGATACCCACATAAGCTCTAAGCTTGTGCGTGGGTAATAAGAAGCTTGACCTGGCTAGTTACTATTCTTACCATTTTATAGATACTCCTGATTATTTTATGTACTTTACAGTATTTTATATTATGGGAAAAATTAGGCATGACAACGTCTACCGCGTTTAGGTAGTTTTGTATAGAAATTGACTTCGGAGGGGAAATATCTCCCACAAAAAATATAATTTACGGTAGCAAAATAAAAAATAGTTTTAGATTTATCAAAATCATCTAGGCTAGCCTACTTGTTATTATGACATTCAACATTCAGAATTATTTTCATGTAAAAGCAACTTAATGCTGATCAATTTGAATAAATACTGAATAAATTGATTGGAACAATTGGGACTCAAAAATTAATCATCTAAAGCGAAATTCAACTTACCCGTGTGCCTGCCAAGTTGGGAACTTCTTATCTGGCGTACTCTCAAGCATATCTTGCAATCCACCAACACAATACTCCATTACCATATACATCTTTTGTTTCTCCTCGTCTATCATAACATCTACAAGTTCTATCACATTCTTATGCCTGAGCGATTTGAGAAGCTGAATTTCTCTGTAGAACAAAATAAAATGATTCATCTATTATTTTAGTGAAGATGAAGGTGATAAGCAAACAATTTCTAACAAAATCATGCACTACAAGAGCTCCTTCCTCTAAATCAGGAATTGGGAAGAATACTAATTTAAAGTTCAGCTAGGACAACACATTTTTATATGCTCCAGGTGATGGAATACCCGGCTACAAATTGAATTTCATAACCCATGAAGCTGTACAAGCAAACTTTAATCTACCGGTATTCATGTAAAAGAATCTTGTATCCTAGTTGTTTTGAACTTCATAAATGTGTTCCATGTTCTATAAAGACGGAAAATCTGGTATTTGTGCTTGATCTTCTACCTTAGATTGAGCTAATTCAAATCAAGAAGCTACATAACTTAGTGAGAAATAGGTAAACATTACTCTACGAAAGAAATATAGCCTAACATGTAAAAACACATTATCAACATTGCTTAATAAAAGTACTGAGCCCACTTGAATTCTATTAGTAACTATATTTCTATGATCTCTGACTGAATCTACAGCCTTCAAAGCAAAAACTGAACTGTATGTACTTAACCTAAAAACATCCTAAGAATATTTTTATGCATGCACTGAAATTTTACACCAAATAATAATGAGTTTGAATGAATGATTTTTACTACCTTCGAGCGTTCTCTTCACCATTTGGTATCCTTCTTAGCTTCTTCTTCTTCAGGATTTTTACAGCCCTCCTACAAAGAGTTTGAGAGTCAAGAGCTTCTTTAACCTTAGCGTAACTACCTTCCCCTAGCATATCACCCATAACATATTTGCCAATCATCTTGCATCTTTTCTTTTTCGTTTGATATATGATTTCGTCCGACTCGACTTTATGAAAAAATTGTTGAATATCAATGTCATCATTATCATCGTTCAGCCAAATTGACGGTTTGTTATTGTCGAAACTTTCGCTGTCCCTAACGCACAACAAGTCGTCTGATTCACAGTCGTCTATTGCCATTTTATCGTTCATAACTAATAATTATTCATTTCTGAAATAATGTAACCTCAAATGAGAACTTTATCGCGCACCTTCAACACAGACCTAATCTTGAACTGTTTTTGATCTTCAATGCATTCATTTCCAGTTTTCTGCTGTTTTTGCCAGAAACCAGATGCCATCCCAATGCCACACAAATTTCGTTGTTCTTCCTCTTTCGATTTACTATCAGTTCAAAAGATTTCAATAATTTATTTACTCATTCGTAGATTAAAAGAAGTTTGCAGGATTTCTTGAATATTTCATATCGGTAGTTCCTGTGACTAAAAATATTCTTTTAGTTCTTTCCGATATAGAGGAGTAGCTCCTAGACCTGATCAGCGCGCTCTAGGTGAGAGAGAGTGAACAACTTGTCGGGATTTTAACATTGTGAGATAGGAACAAAACACGATTTTAGGATAGAATTCAAATAAATCATTAATGTATCATCAATACGTTATTGCTATCTATTATTTAGTGGTTTCAAGGTGTTTTAATAAATATATCAGTTGGATTAAAGTACTTTTATCAGAATTTTCGTCATCTTGTTGCTAGACTCTTCTTGCTAGGTTAGGTTTTTGAAGTTTAAACTTCCCGCTATGTGTAACCATCAGTATGGTTTGTATAATAAACATTATTATTCCAGAGACATAAATTATTCCACACAGATAATATTTAATTCAATTACAACATTATATTTATATCTTATATTTTCCATACTTCATCTATTTACGTTCAATATTATATGTGCAACAATCAATGTCAGGAGTAAAAAAGACATTATTATTCCAGAGAAATCAACTATTTTACACAAATAATATTTAATTCGATCACAATATTATATTTTACATCTTTTATATTTTCTATATTACATCTATTCACATTCAATATTATATTTTTATATCAGTACCTATCTTACTTTTTTTTGGAAAGGAATGCTTTTGGAAAGAGGGTCAAATTAAAATTATCTTTGTTTTTTCCCTCTTAAAAAGGCAACTGAAGTGTTCTTAAACATCCTAGCTTTGATTTTATAAGTTACTGGAATATTTTGGCTGAATATTTATCAAATACGATGGGTTTGAAAACAGACATTTTTACATTTGATTCAATGTTAACCCATCTTCAATCCCGACAAGTTGTTCCTCTGTCTCTCACTTGAGCGCTAGTGTTTGGCAGCTACTCGTCTACAAGCCTCTCCGAAAAACGCTACAGCTACAGAAAATCTAGCTCTCCGGGCTGAAAATATCTAAAATTGTATTTATTTTCGTTTTCAAACAGATTATCGTGTCTAAACCCCACCACTCCTTCCACCTAGGCTGAATCAAAGACGCCTGGTAACAGGTAACAGGTGCCTGGTAACAGGTAACAGGTGATACACCTTTTACCTATGAGACAGGTGTGGCGTAGACCTACAATGCATAGGCACGGTTGAACGCACACTGACGAGTTGAGGACAGAGGTTTTATATCGGCCTTAAAGGTGCGGAGACCAATCCGGGGAGTATTCGAAGAACTTTAATAATACTTACCGTATCTCTTGTGGAGACACCAAGTTGCGAATCCATATGTTCACACTTAACTTGGTAGATTTTGTGTGTTGCAGAGCATTCTAGCAATGTTAAAGCATAATGCAGCATTAGTATTGAGTTTTACCAGGATTGGTTTTGTGAAAATGAAACCAGATGAAGGAAAAGCGACTGTTATATCCCATCAACAAAAAATGTTGAAATATTAATGAGTTTTCACTCTTTGAAAAATCCAAAGATGATAAATGCTAATTAAATGTATCAGGTGAATGTCCTTTTTGTATAGTGCATTCAAAATTTATTTATTTCCTTCATTAGATAAAATTTAATGTTTACATGTACCAAAAATGTATGACAGTGTACCGTTCTTGTTTTATATGCATTAAAATACAGTATGCATTATATAGGCTTCAATGCATATTTTTCCCCCACCCTCACTATCACAGCTTTCAAACTTCAGGATACACTCCTTGGATCCTTCAACTTTGTCTATGGGCTCAGATCAATCTTGAAAAATATCCTGGATACATATCAAATGTATCCCAAATTTGCTTTTACCTCAAGCCTTCCTTTACACTCTTATTGTTTCTTATTCCTTTGAGAGACTTTGATGGATTTATAACATTTTCCAAATAGGCTACCGGTACTGTAGTTGGAAGAAACTATTGAAACAACGGCGCAAAAGACACACTGTCCCGCATCGTGCAACCAGACTCTGCTTCCAATTTATCATCCAAACAAACAGGAACCCAAATAAATTGATGATGATGATGATGATCATGAAATGAAAATAATAATAATTGCGTTTCAAATAGATAATGATGATGATGATGATAATAATAATAATAGTATTTAAATTTTTAATAATTATCGTTCATTTTCCAAGTTGACCACGTATACTGGATAATGTGGTCAACTCTAGTTTCTGTTATTCAAGTGAAAATATTTTTGTATGCTTTGTTCAAAGGAATAAAGTTCATTATTTCAAAAAATAATAAAATAAATATAATAATACTGTAATCCATTATTGATACATTGAGAATTGAGAGTAGATTTCATATGAACTTCAGATAGCATAGGTATAAAGAATATAGTATATTTAAAAATTATTATTGGTACGTAAAGTAAGTCCAAAAGCAATCGATCTCTTTTTTAGACCGCTCCTACACTGGAATACAGTAGACATAATCAATATTTACCCCGACACATATTATTATAGTGGGGCATCATAATTAGGATTAGAATTATCTTAAGTAATTTATTGAGTCGGGATTCTCTTAGATATCTGTATTTGTAAATAAACTCCTCTGAATGCATATTATTGGCATTCAGAGAAATTATTATTAATGTATAATAATTAACAAAAACATATAATCATTAAATGGAATTATTTATTAACACAAACATTTTATTAAAAAATACAGACCTAATAAACCGAGAAAACAATCATATTCTTCCTAATCTTCGAACGGCTTAATTGAATGAATAAATATTTTTTTTAATTTTTCCAATGATCAAGATGAGCAGGTCATGAAATTATGGTACCGTACTGTACGACTTTAATACGAAAAAGTACCCTTGAATGATTATTTATCATTGAACTTTATTCGTGAACACATCTTGAATGAATAATTGATCAATCCAGCACCTACTGAACATTAAAGGCATTCATCGCTGTTATTAAGCCAACAATCATTGGAGCACAGCGAAGCTGTGGAGCTTTGATTATGACATGGCCCTGTTGTTTTTGAGCAATAGAGACGGTTTTATGACTTCATGAGCCAGCGCTATTGTGAGAGTGTGTTCAATACATATTGTCGTGTTGGCTGTGCGAGTTATTGACAGTTGCACTTATCTATCTGACTTCTCTTTTCACCTTAACGAGGAGTGTACAACTGATAACAGCTTATAATTGAGTTGCAGTTACGTTGCCACAAAAGTAGGTAGATTGTGACCAAAAAATTCTAGACCATTAGTTTTGATTTTCTGAAGTGCAGTCCACTTTTTTAGTGAAATGAAGGGAATGGATTCCAAACCATATGCTAGTCCAGGGATGAAGTGCATCAAGTATCTTCTCATCCTCTTCAATTTGATGTTCATGGTAAGAGTGATTTCATCACTTTTTTCCGTTCTCCATAATTGTCTATTCTTGATTGTAATTTATTGGTTCAATACCTAAAACCTATGTATACACTATATACAATTATTGTATACCAATTGCACATTACATGCAATATAATATGTATACAATATATACCGTACCGTTATTATGTGATGAAGTATCATCTAAAGATTCCGGTTGAAAAACTCTCCTAATCAAGCAACAAAACAATTAAATATGGAACGAAACATATTCAATAATTTTACAATACTCAAATTTATAGAAATTGATTTAGACTAAGTTTGAATTAAATCTGTATAAGTAAGATTAATCATAAACTGCTAGATCATTAAACCTCAATTTCTCTTTAGAATAGTTATACATTCATATTATATTATGTATTGGAAATCGTTTCCCTTCAATAGTTTCAATTTTTTATTCTAAAGCACTTGGATTAGTAGCGTACAGAAGTCAATATATTATAATTGAATATATTTCTCAAACAAAATCATTGTAATTGATCGTTTCATCAGTTGGCGCATCCATGTATTATTCCTATCTCGTCGTACTTTTTAGTTTTTGTATTTTTGGATAAATTTTAGAAATAAATTTTGTATAATAGGGAAAATTTTAAAAACATGACGTGATGGTGATCGTTATTTGACATAATTATATTATGTATCGTACTATATTAATAAATTAGTTGACAATTACAAATAGATAAGATTAAAAATGAATTAATTCATCAATTAATGAATAAATAATATTTTTTTTTAATGTTCTATCAAGAGAAATTGAAAATAAAAATTAAACACAAAAGAGAAATTGAAAAAAATTATTTCTTATGCACTTTACACCATTTGTCCATTGTGCACCAGAGGAAAATGTTTTATTCAATATTTTCAGAACTTTGCCATTTTTTTAAATACATTCTCAGACAAATTCATCATTCCTGTAGGGTCAGATAATTGATTACAGGAATCTAGAAAACTATGCAGTTCTGACTGGATCATGTGAAAAATTATGTTCTTCCAGTAATTATCAAATCTTTAATAATTGAGTTTCCCCTAAATCAATTTTTAAAAGAGATTAATTTATACATTGAATTAAAATTTAAGAGAATTTAATTCAGTTGTAACAAATAACACTGACATTCAAAATATGAGAGAATGATGAGGGTAAAATTATATTAAAAGAAATAGCAGTTATTACAAGTTGATGTTTAAAAACTGTATTCAAGTTAATTGAACAATAAAACTAACAATAATACTTTTTAACTGAAGAATCACCTAGTGCATAGATATTTCAGCTTATTTTCACTGATGCTAGCTCGAAATACATGTTTTCAAAACAATGACGCATGTTTCAATGTTAGATCTATTTTAGCCTTTTTTGGATGACGCAAATCTTAAGCATTGCCGTATTTCAAGTTCACTTGCAAATGGCATGATAATTATTTTTTCCGTCTGTGCCGAGATGTATTGACACGAATAAAATGAGGGGTTGAATGTATGTCCGTACAATAATGAGGAATTCTTTTTTCTCATTATGAGATGCAGAGAATCAACAGAAGTAGAATATTATGACTTAAATTACTGACAAATTCATATACGGTAGGCCTACCCCTTGGGGTATGATCCCTATATATGTAAGACCCCTTTGACCCCTAAGGCAGTCAAAGGATGCTAATAAATGAATGAATGTTATGTATTGGTATAAATAAATTTAAAATTTTACACGAACGTAAGAATGCAATAAAGAATGAATATTTCATTCGTCATAGATTTCTGTTGATCGTTGAAATGCTCATCGATTAAAAAGAGAATAATTCTCTAATGTGATTCAATATTTTTCAGATAACTGGACTATGCATTGTGATAGTTGGCACTTCTATTAACGAATTCTATGCGGACTATGCGCACTTCCTAGAGGATCGTTTCTTTTCGCCATCAACTTGGCTCGTATCACTTGGAATGATTATATTCTTCATCGCTTTCCTGGGATGTTTTGGGGCATTGAGAGAAAGTACATGCTTGGTGACAGTTGTAAGTGGATATTTTATGTTGTTTACAGAATTTACTGGCAAACGACACTTATAAAATTGGCCACTTTGGCGAGCAATAGCAACTTCTAAAATTGAATAACTTTTTGAATAATGTTTTGCACGTTGATTTCCAACATGATTTTTCACTCAGTTATGTTTTTGATTACCTATTTCAACAATTCATTTTTTACATTGTATTTATTGCTCCTCTGTGTGAATACAGTCCGTAATAAAAATAGCTAATATAGGATACGGGTTGTGCACAGGGATTTGTAGGTTTTAGTTTCTCTATAAATATTTCTCTTATTCTTTTCTTTCTCTTATTCTATGCATTGGAATGTTTCTTCTTAATTTATATAATGTTATTGAAGTTTGGTTTTTTCTTCTTCTCATTTTTCTGTGCATATTGTTTCATTTATTCTATTCAATTTTGTATTTTATGAACAAGCTTTACTAATTTGTATTATAAATTAACATGTATATTGATTATATTGTAAATGTAAAGGGTTGTGTGGCAGAGAGGACCAGGAGTCCTAACTCCGCCCTTAATAAAGGCAATTAATCAATAAATTCTTTTCTTTCTCTTTTTCTATTGGTTTACAGAATATACTCTCATTCTCTGCGAGCTTCCTGTAACTGTATTTTTCATTCGAATTGGAGTTTTGTATCTGCTACATTAATATGTAGGCCTAATTTTATTTTCTTAATTCTTAATTTTTGAATAGTTTGTTTGATATAAAGAGATCTAAGTTTTCAGATGTTCAGACGTTAAGATATAGTATTATTAATAATTTTTCTTCATTTATTTCCTATATTACTATTATAACTTCATTTTGTGATCTACACCTGCGCAGAAAATTATGAGAAAATTGAATATTAATTTCGAGTTCAATTACAGTACATATTAATAATTCAAAGAACTGAAGAATGGATATTATTGATGGAATTTATCAATGTGCTAATACAATCAATACTATTGTAAAACATTTTCAGTTCACCATCATTCTTGGGTTGATTTTCTGCATTGAATTTTTCGTGGGAGTGTCCGGCTATATAATGCAAAAGAAGTTAGCCGGAATGCTGGTGCATAGTTTGAATGAGACAATGCATGACTACACAACCGACAATCATGCAAAGATCACCATCGATAGACTGCAAAGTGAGGTGAGAATTTTTTCTACTTCTAATTCAAACTGTGAATTTTACAACTTGTAAGAATCAATCTCAATTCAGAGAATTTTTTCAGATTTAAATTTTATAGAATAGAATAGGACAGAATAGAATGACTACTTTATTCAATCATTCAAAAATTTTATTTCCTTTATTGATTAGAATAATAAAGATGCTATTTTTTCGCATAGGCTGTAACTGTAATTCTGATTGAGACTATTGTACTCTATGCCTAGATTTCTTCTACTATCAATATTGTATGACAGTTTCCTGATACTTTTTGGTTATTTCTTTAAACCTTTCAACTTTGTATAGACAATGTTCATAATGCAATGTGCAGGTGCAATAATGAATATTTAATACATAAACATTGAATTAATCCAATATTACTTGAATAAATATAAATATTTTATTCGATTTGACTACTTTGATAGCAAACTATATTCCTATCACAATATCCTATTGATTTAATTTGCTCACACTGATTTCAAGATTCAAGACACTAGAGAATAGGCATTTCATTTATAGGGATTATAGAATTCATAGGGATTTATAACATTATCAGTAGGAAAAAGAATGGATATACGACAAGGATGAACAACAAAATAATATTCTGTTTTCAGTTGGAGTGCTGCGGTATAATAAGGCCGGCCGACTGGGAAGGAATCCTGGCTCCCGTGCAGATGGAGTCGTTTCAAGTGCCCGAGTCTTGCTGCGAGCGTTTCCTGAGCGACAACCGCTGCATTGCCACCTATAACCGCGGATGTCTGCCCAAATTGCACTTCTTGATTGGCGAGAGTACTCTGCTATTGGTTGCCACAGCTATCAGCATCGCTTTTATGCAGGTTAGATGATAACAATTCAGGTTAAATGAAAAGTTCGATGAAATTCGTGTAAATTTTAAATTTCCAATCCATGTAAAAATTCTTAATTATTGTCGATTCTAATAATGTTTTGTACTTGATGAGAAGTGAATATGAATATGAACTACAACTCACTACCAACAAACAAGTTTTCTTATGTTGGCAGTGCCAAAAAATTGTATTTGATAACGTTAAGATACTTGATTTTATTTATTTTCTTCTGTATTATTATCTAGACTTATAATGAATTTTATTTTGCACATGTATTTTGTTTTTGGCAATAAAATTCAATTCAGTAGTTATACTCAAATAGTTACGCAAACTGTAAGGCCTACAATAACCATTGGTCTCAAATGATTGGTAATTTACATAGAAAAAGTTTAAAAATTCCGTTCATTTTTACGGTGATCGGGAAAATCCACGAGGTCGAAAATTTGAATTTAAAATCTCAGAACTATCACATACAACATAAAAAAAGGAACTGACCACCCCATTTCATGGAAGGAAACGTACCTACCAGTTTTCTGGGCTATCAGTCAATTCCATCCCTTTAGTTGAATATATTTTCTGTTAGATTCCCTCCAGTAGTCGTAAGTTGCATCTTATATGCTGAATGGAATACTCTCAATAAAATTAGTTATATTGATATTAATTTATTCATACTACAATACTGTATATTATTACTTTTGTGTTTAGTTGGATATACAGTATTGTAGTATGAATAAAATAAATCTCAATAAAACTAATTTTATTGAGAGTATTCCATTCAGCATATAAGATGCAACTTACGACCGACCACTGGAGGGAGTCTAACAGAAAAGATATTCAACTAAAAGGATGGAATTGACTGATTCAGTTGACATGTATATATTTTTTCTCCTTGTTATTGAGAATAAAATTAAATTCAATATAGGCCATCAAAGCAATATATAAATTTGCGCAGTAGACCTAGACGGAACTCACCCTACATACAAACATGTAGTTTTCGTAGGGTTATTCCTGTAAAATATTGATTAGTGTTTTTTATTGAGTGTTGCTTTTTACTGTGTTCTGTACCGGTAATGAATGTGATATTAATTTGATAATTCTGTTGTGATTCATAAATTGTTATTGTTTATTTAAAATATTGTATGACGACTATGAAACATATAATTATGTACTGTTTGACCAGAAAAAGAACGTCCCTGGCGGAGTGATATCTAGCATGCTAGAATGGCTATTTCTCCTGTTCGCCAGAGACTTTCTTTCTCTGGTCAAACAGTAGGTACCTGTTATGTACATGCAGAGAATAAAACAATTCAAATTCAAACTCTATTTTTGTGGAATAAAGTAATATTTTATTTGATTAGAATTCAATTATGAGAATAAATGAGCGTTCCAGCACCTACAATTCCAGAAATTGGGCACTGGCAACCTTCGACTGGCATATGCCGCCAATGGTAACGTGTAAACGAGGCATAACCCACACTAATTTTGCTTTTCAGTTGGTTGGAGTTATGTTCGCCTATTCGCTGGGTCGCATGATACGTTTCCAGAAGTCGGAGCGCGAGCGCCGCCGGTGGGAGATGCGCGAACGACTGATCAACACCTACACCAACAACGGGATGAAAGGAGACATCGGACCTGTGCTCTACATGACTGTGTCTGAGCCACAAAAATGCCCACCACCCCCACCACCACCACTGCCACAAACCGAGGAAAAGTAGGAAAAAATCATTCATCTGATCGCAACATCCTTGAATTGTACACTACATTCATTTGTGCCAAGTTACTCAACTATTGGGAAAATTTTATTCCCAATAAATTTCTAACACTATGCCATCAAGGAAAAATAGATTGATTCTATTCATTTATCTAATCATAACTTCTTTGAATTGTTCACTATATTCATTTATTATAAGTTACTCAATTGGTTTGTTTTGAATTTGAACATTTTATTCCGAATACATTATTATCAATATGACATTAAGGAAAAGTAGATAGATTCGATTCATTAATCTGACCTTAACTTCCTCCGATTGAATTGTTCACTTTATTCATTAGTTAGAAGTTACTCAAATAGTCAAGTTGAAATTTGAAAATTGTATTTCCAATAAAGTTTTATCCATCAAGGAGGTCTAAAATTTGTAGAGGTTGAGCCTAATAAGCGTCAGTCACGGATACTACAATACCACAGTCTAATAAAGCAGTGTATTTATTAGACTCTGGTGACGTCACACTTCTTAAAATCTTTGCTGGGATATGCGTGTGATTTCTATAGTATATTCTAGTTTCCATGGCTTCATCTATGATAGTTGGATGGCATACCAAGTTGTCAACCTGCTAATTAACCAGATTCGTAATACTGAATAAATTTCTAGTTCTAAATTAAAAGTCGAAATTTTATCTTTTCCTTATTTATCCTTTTCCTTTTACTTGTCTTATTGATTCTTGATTATGTTACGGTTTTATATTGTACATTTGAACTTCCTGAAATCAAAATTATCAAAGTTAAAATTTAGTTTTTTAAAGTGAAGAACTACCTAAAACCGGTTAGGTAGGTTTATAATGTACTAGTTCGCCATTTTCCCCAAAATAAAAATTGAGTTGTACAGCTAGGTGGAACAACCTCCACAAAATGAAGATAATAATAAATTTGTCATTATTGAATATTTATTAGTGCTTGAAATACTGCTGGTATTCAAGGTTATGTCACAAAAAATTATTATTTAAATGTTTATTTGCCATTAAAACACATCAAAATCTAAATGGCCCAATAATTAATATTGATTCATCAGGATTTGAATAAAAAAACGCATGAACCAAAATTATTTTGCAGTATATAGACTATATTTTTTTCATCTTATTGAGATGGTCCTTGATTGTATGAATGTACCAAATACAGTTCCACCCAACGGTGATAGTTCAAGCCACGGATACTAGAATACACTGTAGGAATCATGAGGATGCGCAGTAAAATTCAGAGGAAATGACATGGTTCGGAACCCACTTACCATGGAACCGTTAAATAACAGTCACTTGTCTATTGGATTCCGGGTGACGTCACGCCACCCTAAATTTAGTCTGGGATCTGTGCGTGACCCTACCGTGTATTCTAGTGTCTGTGGTTCAAGCTGTACTTTACTATGGAAATAGTCATTCACTTAAATTCAGCTTGCTCATTACTGTATATTAAGTTTGTGTTGGTTTTTACAATATCTTCAACATGCCATTAAGAAAGGGTATGGTAATATTAATTTTATTCCATGTTGTTTGTTAATTCAATGTTTGATTACTACCTAATAGAAGGATATATTTTATAGAAATAAGTACTTATCATCGCAAAAGTTTAAAGCATGCCTTTTACTTTGAAAGGAGTAAAATCATTAACTTTGCACAGTTATCTTGATTTTGAAATGTTTTTATAAGTAGGCCTACTACAGTAATCTTAAAACAATTCGATCTATTCGATAGGAAATCATTCTCATGATCGAAAATTATTTTCACAATTTTTTATGTAATTTATAAACAATAATGAGAAATGATAATAAATAATTATTTTCATTATAATTCACTTGCATGTTTGCTCCAACAATTTCAATATTCTACTTATTGAGCGATTATTCATGAAAAATAAATTGTTTTATTACATACAATTAATATTAAAAGTATAAGTATTATACAAAAAATATATGCCTATTATGTGTTAACTAGTAAAGTAGATAAGGGGTAAATTATGAATTTTCATTCTAATATTAATTGGTTTTATTTATTCGTATGTTTCACGTAAACTTTTGTTTTGAGTGATTACAAAAATAAAATTCTAATAAAAATAAATAAAATGGGAGATGAAGCAAGTTTTCCTTATTTAATTCCTTTCAGGCCGCGATTACATAGGATGCGAGTTGGTAAGAGTTGCTACGAAAAAGTACCAATAACCAGACATAACGGTTTGCAGAATTATAACAGCGCATCATTTCTAGAGTAACCTACGTTTGTTACTCGCACAAACTCGCATCCGATGTAACCGCAAAATTAAACGATTTCCTCACTTTCTCTTCAATTTTCGACTAAATCAAATCACCAAATTTGATTCAGAATTAGTTAATTAACCTCAGACAATCGAACCGGATCCATGGTTCATAACTCGAAAGAAACAGATGGATTGTCTAAACTCCTCAAAAGACAGTTGAAAAGTGGCACATAATTTGAAAAATTTCAAAAGGATAGAATACAGAAACAGTTGACGCATCACAAGAGTTTGGTGATAAAGAGAATGAAAATAGAGCTTGAATTGTATAAATTATTATTATTTGAAATAAATAGTTGAAGTTCATTACCATTTATAAGATGGACTCCTAACATTATTATTATCCTATCTGACTGATCCACAAAGTAGAAATTAGAAAGCATTAGTTTATAGTTGTCAATCTCGGCTTTATTTCAAACTTTTTTGACAATTTGTACAACATCCTCATCGTTGAGTATATGATCTTTGCCGACTTTTTGGGGCTGATGTTTCACTGATGATCCCCATACTAAGGCACTGGAATAACACATCAGAGAAAAATCAATTAGTTTAGATGGAAATATAGTTTCATGACTGAACAATGATACATTGCAATAACTCAAACATGTTAGTGAATTATTGATTTCCAAAGATCATTGTACAAGAGAATTTATATAAAATTATATTACACAAAAAACAAAAATGATTATTAATTCATTTGTAAATCTTGTGAAGCATTCAATCATTATTTATCAATTTACAGATATATGGCATCCAATTTTAGAAGTAAATCTTTCTTAATACTTTTCATTTCAGACTTTTTCATAACAGTACAGGATGAGAGGCAGAGCTCTGACATGCTGAATATTAATAAAGGTTCACTTTGCTGCAAGAGTTGAATACTGATAAACCGTTCTTTTAAATCTCTTGAGATTTAACATCAAGGAAGTGATCTTACTATTGGAAATCAACTCTCGATTACTAGAAACAATTTGCTAAAGAAAAGATTAGGAAATGTGGGAAAAATATGATGGATACTTACTACTTGAATTCCTTTGCAATAGTTCTATGCAGCTTATTGCAGAAATCCTCAACTGATTTTCTTTCAGAGTGCAGAACGACCGGTGATTCATAATCTGGCAACTGACCTTTCGGCTTTGTATAACTGAAATGATTCAATTTTTTCAATTAATTTAATAAATTCTCTCTAATTTTAAAACGCAGATTTTTGTATCAATATCAACAAAGGTTAATACTATGTTTATCTACTGTAAATTGAGTTCAATTTTTCAATTATTTGGTAATTTTTTTAAAATTTTAAAATACAGATTTTTGTATCAATATTAATGGTATGCTAATGGTTAATGGTATGCTAATTAACCTTGGTTAAAACTGATTTAGTCAGCGCGTGAAGAGAACGGAATTGATTGGTCAGTGGCATAAGGAGAAAAATGTTACTAAGCATGCGCGACACTGAAAAGTCTAGTATCAAATCAGTACGTTAAATGCTGCGAAGCTTCCAATAACCGTGATAATTCTAAAATGTTTTTTTCTAGGTTAGGCTATCGTTTATTCAGTCGCTATTTTTTTGCTGTAGTTCAGGTAAGTGACATTCTTTAACATCATGTTTCGCGAGTTTACTATTCATTATAATATTCACATTTATATAGCTAGAGTGTAGACTATTTTCATAAGGAACTTTAAAATCCACCATTATTCAGAAAATCCGTTCTCTGCGCGATAACTATATGTTATTAGTGGATAAAGAGATCATTAAAAAAGAATAATGTTTATAAATCATTATAATAATAATTGTTTATAAATCAAATGATGATGTTTATAAATCATTGTAATAATTATGTTTCATATTATGCTTCAAATTCAGAAGAGGATTAACTTGAAGAGTACAAAACGTGTTCGTACAGTTTTAGATATAAAGTTTTCAAAATATTTACTCAGTGTGAAATGTGATTAGCTGATTCACATATAACTTTAAATACCCTCCTAAAAGTTTGTTTTACGCTTGAGAATTTCCAGCTTTAGAGAAGATTTTCCTGTAATGCGTAACTAATCACTTTCATTAAACCGGCCAAAGAAATCGAAATTTTAATAATTTAATAAACATTTAAAACATGAACAACCTCAAGGTTGAATGGTAGAAAGGACTTTCTAGTCCTAATTCCGCCTAATAAAGAATACTTTCATTTCATTGTTTCCATAACTTTGATATTATCTGAGCTGAAAATACGGTACATAATAATGGCCTTAATTTACACTATTCAAATCAATTGTTAACCACTTACATTCGAACAAGTTTCAAGTAATCCCACATTTTCTCTAGTAAATCATCGAAATTCCATCGGTGGTGAGCTGATATAGGTACACAATGCGGAATCTTATAAATAATATCTAGTTCTTCAATGCTGATTTGATCTGAAACAAACATATTCAACCAATAAAACAAAACTATAGGCTGTACAATAAGATAAAATAACATCTCTCTCCAACTCATCAACAATCATCCCTAGCAAAAAAGTCGCATAAATAAATTCAGACAATACTTTTATTGTCATCTCAAGCTATGTAGTGAAATTAGTTGGCTAAATGTAACATTTGTGAGTTCATGAAAACAAACATTAATAACTGGTAATTTTATCAAAATACTCGGGAATGCATTATTAAATAAGCGAGTCACACAAAGAAATAATTTATGATTGGCCATCAGAAGAAAATGTCAAATATCGATAAAAATCTAGTAATTCGAAAATAAAGTATCGATAAAACTACAAAACTCAACACCTAGATTAATAGCACGTCAAGAAACACTAGGCTAATATCATACTTAAATTGTAATAATTCATAAATTCTATTTCAATTACTTGACTGCTCTTGGATAGATAATCGTCAAAAAGAAATATTCGAGTATTTTTTCTTTTTAATTCAGTATATTCAATTTAATTTTGCGTTAAAACTTAATCACATGATACAGTAACTGAGAAGATTGAAAAAAGACACTTAATGGCATTTATAAATAGGAATACTTCGCCTGTAATGTTACAATATATTTAATAATTTAAAACACAATTACTGTGTTGTTTCAAGACTTCAAACATCATTGTGACATATAACTAAATTCAATTTGTGATTCAGGATAGAATTTTGTTTGGGTTGGAAATTGTTGTGGGTAAGTCATTGTAGAGGGTTAAACTCTTGGATTGACAACCTTCTAAAATTACTAACACTAACAAAATTGTATTATTAAAAATACTTCTAATCAAAAACAATTTCTATAACGAAAAATTATAAACAAAAATAATTTCGAACCCAGGATTATGTCTAACTCACTACAATGACTTACCCACAACAAAATTCTATTCTGAAAGAGATTTATTCATTTCCAGATGCCTGATAAGTTGATGTCCAAGGGCCTGTTGCATAACAATTTAGAAGTGAAACAGGAAAAATGAATCTAAGTAGAACCCAAGAGTATGTCTAACTCACTACAATGACTTACCCAAAACAAAATTCTATTCTGAAAGATATCTATTCCTTTCCAGATAAGCCTTATGCCTGATAAGTTGATGTCAAGGGCCTGTTGCATAACAATTGAGAAGTTAAACTGGGAGATCTAAAGAATCTAAGGAGATTCATACAATTTGAATAAACTCATTCAATGAAATGAGTAAATGACATTGAAATAAATAGCTAAATCTCACCTATTTTATTGAGTAGATATATGCAAGGTACGTAGATGCGGTTGCCTTCAACAACGTCGATAAGATCGTCGCTGGTGGCATCGTACCTGAGCGTGATGTCGGCGTTGTGTATTCGATACTCGGACAATATCGACTTGACCATGTCGAGGTCTAGCTCACTTTGCTGCACCATAGTTTGCAAATTGATTCCGCCTTTCTCCTTGCGCCTGAACACAATGTTGGGAGGCGCCTTGTTCAGACGCAGGCCGAAGCCTTCCAGCTCGTGTTCGATCAGTTTCTTGTGCTGCAGCGGCTTCAGGACGTCGAGCACTATGAAAATCAGCGAACAGGTGCGTGCCACGGCTATCACCTGACGCCCTCTACCTTTGCCGTCCTTGGCGCCCTCTATAATACCCGGCAAATCGAGCAGCTGTAACATGTAACGTATCAAATAACTTTTATATTTTTTAAATAGAAATACCTTATTGATATTAGATATTTAGCCAAGAAAGTGAATTGAACTCTCACATAGCCTAACTTTGGACATAGTATGATCTACAGAGTCTGTATAACAGTGTGGCCATTTGATGTCACATTTTTTATTGGTTAGCTCGGACAAATCCACCATAGGCTAGGCGTACACCGGTTAGTCAAGACAAGACAAGACGAGATTAGTCACGTTTAGTTACAGTAATTCACATAGTTGCTTATGAAGCAGCACACACCGATGCAATGACTAATCGATGTGTGTTGCTTCATAAGCAACTATGTGAAGTACTGTGACTAAACGTGACTAATCTCGTCTTGTCTTGACTAACCGGTGTACGCCTAGCCTTACTTTTGCCTATTTCCATAAGATTTGCATTGAAATAAAACGCAAATCATATGTTACGTTAATTCACTTACCTACAATTTTCCTTTGCCAGTGTTAGTTTTCATTATTTTAAGCTTTCAACACAACACCAAGATAGACAATCTAGAAAGTTATTTTTGATGTTGTTTCTCTCGAAATAAGTTTGAAAAATGAATGAATATTTGTCTGCAATCCCATATTAAATTCAAAAATTTGACAAAAGTATGGTGGTGGCGGGAATAAAAATTTATCCAATACAATGTTATGGACCCATTCACACCAATGACCACACTGTTATTATACAGACTCTGTAGTACGAGCCACGGTAATTAGAATGCAAAGCAGTGTTCACGCGCATCTCTGTCTTTTCAAAACTCTCTGAGGCAGCTGATCGTGTGACGGTACTGGAAATCAACAGTTCGATTTTTCCTATCTTTTACAAGTGAAATTCAGCAAATTGACACGAATGCTTTCCAAGCCACCATGACCGCTCCTGGGCTTCATTGTACATTTATCTTCAATTCTTTGTAAACCGCCAATTATTCTAGAACTCTCAATTTTTGAATGACATGCATACGGTGCATACTGGATTCAGAAATGTCATGATCGAGACAAAATGTCTCAATACTCAGCAATCTCAAAGGCTTATCACTTCACAGGAGATACTGATCTCCACAAATGAATAAAGATGGTTGCAATTTTTTTTTATCGTGTGGCTTTTATTGGTGGGGAGACCCTTACGGGTAGGTTCCACCTCGCCTCATTGCACAATGTTTTGCACAATTTTGTGTCTTTTTTGTATTGGTCACCCATCCGAGAGCGGTCTCGAATGTTTGTTACTTAACCACATGATTACTTAGCAACCGCTCTCACCGAGTGACCACTGATATTTCTATGGTTGCAATCACAGGTAGGCTAATAGGAACAAGATGGTGATAATAATATAAGACGATTATGTAGAAGGAAAACTTTCAAATAGATGTCATAATACTGTTCGACAGTATTCTGGATAGTAGCCTACCTGAATTTTGGCTCCTTTGTACTTAATACAGCCAGGAACAGTGGTGAGTGTGGTGAATTCATAGGCAGCCACTTCTGAGTACACACCAGCCAACGTGCTTAGCAACGTGGATTTGCCCACAGATGGAAATCCTGTAAAGTATGATGTAACATCAAAATGTGTATGATCTTCAGAGAGACACTTCATATTATAACTATTGTTACAATATACAATTATTTGGAAAGCATTTTAATATGTGATTTTCAATTACTATTTAGTCGAATTATATTTTTTGAACTGAATGATGATCTTAATAAAATATTAGTTGAATCAATTATAATTGGAACAGTATACAACCATAAATTTATTCAACTTACTTTGAGGAATTTTTTGTTGATGGCTTTACTGGTCTGTGACGCTGCTATCTTTTAAAGTTAACTTTTTTCAACTTTTGATACAATCTATCCAGGGAAGTGTGGTCATGATGTGATATATTGAATCTTGTCGCCTCAATAATTTAATTCTTACCAGCAACAGTTTCTCTGGAAGATATTGTACGTAAGTTTAACATTCAGGCAAACTATTTTTTATACATTAATTTCTTCATGTATTTATTTAATTTGAAGTGCAAGGGGTGTTAGTCAGCGAAACTAACCTACAAATCCGATTCTGGCATCACCAGTTTTGGCCACATCGAAACCCTCTCCTGTGCCGCCACCACCGCCTTTGGGCGTAATCAATTCTCTCCGCAATTTCGCCAATCTAGCTTTCAGGAGACCCAAATGCCCAGCAGTTGCTTTGTTCTTCTGAGTCCGAGCCATCTGAAAAACATAGAAAATACTACTATTAGACTTTGTAAGGTTATCTTACGAAACATCAAGATTGTAGAGAATGACATTTCGTTCTCAGATACAAGTTTACAGTTTGCTAATTTAAAAATCGACTTCTTAATCATTTTTTTAATGTTTAGTAATAATTACTACAGACAGAATATAGATTATAATCTTTATAAAACTAGTCCCAGTCAAATATGCCTGTTCAGTTATCAGCGAGTAAGATGTTACCAACTAAGCTCTAGTTGAGGGGTATGGACGGTATGGTTCACTCGATCCTGAGAAATCTATTCTAGGTTGACAAACATAACTAACATCATTGAGTAAGTAATTGGTTTTTCTTATAATATTACATAGATAATATTGAGTAAGTTGGCTCAAAAAATAAAGTTAGGTTATGTAAGAAAATCAAGAACAAAACTCAAATTCTCACCTCAGACTCGATGGCTGCTATTTTATCCAAGATTGTAGCCATCGTGATAGAGATTAGTTGAAATTTATGCTATGAATTAATCTATTATCATGAAAATCGCATAATAATAAAGGTTTGAAACGTGTAAAACATGCTACAAAAACAAATACGGTAATGAATGGCCGACTCGTGGGGTAGTGGGGGGCATCGGTGCCGTGGTGGCTTGATCTTGATAACCATTCATCTTTTCAAAAGATTTTGAAATGGAATTTAAAAAAAAATCGTAACCATGAATATAATCTTCTTTTATTTTAATTTGACAGAAAATTACAATAATATTAATAACACTCAAACATAATATACTTTGTGATTCTAACAAACATTTTATCAAGCAGGCCTAGGAATGGGAATTGTAAATCGTGATCAAGTTCTCGTCAATAATCTTGTCCATTAATTTAAAATTTGTTGAATATTTCTGATTGGAAGGCGTAGAAAATATTTTATTTCTGATTTATCATATTTTTTCATAATTTTCTTCACAAAATATAGCTTTATTGAGTGCTGATTTCTCATCAATTTTTGACAAAAATATTGAAGACTGCCATTGAACATGGAGTGGTGGTAATGTAAAACTACATTCAAACGACTTAGAACTTTATGAAATCTTTGTTTCCTAAATTAATAGGCTAATATAATTCATTTTTTATATAATTAAGAAAAGGCTCAAAGTGCCACTATTCTAACTATTCACATGCGACATACGATAAACTTGGTTCCATCATTAATTGGCTCGTCAATTTAATTGATAACTTAGTCCACTTGATACTTCAAGCAAGTTACCGGTAAGTTTTTCTTTATAAATTTATAATCATTATTATGGTAAATCTTGTTTACAATATAATAAGAATTTTCACCACAATCGTATAGGAAAATTGTTGTTTCTCATGCTCATTATCATGAGTCATTCATCAGCAAATAAGTTGACAAAGCTAAGCTCTCATACACCGTACCGGTACCGTATTGTTAGATTGTAGAGTTATGAGAGTTTTCAATTTTGGTACAGTAGTATTGTATATCTTCCTTCCATTTTGAGAGAAGCAACCTTCTTAGTCATTAAAGCCTGATTATATAAAGAATTACCATTAAATATATAATGTATTCATTTATTTGTACCTACTACTGCTTCTGCAGAGTAATGAGATTTTATACCATTTTTTTTTTCATTTTCAGAGAAGAGATCCTCCTAATCATGAGTACCTATTCTAAAAGAATTATCAAAGGTTGGAAAAGACTTCTTCTTAGTGAAGAAGAGAAAAATAAAGTAAGTTATTTTGTAGTATTGAGTTTATACAGGAAGTAGTAGCATATAATAGCGACCTGTTGCTTCGAATATATTTTTGAAATATGTACAATAATTGATGGCATGAGGAAATCTAAAAAATACGTATAACATTTTATTTCGTAGTCCATATTACTGTAGTTTGTATACAATTTGACCAAACATAAATTAGTTACGCAAGAGAGTCTAGGCCCAAGTTACTCAATATACTAATCCCTTATACTGTATAGAGTGTACAATAGAGTATTTAGAGAAAGTTAACCATGGCATGGCGAGCATAAATTGCAATTGGATTTTATTCATTTATTTGCATATTCAGTTTCACTAATTTTCCTTCATTCCAACCCTATGCTCTGCTAGATTTCCAATTAGATTAGATTTCTTTTTTTTTAATTTTCTACTTACTCTTTATTACTTATAAATTAAGTTACCGCAATAAAATTTATATATATTATATTAAACTTAATAATTTTTTTCAAATTTTGTGTACAGATAAAAGCAGCTCAAGAGATATTGCAGCATATAAATAACCTGAAGAGAGCCGAAGCAATTGAGAGATTTTTAATAAACATCATTGACCAGGATTTTGTCGAATTTTTTTGCCGGTCTATGGAAACATGGAATTTCAAATTGATGAGGTTTGTTTCCAGCATACATTATTGACATATTTCAAATTTTCAAAATTAAAAAAATTGCGAAACTAAGTTACTTGTTAAGTAAATAATGGAAAAAAATTAAGATAAGTCAAATGAATGGTTGCCATATTTAGATGTTATTCTACAAACTTCAAATAATTATTCTAATTTGTACAATTTGTACTTCCTATTGATTCAAATACTGTATAATTATTAATTAAGCATAATAAATTATAATGATAGACTACAAATTTAATGTTAGCTGTAAAATTTTATATTCAGATTGATAACTCATATTCTTAAACTCCAAATAAATTATACTCACCAAGCCTAAAAACATGAGTTTTTATTCTAAATGAACCATTATATTAATGATACGGGATTAGATGCTTGAGAATTCACGATTTTATTGAATGTTTACTGTTTTCAGACTTATGTACACAATATTGTTCAACCTTTTTGGAACACGCAAGTTCTTTGAAGAATACTCCAGAGTTCTGTTGGTTCACGATTCACTTATGAGAAACATTCACAGTTTTTTCAAGATGAAACCCAGTTCCACAATATTGAGCTTGGATTTAATGACTCAATTGATTGCTAGGTAAGTGGAAATTTGATATACAACTTTTTTCAAGTATTGGCTATGAGTCTATTTTTTACAAAAAATATTAATCTTGAAGTTCTACTTTCTCTATATTTTGATATATTATTATAGGATTACAACGATACTATGTAAATTGTTTTGGTGAATTGGAAGAGGGCATAAATTTACTGTTGTACTCTCGTTTATAAATTACAATTGAATAAATTATTATTATTATCATACGGTTTATTTCATACATTACAAGTGGAATCAGCATGAAGAATAAATTTCAAATACGTAGAACAATCAATTTTAGATACGTAGTGCAAACTTCTTATTATAATTCTTGAACAAGTAACTAACCAAAATATATTTTTCCAGGACAAGACACTATTCAATAAAGGACTTTTATCGGCCAGAAAAACTGCTGCAATTACTTGAGATGCTCACCAACAATCCAGAGTACATTTCTGAGGCAAAGTCACCTATTTTCAAATTGACGTATGCCCTTCTTTGTGATGTGATTGAAAAAACTCCTAGCAAACTCGATATGAGCGCTCTGAAAAGCTTAGCATTCAGAGCTGGGATTCTATTGTATAAAGAAATCGAAAACTCTGAACTGGAAGAGTACAAGAAAAAATCGGCAAATCTTATGTGTAAGATGATGACGAAAATGCTGAGGTTAGTATTGGTTTCAATATTCTTCTATCTTTATTTTTTAATGGCTGTCATCCTAACGGATAAGATGATATCCAAACATTGTCTCCTAACGGCTCATTTCTCATTCCTTGTATGTATAAACCAATATTGCATCATAATTTATTTATTGCATCATAATTTGTTTTCTATTTTTCGAGTAGAAAATAAATCTTGACTAAATTTTCAATATTCCAGTTCTGTCTTTTCCCTAAAAATTATTTCCAAAAATCATAGAAAAGTTTCTTTTAGAATTGTTAATTTCTATCTCAATAAGGGTTCATATTATGTATTAAATTGAAGATGTTGGAGAGCTATTTGAATAAATTGGATTTCATTATCATGTAAAATGCATATACGATACCGTATATGTGATCCGTTACATCTAATCAATATTGAAATTCTAATCCAGCCAAACAAACTCTTTACAATCTCAACTCCAATATAGATGATATTGTGCTTTTATTTGAACGGTAAATTAAATTGTGTTATTAATTGTTTATTTGAATTTGTAGTGAACATTTTATAATAGAGCATTATGAATTCTAAATTACTTTATAATTTGATTCACAATTTCTGATGGGATAGGCTAAAATTTATTTTTTTATTTTTCTACAGGTGTGTTCAGGTAGATGGAAAACATACCATCAAGATAACTCAGCACATCATGAAATCATGCCTCAGTCTCAAATCTTTTCCAGTAAGTTTAAAAAAACAGTACATAATTTTTGCCTGAAAATTTCCACTGTTATTTCGACAATAATCGTATTTTTATGTTTTAGTAAAAAACATTAATAGCCTATAATTTAAGTAGAGCGATTGCACAATGACTTCTCGTCAATTATTATTGAGTGGAAAACAAAAACTCCAAATGATAATTCATCATATTTGTCTCATAATATTATTTTGTTTGTCTCATAAAATTAAATTTTTTTCAGTTTAAAAATTTAATTGGTTTAGACTACAAGTTTCATTATAGAAATGCGCTTCATTTATACTCATGTTCTGTATTGTATATAAGAAGCTTACTACTATAAAAAATTGTGAGTCTAAAGGAGATCATCTTATTTTTAAAATTTTCACACTTTTTCTTACAGTAACAGTCTAATATAATATTATAATTTAGGCTATATAATATATAAATATATCATTTGTCTTGTATTAAGAAAACAATAATTATTGTAGACTAATCAATTTTAACTAAGAATTAGCAATAATTTGGTTCCAAATCTCAATTTTCTACAATTTGTATTGCATTTTTTCATAACAATATGTGGATTAGCGTACCCTAAATATATAATAGCCTAGTGTATAATCTTTTCTTTTCTATAACTTTCAGAAAATGAATAGTTGTGAAACCAGGCTAGCTTTGCGAATATGCGAGTATTTCATCATTGTTGCCAAAAGTTTCAATGATAAGTTTGTGATCTGGCTGGTGAATTTCATCACTGAAAATGGTTTTCTCATGTTCTTTTTACATCATTTTCAAGCGAGTGGGTGAGCTATTCTAAAATTAAGTTACCGCATAGTATTATCGTTTTTTATTTATTATAGCCTACCTCAATAGACATTGTACAAGTTTGTTATGAATTATGAGCACAGAGGCCTATTTAATATAAAATTTCAAGTCCTGCAAAACATGAATAATGCAGAAACACAAAAGACTTTATTAAATGCACTGCACTGAGCTATCAAATGAAATCCTATTTATTTTCCAAATCAAACAATACACAACCAACGATTATTGTGATAATATATATTCAATATTACTTTTACAATGTTATTGTACACTTGAAATTCATGTCTAAATTATGTTTAGCATTTTCCTGTTTTACAGGACCTCTAAATTTTTATGAAACTAGCCCCAGTATAGATTTTAATCTCAAATATAATTTCATTCCAGTACTTTCTCCATGTCAAACCAACTTTTTCTACATCATTTACAGAAGAATGAGAACCATTTTCTACCATTTATACCAGAAGCATAACAGCTTCTCATAGCATTACAGTTAACGTATTATTTTCTCAAGTTACTCAATATACTGATCATCGCGAAATGTATTAATACTATATTCTCACTCCAAACGCTATCAGTCACCAAACGAGAATAAAAAACTCATTTACCATGATCAGGAGTTGAGAAATCAGTCAAAAATTATCATGCTTCAACGGAGCATCACGCCTTACCTAAAATATCAATTTATTGACAACAAAAAATACATACTGATTCATAATATTATGTAAAATATACAAACACATAGAAAACCTGTAAATAGAGTATTGGCTTTAAGGTGGGGTGTGCTGGAGAGAAAAAAGAGGAAGAAAACCTCGCAGCCTATCATTTCCCATGGAATCAGCAAGTAGACAATATTGTTTTAGCAAAAATATGAATGAATGAATAATTTTTATTAGTCAAAAAAATAATAATACATTGGTTGCTCACAAAAGCTACAAAATCTATGACTAACATAAACAAGAACATCCCGAGGCTATAGAGCCTGTGTGGGATGGTAAACACATGAAAAATTTAGTAAAATGTAAGTTCTAGAAGGTTTAAAGGTCCTACATCAAAACTAATCATTCATTTCTGAAAACGCTACTGTGAATATTCCAAGAAAGTTCCAAGTGAACCATTTCTGAGAGTCTATTTTAGACCTAATACATTTCATTAATTTTTTAAACACCAACTACCTAGTAAGATATGTTTCAATCAGCTCCTGTTATTTTCATTTTTTTCCAGAAAGAACATCAACATGAAAGATTCGTTTCTAAAAGTGTTGCAAATGTGCGTGAAAATTCTGTCAGATGGTAATGGACAAGGAGACAAATTCGTATTCGTCATACACGAAGGACTGTCAAAAATTGCAGCTGCTTCATCCTGTGCTTTAGAAATGGAGAAACCCAATTTCTCCAGTATTCAATTTGCCATTGTCATTATCCTCTACTACCATTTTTCCAAGTAAGTATTCAAATTTCAAGTTTGCTGTATTTTGCTTCAAGGATAAATAAATGATTTGATTGATTGAAATGTGCTTAGACTAAGTAATGAAATTTGAAAATTCCCAACAATTGTTGACAAAGCTGTGATGTTCAATGAGGCATTCAGGCGATTTTCCATGAAAAACTTTGTTGAGTATCAACCTAGTAATGTTATCATTTCAGAGTACAGGTACTACTATATTAATTTTTTGAGGAAACTATGGTTATAATATTTCTTCTACCACTCAGATATCAAGTTCTCCCTCAACCCCACCACAACAATGGAGTTGAACGATCATCGATGATAATTCAGGAATTAGTAATTCCCAAATTACCTGCCTCACGCTCAGGAGAACTTGATAAGAGTTCGTCATCGTGGTAAAAGTGAACTCAAAATTTGAGATTCAGATGAGAAAAACATACTACAGAAAAGATCCTGTCAAGTATGATTTCGATTTGTTCATTCGAACGGCTAACTCTACATACACAACCGTCCACATAACTAAAAGGAGAAGTTTGGTAGTGGGCCACAAAAGTAGCATCGAAATACAGCTGGCGCTGTCTATAGTTTCTTGGCGATACTAGAATCACGAGCCGGGATTGTAGCCGCGAAAATATTTCGATTTTTAAACTTGATATTTCATTTCATTTCCATTTCTGACACGCCTTGTCATTAAAATATTCTAAATATATGAATATAAATTGTCGTCAAAATATTTAGAATGTCTTCTTGACTCTTATTCAATTTTATTAATTCAACCACTATCATCTAGGCTACTACTATTTATTTATTTTCGATCCATATTATCTTCTATTATTTCATTGATGTGTTACATTATTTATATCATAATTTATTGACTTCCTTTACTTTGATCTACTTCTATTCCATTTTTTAAGAATTCCATTGATCATTATTCATTCATTAAATATTATTCCACTACTATAATCTTCCAACTATTCAATTTTATTTGATTTTTATCATTATTCATTTATTGCCATATTCTATCAAAAATCATTCATTTCCATTTCATTTACTAATACTATTGACTATTCCATCTCTTCATGACTCCTTTGCAGTTATATTGAGACACAATACAAATTTGTTCTTAGAAATGTACAAATTCTTACCAATAACTTGTCTATCATATACTTCGAGCACATACTTTTCTCTATAACCAAATCTTATTGTTTTCAGTTGTACTTTAGTCAAAGATAAGTTGACGATCAGCTCTCCTGTCAAGAACGAAGTGCTTTTGAAAGAGAACATCTTTTTGAAAATATTTTCGAGCATCACTACTACTAATAGTTCCATTCTGAAAATGTTGATATTCCTTTACGCTGTAAGTAAAGAAGTAAATATATGTCGTACGATACCTACATTGGGAAAATTATTCTATCGCCTAGCAGTTGCTCAAAAATCCAATTAAATTTAACCGCCGTAAAATGATATCATTTAACTGAACCAATAAACGTAACGATGACGCCATTTAACTGTGGTTTTATCTCTCATCATCTTTTTACAACTCTGATCGAATTAAATTAACTAGCAAATATTTCTAGTAAGAAACAATACAAATACTTAAAAAAATATTCTAAATTTTTTGAAATAGCATTCCATTACTAATATATTTTGGTAATAATTTCTTACAATGTACGTTGAGAGAGTATTTTTTTAGGATGGTTGCTGTTTGCTGAATTCCTTTAATACGCTCGTGTTAATCAAGCCACATTCAGCCTCCTTCGCTTATCAGTCTCCTTCTATAATATAAAATACTACTCCATTTACACATCTAGTATTTCAAACTCGCGAATTTCAACTGTTCAATACCTAACAAAACTCGTATTTTAAACTACCAACTCAATGTGAATAGCTAGAAATTTTTAGTGTATGGAAGATGTATGGCATAACACCGTTCAATATGGTCTATAATAAATTATTTTCCAAAAATATTTTTCTAGAGTTCATTGTTTTAATTTTCAGGCATCAGCGATCGACAGCGAAGTCACAGATAATGAACGTATGAAACACAGCGGCTATAAAAGACTTTTGAAGCTGATAAGCTCATCGAACAAACTGGAAGAGTTGTATTCCGATCACAGAATCTTCATTCAATGGATCGTTTCGTCTGAGAGCTTGCCGGAAAATTTCAAAGCATGTGCTGTAAGTAAATTATGTTTATACTGTGTATGTAAATAACAAACATGAGAATTTTTTAAAATTTTAATTTGAAAAAATTGTGAACTCGTTTTTTGTAATGATACTCGTATATATTTTTTCTAATGAGGTTTCTCTTCCTCAAGTCAAAACATAGTCAAACGAAATTATAAAAGAATTGGAAAATGATGAATCGTTTGCAATATTGCCATTTTAGATCACGCAGTGGCTTACTAGAAGAGGAGATGAGGATACATACTTGGAAATTGTAATTGAGCGCAACCCCAATGCTCTGTCTTTGTTATTGGTGAGTAATAGTTTCTATTCCTATTATAAAAAAATTCTTATCATCTCCAGTGGATTGAGCACATTTCAAAGTGTTTTTTCATCAATAAACAGTTATGCATTCATTATTAATAGAAGAATGCTTGTTATAAGTATTGTAAATCCAAGAATTCAAATTGTAGATAGAAAATGGGATATTGCAACTATACAATTGCTTTTTATATCAAGTGATGCTGAGTTCGATTCCCGCCCGGGCAAAAGTTTTTTGTATAGCAGGATTCTTTTAAATTGTCAGAAAACAGCTGATTGATGTACTACGCTCGTTTACTAACGTTAAATCAGCTGTTTTCTGACAAGTTGAAAGAATCCTGCTATACAGCAGCGTTCATCGAATTTCCTTACTATACTGTATAGCTATTATCATAGAGAAGCGATACTCTAATCTCTCTCGATTCTAATCTTTTCTCTGTGCTATTATTCTGTTGTCAATATTCGCAGTAGCGGAAGTCTTCAGATTATTTTATGGCATTATTAATTAGGAATTCCGTTCAATAAATTATTGTATTTCAAATTGTGTTACACAAGTGTATTATAGCCAAATATCCATGTCGAAATTTTATAATGAGTTCACAATCTGATGAATTGGAAAAATGGGTGATCACTTTTTTGAATAGAGTATGTATGGTATGACTATTACAAATTTCATGTGTAACTCCATTCGTTGTTATAATTCAAAGTGAAATATTCAAAATGTTGAATGAAATTGAAAATTATCTTATCGAAATTTATCACATTGCAGAAAATGTTGTGTTGGTGCAAAGAACAAATTCTGGGTCCTCTGCTCAGAATACTCGTGAAATATCAAATCAAGCAGACCCGTAGGAATGATAAAAGTATGCAGAAAAAAATCTGGAAGAACTTGAACAAAGTTATAGAATACTACATGAAGAATCCAAAAAAAGGTACCTTCACAATATTCATTTATTAGAATTACATTCTCTTCATAATTAAATAGACAAGTCGAAAATGGATTAAAATTATTCATAGACAATAATTGAATTATCAATAATGTAATATGGATTGAAAATTTTTAATTAATGGATTAATTATAATTAAAATTCCCGTGAAATTAATATGCTGTGGAAAAAGGCATAATAAGCACTAAGAAGATAGCTGGCTGGAACCTGGCATTTCAATCTCCTCAGCAGGAACGTAACTCTTGACAATCTGGTACAGACGGCATTCACGTGGTTCCTCCCCGTTGGAGTCTATCAGATTAACATCTATCAGATTGTATTTCTTCTAAGATCTTGGAAGAAATAATAATTTATGTTTTAATAGGAATAACATTTTGAATGGATGGTTCAACATTTGAATAAACAAAGTTGAGTTGAAATAATTTTTAGGCCTATATATATTGACTGACTTTTGAATGTTACTGAATAACTTGATACCGATGTGTCTATATGAAATATCTGTGTTTCTAAAGTTCATGATGAGCAATAAATAAATTCTATTGTGATTGAAATAAGTGGTTGTTTGAGAATCAGGATCGGGATAGTAAGAAACTATATTTATGGTAACTGATTTTTGTCAGTGCCTATGGATTAATTTATTTGAAACATATTCATTAATTTCTACTATTTTCTATTTCTAATTTCATTATTAAACTATTTTTAATATTCTACGGAAACCATTTTTCAGCCCACAATTTGGCAGCGTATATGAAACTAGCTTCAACAGACAATCCATCACTGAAGGCTGATGACATGATCCAAGTGGCTAGCAAATTGCTCAGAGTGATGGATGCGCAGACCCGTAATCTCAATAGTCTGCTCACAGTAGCCATGTTCAGTTTGGTCAGAATTCTGATTAATAACTTCATCAGTGAAGGGGAAGAGAGAGGTGGGTATTGTTCTGAGCATTTTAGCGTACTTGAATAGATGTAACCTCCGTATCGGAAACCGATTATTTCCATTTCCCTATCTTATTCAAGTATAACAGTTTTTCCTGAGGGTGATGACTACATGAGCGCTAAGTTTGTATGTGGGTAATAGAAATGTAAATGGGAATCTTCCTTGCTTATAAGCCAGGGCTGTGGTTTGGAAGCTTAATAAAATATTATGTACGAATTAAGTAATAATTTTTTGGTTTTTAAGTACCGGTAATGTCAAGGGAAATAAATTTGATTACCTTAGAATTCTCACAATTTGTTGAATGAAAACATATAGAGTAGGTATGTAATGTAAAAACAGTACACTTTTTCATCAATGCACTATTTCAATCTTAATTAATTAACAAAAATCAGGTATAGTCTACCTCATGGATGATATATGGAGGACGAATATTTAGGAGAATAATGTGAGAGCCCAGTACCGGTATTCAGATTTATTTGGGTGGCTATTTCTACCTTGAGCAACTTTTTCATAGCTGTATTCATTAATTTAATTCGTAATAATGAATATAATAGGATACCTTGAAATTTATTATGAAGTCACGCGATTATTTTTAGTGTTTTTGTAATATAGCCTACAGGTTTTCCATGTATTCGTAAAGATACGAGTATCAAGATTGTACGATATATAATATCATTATGTTATTGTTTTGTAATTATTATAAATTATGTAAAATTTATATATAATGTTAATATATTTTATAATATTATACAATAATTTGATGTAAGAAACAGAACCTCATTATTATCCTCTTAGATCTAAACTGTAATTCGATATTTTGGCTCAAATAATCGTGAGAACAAATTTATTTAGTTCATAATATTGTACTTATTTTTAAAATTTAATATGTATTGAATGGACACATGCTTAAAAACCTAAGGATTTAGCAGGACCCGAAATTGTACTTATTTATTTTCAATGAAATTGATTGATTGATTGTGTGTGTAGGCTATTCGAATTTTGAATATTTATTTATTACAGATTTTCAAAGACAACAATGGTCTTAATAAGCCCAAAACAGTCTTAATAAAAATTACCATTATAAATTAGTTTGATTACTATTATTGTTTCAATGCATTAAATAATAAAGCATTAAACCAAGATAATACAAAACAAATTAGGAACAAGAAAATTTAGGAACATCATAATTATGTTGGCTGAAGATGTGCAGATGACATCTCAGTCCATCCAGTGAAGATTGCATGAAATCGTTCTAGTATTTATCTTTACTTATCGTTCTAGTAATTTTTTATCTTTACATAATCGCTAGAATCACAAATAGGGAATTTTTAATATCAAATCACTCTTATTGGTGTTATCTATACACACAGGAGCGCTCATTTTCTTCAAGACCGAAGTGATCATCAACTTGATCAAGGTGACTATGTTCCATGAAGACATTCATCTGGCTTGCGCATCTGCAGACCTTATCACCTTTCTCTCAAATGTACAACGTGACAACAATTTCAAGGTAAGTATTTGGATTAGGCTATTATCCATTGATTCAAAAAATGACTACTGATACAGTACTAATATCTTGTAATTTTTATTTTTAAAACTGAAGTTGACCGTCTTAATCTTTAACTTAGTTCATTGTGCAATGTGTTCTGATAATACCAAATAGCTATCAATACTATTTTCTATACTATACTATTTTCACTATATCACTATTAGTACTATTCATCACTATCACTACTATTTTCACTTTCTAAGTAAATTAGTGTCTACAATTTGAAAAAGTGAAAAAAATCCGCAAGCGATTTTGACAGTGTTACTTTGTGTTTGCTCTACTTATAATCTGATTTATTTAATTTGACACTTGGCTTTAGATAGATAGATAAATAGAGAGATATTATTTCTTGACGTTGCTGATGACCGTAGAGTAGGATGGCATAGAAATAATACCTCTCTATCATTCAATGCCAAGCGTCAAATTAAATGAATCTGATTATATGTTGTAAATTTCAGAAATTATTTTCGCATGAACAAACTTGTTTTAATTTCTCTATTTGAAAAATATTGCTTTACATAATACTCAATTGTGAATGAAAAATTAGAATAGAATAGAATAGAATGACTGCCTTTATTTAACCTGGGAGGGCGAAGTTAGGGCGCAGTCGGCCCTCTCTTACACTTAACCCTCAAGCTTACCTTAACCCCAAATTAGTGAGATATCAGAATAAATTCAATTGAAAAACTACTATGAATATAATATACATTAACTTATGTACTATTATTTACTACATATTATATTCATATTATGGTTTTGAAAATGTTTGTTATAATGTCATGTGTACACGTCAATATCCTAAAAATACCATCGTATGCAGGGATGAAATTCAAGTTGATTTTTTTTCAACAGAGTGAAGATTCAATTCAGGTTTCCTTGGAATCAATTCGAAAGGAATCAACAAAGAGCTTTGTACATTCTTTCAATTGTGTCAGGCTGTACAACTCTTGCATTGAAACGAAAACCGTCAAGCCATTCATTGTCATTGAAATGATTCCCCAGGAGAATAGGCAGAAGATGTGTTGCAAGCTGTATTTGAACTTCCTCAATATAAGCTTCATGATCACCGTAAGTCATTTTTCTGCTACGTAAAAATTTTCAATTGAATTGCTTTGATAGTATTCATCCAGCTTTTATTGAACCAGAATCAACTAGAAATTATTATTATAGAATAAATCACAACTTCAGAGTAGCAATAAATTGATAGATTTGGAGATCTATTCGATATAGGGTGTTCCACCAAGGTCTTTACAGCCGTTAACCATAGATTCTACATGACATTTTCGACAACAAAAATGTCCATTAAACTGTTGTCCTATCGTCTCTATTTTTCGAGTCGATTTAAATTGATTTTTCGATATTTTTGGAATAGGCCTAGATACTTTCTTAAACTAGCTCTTACCTATTAAATACTCAAGACCCACTCATAGAATTTCAATTTTAAGGCCATTTTTGAAAAAAGCAAAAAACATTACAAGTTTTAATTCATGTAAAAAGCGTTCATTGAGCATTCTCTATTATAAGCGGTCAGAGTTCAGGAGGAGTGATTTTAGAAGGTAGTATTTTTTTAATTTGGCGGATGACTCTCATTTAACGTTTCTATGGTAACGGGTGATTTTATGTTGATTTTTTCATATAAGTACTGTATATAACATGTAAAAAACATATTTAAAGAAGAAATCAACAGAACATCACCCGTTATCATGGAAACGTAAATTGAAAGTCAATCGCTATCCGCCAAATTAAAAAAATACTATGTATATCTAAAATAGTTTTGCCATCTCCATGAAGTTTATTCATTCTCATTGTTATAACAGTAGGCCTATATTTGAAATTACTGTAATAAAAGAAGTTTGTTTCAATTTGAGTAGGAATGCATTCAAAGAAAATAATTCACGATTGAATTTCTTCTTCTTCTTCTTCTTCTTCTTCTTCTTCTTCTTCTTCTTCTTCTTCTTCTTCTTCTTCTTTTCATGGATTAGGCATTAATGCCTGTTCCGAACCTCTTCGCCTCTGTAATCGGTCCATCTTTTTCTTGGACGTCCTCTATCCCTTCTTCCCATTGGAATGTACAGAAAAGCCTGCAAAGCCTACAGGAATGATTGAATTTCCCAATGTTTATAAATGTTCATAAAACTTTTCTGATTTCATATACTTAGAAAAACGGCGGAGACTATTACTGGTTGTGCATGGAAAAGTTACTGGAACATGCAGACACGGAAGAAGGCAGCCAGAGTGTGCACCTTTGGACAGCTTCAACGGTGTCCATACTCCTATCCCAGTCCGACTGTCATTTCTCCAGTCACCAGATGCTGCTATTCCTGGCAGCATGGCTGACTCGACTGGCTCCCGTAGTATGGCGCTGGACCCAGCTGTCTTTCATGTACAGTTTACTCTTGGATCAAATCGCCGAAACAGCCACGGTGTTGGCCAAGAAAACAATTCAACAATCCATTCTTGCCAGACCCGAAACCGGAGAGAAAGACGACAACATCAAGCAATACAAGTTCATTTTGAAAATGGTGAGTGGGACTTCAGAAAGCTGAAGGCACTAGTCACACGTGGATACTCAAATCGCGGATACTCTGAGGCCCGCTTTCCCCAACGTTGCTTAAGCGCAACAGCTGATGCTCAATATTTTTTCCTATACTTTTCTTATTCTCCGAATGAGGCATATGTACATTTAATATATACCTACAGTATTGTTATAAAGGGAGAATAAAGACAACAGAATATAGGAATTAAATGTTATTTTCCTACAGAATCTTGCGTTACACTTGAACGCTTTAAGACACGGCAACATTTTCATAGTCATTGATAGTTTCTTTGTAAAGTTTTGAAAAATTTGCTATGAGTACCTATCGAATTATGATTATATTCATCAGTCAATTGAGTAAAGAGTTTAAAAGAGATATTGGTTGCAGTGAACAGTAACAGAAGTAACAAAAGTAGTCAAGTTTAAGTGTCACAATAAATTTATTTTAATTCAACTATTTAAATTTTATAAATTTATTACTTTATTTATTCATTTATATTTTTCAGATACTCAACCTAAACATAGATTTGCCGCCTGAGATTGGGAATCAATTTGACAAAATAAGTGACTGCCTGTGAATAATTGCAGTTGAAAACTTAAGTGAGAGTGCCTCGATTTTTCTTGCTAGTTACTGTTCTGTACTTACTGATAATAATTAGACTACTATAAGTTACTGTTCTGTAGGTAAGTAGGTTCTGTGATAATCTTCCAGCGAGAAAGGATGCTCTTAAAAGTAAAAGTAGTAGTAGTTAAAGTGGTAAGTAGTAAAGATATATCAGTATTAGAATAATAATCCATGTATATAATATCTTCAACGACTGAAAAACTATTAAAAGGAATTTGAATAACTGAAATGGGGATGTAGTTACTAAATGTTGCTCAAGCTCTAGGATAAACAAATATTCTTTTATAAACGTTTACAAGACATGGACATCTCATTGGTTGCTTCTCATGTCTCATGTCACATCTCATGTGTATGAAATAAATATTGAAAATGATTATGTTATGAACGACTTTGTCTATGAATCGGAATCCACGATATTAATATATTTTTGTATAAAACTTCATAGTTGTTTCATAGTAATGTATTTTGTACAGTTCAAGCCTATCGACCATAGTCATACTCCAGATAAACGAATAATCTTCCCTTATCTAAAATTCTTTTATCTGTGGTCATATTTTAGAAATAAGTAATAATTAAAAATACGAATGTTGATGTTCATTCAAGTATTATTATGGTACTAGATTAGAAAATAAGATATTCAGATAATTTTAATAATTTTTCTTAGTCACTGTTATGTTGTATGTCATGTATAATAATTGATCAACGTATGTATAATATCATTAAAGTAATATATAAGTCATCAGTGTAATATCGATGAGGCTTTTCTTTGTATTAATTTTAGTAATTTATGTATGTATAGTTGAAGTTTAGAAAACGTAAAGATCAACCAAAAGTATAAATTGAGACAAGGTAGCCTTATTGATGAGACATTTCTGTTATATGGATTTCTCAATAATTATAAATATCACAATATTTTATAATATTAGTAGAATCAATCAGTGAATGACCATTGATCATAATAATATTCAATACTAAATTCCATTATGCGTCTTTAAATGCCTACGTAGAAATTGTACATTGTAGGTTTGAACCTGAAATAATTTATTTGATGAAGGCAATAGCTTGCGATTGAAAATACTGTTGTGAATTGACATCATTGACGTACCAAATTAATGTATAATATATTCTATGTTTTGTTATTTTTTCTCTAATGTTAACTTTGAAAAATTTATTCTATGCTTTTATAAACTCGAGATACAGATTACACACTCGTTCAAGTCATGAACAAGAAATGTATGTGCTTTACCATGGTCAATCATTAAATCATTGTTCATCTATCAAAGAAGTTCTAAATGTATGTAAGTTTTCATCTACTCTTTGAAAAGAATTGCCTCTTGAGGGTTTAAATCTGATTGAATATGTCTCCCTTATTTCAGATACATAATGTGAAATATTTTTTATATTAAAGTAATTATGTGATAATTTGTGAGTTTTCTTCTCAACTTTTTTAAATCCACTCTCAGTTGTTTGTTTACTAAAAATGACTTTTTACAAGAATAGTGTGTTTTCAGATGGATTTGATGATACATTGACTTAATAAAACTTGGACAATCCTACTAATATAAAGTTGAGTGTATTCAAAACGTATGTGCAGTTTTCCTGTGCAAATTATTTCTTTTCATTTATTCATGATTGCCTTATTAATTTGAAGAATGGAGTCAGCCAATGGACCTTTTAAAAATTTTAGTAGATGTTTTCTAACTCCAATAATGTAGTATCATTATTATTGTTTCTATTTTCAGAGAAAAGATAAGAGTAAAGAATTATAGAGAAGAGTTCAATAATTTTATTGGAAAAATACAAAAGTTTATTCAATAACTGACAATCTTAATTATCACATAAACTATTTACATTTTTTATGATACTGTACATCATATTTTAAAGTTTAAATTTATTCAATGAAAATTTTACATTTTTAGGAAAATAATTCTTCATAATTATTTTACTTACAGATCATCAAACCTACTAAAAAATTCAATGAGTTGGATATACATTAATGAAATTGACTACCGGTGTATGCAAGTGATATAGTTACTCCAACCATTACAGATTACAGTATAGAAATAGCATAAAATTGATAGGACTTGTTTCACTTGAGTGAGTGAGATATTAACGATAAAAAACAATAGATATAAAAACGATAGTAATATGAATTGAAAATTATTGAGTGGTAGCTTCAAATGTGGAAGCTGTAAGTTATTCAGTCATTTATCTTTCCCATATAGATCAAAATCGACCTTCTTTAAATCAATTTACCATTTCTAAATTGAGTACATGGCCACATTATGAGTTTTTCTCACACATTAAAAATAATTTCACTTTCTAGTTCATAAATACAATAGAATCATTTTTATCTACACCTAGGCCTATAATATTACAGTTCATGAATGGAAACATCCTTGGTTCTTATTCATTATCAACTTTAAAATCAGTTTATCGTTTCTAAATTTAGTAGATGACAATATTATGAGTTTTTCTCACACATTAGAAATGATTTAAAGTTCATAAATGAAGTAGAATTATTAATATAGACAACTAGACCTATAATATGAATGGAAACATCCTTCTTTCTTGTTGTCAAGTTTAAAATAGGCTTATAAATTACTGTATTCATCTTCACTTGTTCAAAGGGTCACTTTCTGATAATACCTCTGCATTTTAACACGCATTGTAATGCTTTATTATAAAATATCAGCGAATTATCACTTTCAATAATTTGTATAATGTTGAAAATCAGGTGTGAATATTCAGTAATTTGTAACACTTAAAAAATCAACCACTTTTCACTTCATCTGCTCTGGAATTCAGAGGTTGCTGTTGTATGAACTTGTTGATGTAATCGTTGTATTTCATCAGTGCTTGATTGTATTCAACCAGAGTATCATCATAGGATCTTCTGAAAAATATTGCTTCTAGTACTGGTGGAACAAGCTCAGTCAGAGTTCTCTTTGTGATTATTGGATCTTTTTGTTGAGTCTCAGGACGTTTTTCTTCTGCATGCTCTTGGCCTTCATTGAAACGTGGCGGCGGTAACAGTTCTGTCGGAAGTTCTAACTGCTTCACGCGCACTACTTCTACTGCAGATGGTGACAAAGACTTAACATTTTGAGACTGTACACGATCTGGTTCGTCATTGAAACTTTGGGCTGGTTTCAGTTGTTCTGGGAGTTGGAACTGAGTGACTGGAATTCCATCCTCCGTTAACGCCGATGTTGACCTCAGGGCTTCATGGTGAAATCCATTGGGAAGTGGTCCAACTACCTTCAAATTGTTCTGGAATGTCTGCGGCTGTATTTCATTGAAACTTGGAGGTGGTTTTGATTCCTCTGGAAGTAGCAGCTGTTTCACTGGCACTCCATCTTCTGTAAACGCTGATGTAGACTGTCCTACAATTGGCACAAACCCTCTCTCCATTCTGGTGGGTGGGTTGAAGCCAATTGGTACTTGTCTGTTTTCAAGTCTCGGTTCTGATCCCTCACTTTCTAGATCTTGGTCAGTAGATTGTAGTCCACCACTCCTTACTAACTGATCATCAGTGTTATTACTACTTCCTCCTGACTGACTAACTTCATCATCTTTGATAACCTGTTGAGTTCCAATCACTTCTTCTGCTGCTTTCCCACTGCCAACAGCATTCCTCAACATCCGACTTTTCAATGCAGCATGCTCCATCAACATTTGCTCTTTGATTATAGTTTCTATCATTCCTATACGATTCCTAGTTCTCAAAAAATTCCCCCTGAAGTTTGCACTGCCTGATTTCTGCTGTGGTGGAGATTCTGTTGTCAATGGAGCAGACGTTGTCTGTTCTTTCTGTTCATTTACAGTTTCTTTTCCATCATTTCTGGAAGATTGTGGTGTTTGAGGTGCGACTTTCAAACGATTGTTTCTGAGACGTTGTCTGTTTACTGGCTGCAGCCCACTGTTCTGTTGTCTTGTTTCCTTGTCATTGATTTCATCTGTTATACTTGGCTTGTCTTCTGATGTTGTCACTTTCAACTTTTCAACATTTTCCAGGCTTGGACTGTTTGAATTTTGAGTTGGTAAAACAACTATTGGCTTTCTAGCAGTTTTTCTCCCTGTGTGAACCTCTGGTACAACAACTCTCTCCTCTGTCTTCATATTTCTATCAGTAACACTTTCAAAATTATTTTTCTTCTCAACCAATCTTCTTCCAGTATGAACTTCCTGGTTGTGATTCCTTATTAATGGATTCAATCTCTTGCCTTCATAGAGCTCAATAGGTTTCACTTGTTGAGTTTTTGCAGGTTCAGTGACAGATTTTCTAGGTTCCATAGCCTCTAAAAGAGATTCATCTTGAGTAGCTCCATTATTTTGATAAAACAAAGGTGATTGAGTTGTAGAAATGTTTTCCTCACCCACATTGAGACTTCTAGAAGAGGTTGAAGGGAGAGTTGTAGAGGGGGGAATTGTAGATGTGGTAGTGATTGGCAACACTGTTGTTACTGGTGTATCAGGAAATGTGACAGTTTCTGTTCTTGTACTAGTGCGCACTCTTGCTCTGGGAGGGGTAACTGGTTTATCTATAGCTATGTCACTTTTGAGAGTCTTAGATCCTTCTGTTACAAATTCTCTCAACGTTGGTTCTGTGGTTTGTTTGTTATCAATTACTGGATTCCTGAATTTACTTTGTCCCCTGATCTTTCTAAACTCATGCATAGCTACCACACGCTCCTCTTCAGAAGTATCAACACTCTTATCTTCTTCAATTGCTGGCTTCTTGAACAGACTTCCTCCTCTACTCCTAGCTATCAGCTGTTGTCTTCTCCGTGATTGTCCTTGAGGTGTCCTTGCCAATTGTCCTTCCTCTCCATCAATGACAACTTCATCATTATTGGTTTCCTCGCCTTCTTCCACTACATCTTCATAATCATATTCCTCAACATTCACTCCCGCATCTCCCTCAATCCTTCTTTCGTTTTTGACAGCTGGTGGCTGCTTTGTCGTGGTGACAGGTTTGAGCATCCTGGGAGGATGTCTGATATGAGGCGCTCTAACTGGTGGCCCATCAGATTCATCTTCCTCAACATGTGACTCGGCTCTAGCTCTGGGCGGTTCTTTGAATTGGGGAGGTGGTAGTTTACGCACAACTACAGGAACATATTCAGAGCCTGAAGCTATTTGATCTCTGGTCAAATTTGAAATTCTCTCGATCTCTTCCCGTCTAATGACACTCTCATCTTTTTTTATCACAACTGCATCTTTCTTAGTAGTTGTGCTAACAGTTGTAGTAGAAGGCACTTCGTTGATTTTATTTCTACTCTGTAGCAGAATCGAATTCGGTTTTCTAGTGTACAAATTATGTCTGATATGTGGTCGTTTACTTTTAGTTTCAGTAGTTGTTTCCGGTGATCCTTTTGATGTTTCTTCCACCATTTCATCAGCAGTTACATTTTTCTCAGTTGTAACACCTTCAGTATCGTTTTCCCAGTTTTGAAAAACAATGCTATCCAAGTGTTTTTCTATGATTTCTTGTCTGTTTGTAGCATTTTGTATCTGATCATCATCTGCATCCTCAATTTCGTTTGCTCGATCAGTACTGGTATTCGTTTCATTTTTATTCATTTCCAAATCAGTGACATTTTCATACACCATCCTTCCAGTTTCTTCATTGGGTAATATTATGTAGACTTCTCGAGGCATTTCTAGATTTCGCATTGTTTTCACATTGTAAGGTTGAGCATTGACTATAGCAACTGGCTCACTTGATCCAGTTGTTTGTTTAGTATCATTAACTGTATCACTCTCAACATTTGTAGAAGTCTCATCAGCAATCTTTCCCTTCTCTTCAATAGTTACTGAATCAGTTGAAACCAGATCAGATAAAACTGTTGTGCTACCGGTTTCACTATCAACAATCATTACAGTACTACTCTCCACTTGTTCATTCATTTTTCCATTCAAAACGCTTCCATCTGTACCATTAAAATCTTTTCCTGAAAACTGAGAGCTGGCGATTACCATTTCATTTACAGAAATATTTTTTTCTGTAGTTGTGAATTCATTTGTAGAAGGTAAGCTCGAACTATGATCACATCCATCACACTTTTTTGCCACTATTTCGGAATCTGAGCTTGTAGAAACTACAGTTGTAGGATTTGAAGTTGTTATGTCGTTAGCTATAAGTGTTTTTTCAATTGTGATAGATTTCGTTGTTGAACTAACATCTTCAATGGCATTATGAACTGAATGATCCATTTCATGTGCAGGTGAAGCTGATTGTTCATTTTTTGTCTCCGGAAGTTGTTGTCCATGTTTAGCAGGTCCTAGTTCTTCAACTTGTCGCATAACATTTTCGGGGATCGGTACTGGATTGATTTTTGCTGGTACATAAACAGGTGACTTACCATGTCGTAGATAGTCTTCGTCGTACTTAGTGGTTCCCAAGTGCTCTGTAATTACTGTAAGTGACGCTCCACAGCATCTCACTGTGGTAAGGTGAATATTTATTTAGGGCCGGTTCATGAGCTCGGGACTGGCCGAAGTCCTAGACTAGAGTCTGGGTGGGTAGCATGGACAGTACTTGTCTGTTTGTCTCGACAGGTTAGTGGGTTAGCAGCATAGTACATGCGATTCCTAATGTTTGGTTTTAGTCTAGGAGAAATTTAGCTAAAGTTCCTTCAGAACCGGTCCTTAGTGTTGAAAATGAATTCAGAGTGCTCCACTGAATGAATTATTAAGAGTTGATAATGAATTAAGAGTTATCATTATTATTAAGAGTTAGTAATGAATTATTAAGAGTGCTCCACTCGAGTAAAATAACTCATATTAATGTACTTGTGTCAATAAATGAATTGAATTGAAATTCACTGAAGCATCTGCAGGAATCAATTCATAACAAATCAAATAAAATTTATTGTCAAATAAGAATCCATAAATAATTCTTTCATAAATAGGCCTATACTGTAATATAATTCAATACATACACTTGAAATGTGCAAAAATATTAATAATTACAGCAAATAAAATACGCTAAATTGTAAGAGAAAATACATATTATCGTGTCTGAAATTTGAGAAAAGACAATACAATTACAGCAATTTATAAAAAAAAATTCGCTCTTATAAATGATATAATTTTAAGATCAACACTTTAGCAACAAGCTCATCCCTTATCTTCTTCATTCATTCACTATTTATCTTTAGGTGTAAATGGCTGTAAGAAAAAAGGAGAGTGTTTCCTTATGTTTCTGCAATTCTGGTAGCCTTCGAGAAATTTCTTAAAGATTTATTTTCATTTGAACTTTCACTGACTGAATGGAATGAAAGCGAAAGTCTAGAGCACTGAAGTTATTAATAGTAACAGAGGAAAGGATAACTCGTCCAATTGGATAATCCTTTAACATATGGCAAGTAATTGACTAATTAGTACATTTATTTACTATTAGTATGTAATACATTGGAATGCGTTTGCTCTTGAATAATATTAGTTGGTGGTGAGGGAATAGATGTAATTTGAATGTTCTATTATCGTGTTGTTATTGTGTAATTTACAATTAGGAATTATCGATAACAAGAATTACAAGAAGCTTAACTCAATTTACCTTGGAATGAAAATACCAGATACTTTATATTCGAATGAAAATGATTGGCAGAAAAGATAGTTCTTCAAGGGAATTGAATATAAGGTATTAATAAAGAATTAAGATTTGAAGAAAAAAATGCTTGAATATTTATTAAAATGAGTCAGCAAGCCTTGGCACTGAACATTCCAATTCCATGTCTTTTTTAATAATTTTCAATTATTACATAGCCTAACTGAACCTCAAACTATCATAAGATTGCGGAAGCTTATATAGAATAAGGAGATGACTGAGAATTGCGAATCTCATACTTTTCTAAATAATTAACCACAACAGATTTGGTTCAAATCTATTATAATAATTATGAAATATAAACAATATTGACAGTAACCAGTAGCGTTTTTATGATAATTTTTATTGGTTCTGAAATAGATTTTTGAACTTCGTTACTGATTTTTAATTAAATATTTAATAGCAATATTAATTACTCTGCTAATTCACTTCAAAAGTTGTAAACTCTTCGTTTTTAGATTATATTCAACTGGACTCTCCATAAAAAGTGTACCACAAAAACCTTCAAGAATTCAAAGAAATTTCTCTAAAAAATCATTATCACACTTTTAGACTAAAAAAAATATTTTTCATTGAAATTGGACTAGCATTTTATTATTATTATATAGTATTCAACTTAATAGGGTTATTTTAAACAATAAATATTAATTGAGTTAGTACTGAATAAGCTCAATTAACAATTTAAGAAACATTAATTTTTAAAACGTTGAAATTTATTCAATTATTAAAATTATTCATTTGACACAAAATGCATCTTTCAATTTCCTGGATTTTCTACGTAATTATGTAAAAGTTTAATCCAAGAACGAAGAAAAATGAATAAATTGTAAATATAGCGCAAAAATGACATTCAACTAAACAACACCAGCGAAAAAATCAATGTATTCATCCCAGAGGCCTGTTTAATAAATTTAGAAGTCCTGTAAAACTGGAAAAAGGAGATAATTCACTAGACTTTCAAGTTTATTGCATAGAACGCAGTGGTATTGATGTCCAGTGTGTATGCGATTTTCCAATATTACAGGACCTCTAAAATTTTATGAAACAGGCACCAGATTGTTTTATATAACATGCGACTCCTGAAGTTTAATCAAACTCAAACTAGCTTAACCAAACACAAAATATTTCAGACTGAAACTAAAAAAAATCTAATCACCCCAATCTTCTGCTTGAGATAGAGGTGATACCCGCATACAAATAAGAGAATTCTAATAGTGGCAAATAATTAAATTTGAGCATTCTAATAACTTGACTAAATTAGAATTATTTGACACTAAAACAATACGAGCAAATTCTAATGAACCCAATCAGTTGCTTGAGACAGAAATAGTACACAAAGATTAGCTTATTTACATAGTTTATTTAATTTACTTTAAATTAGTGTGATTAAAGCACATACCTCATCATCGCAGGAGGAGTCAGCCTTGATGCTGGACCAGTTATTAGCTGCTTTTCAAACACAATTCACTGAACAATAACAGTACATTCCACCACAACTGGGGGTGAAGATAGAATGTGAACCGAACAGTGGAGAACTCCGACACCGGACCTAGTGAAAGTTTCAGTTTCCTTGCTTCGGGCTATTCTTGCTAAATTCTGTCACCAGCCTTCAAATCTGTTTTAGCCACCTCGATGAATAATAATTATTATTGTCATCTTACTAACACTTATAATGAAATTGAACAGTCACTCTCAATAATTATTGTGATTTCTATTTACGTACTGAAACATAAATATACAAATAAACAAAAACGATACAGTAGGGAAAATATTTTTTACAGAGAAAATACACTACTCTGGCTGATAGTTATATTAGGGTGTAAAAGATACCAAAAATTGAAAGAAGAGAGAAGATTAGAAGCTTTGAAACCCCGTTAATATTGACTCTAACCTTTTGGTTCAATCAATTATTAATGAGACAAATCAAGAAAAACGTTACAGTACAGAGAAAATATTTTTCACAGAGATCATTGAAGCAAATTAAGGAATTTTAAAGAAAATCAGAACAATTCAATCAGCTTTGACAATACTAGAACATAAAGTAATGAAGGCCTGTTACAAAAGTGAATCAAGGTAAATCTTCAATTACTTATTAGAATTAACATTTTAAATTGGAGACCTAGCTTAACAGGTCCTTTGTACTTGTGCAACTAGACTTTGGAAGGCTTATTAGTTAATTTTATGGTATGAAATTTATTAAGTTGATGTTCATATTTTTGCGAAGTATGTGATCAGATATTGAAGAGTTATAACATAATTGATGGAACATTTCTACAAGAAAACAATGCAATTGGTCTACAATGTAGAAATTGGCTTCTACAAGAAAACAATTGGTCGGATAACAAGTGATTCAAGTCTAGAAGATTTAAGATTAAAGGAAGACAAATTATTGAACAATATTTCATTTATTTACAAAACATTATGGAATGTCTACAAAATGTATATCATTTTTACATCACACTGTATAAATACATCTGAAAAATTCGAGCTCATTATAAATTAAAATAATTTGATTTTTACAACATGGATAAAATCAAATTTACACATATTTACAATATAGATTCTCTTTTTGCTCCATCGATTTCATCTTCAAGTTTTTCTTTAGAATTTCTAGTTTTGATTATCGAAGAATAGACTGTGTTTTATTGGCAGTTTTCACACGCGCCGACACGACACCGAACCGATGTCATTGATTTGTTGCCAAATGAAACACCTTCTACACACACCGACACGGTATCGCTGTGGCGTTAACGAAAAATGTCACAAATGAAGCTCTATTTGAGTTCTAATTCTCGATAATGTATTACTTTAAAAAAATCTATCTATTACAAAGATAAAATATTATATTCATAAAGATTCAGTAGCTCCATTTGCAGTTGAAATTTGTCGTCAACGGCAATAGATGCCATGACAGTGTGTGTGGAAGCGGTTTCCATTTGCCAGCAAATCTCAACCTCCATAGCAAATCTCAATCTCATCTTGTCGGTGAGTGTGAAAACATCTATAAGCGGCCATTTAGTCAATGCTGAGTTCTTATAATATATCATTAAGTCAGTGTAAGTTTTTATTTAGATTAAAGGTGAGTGAATAAAAACTATCATGATCAACAATTATTATTATTGTTTCAATACTCTTGCCAATACTATGGAATTTAAATTAATTTGAAAACACGTTAATATTTTTCTTTGAACTTTTTCAAACATATTTTGATACTGTGTACTTAACTTGGACCAAATACTGTATAATAAAGATTCCTTCGATATCTAGTATGAAATGATATACTGAGCCTAGTCAAAATGAATCTATTAAAAAAACTTGCCATATTTTGCAAAACATCTCAATAACTTCTAACTGGTTTTATTGGATTAATCAACAAAATTGACATAACAACTAACCATTCTCATACACCATAATATTGATCACCAAAAAATTGTGAAATTGTAAATTTAGAAAGGTGTGCAATACCTTTCGGTAACAAAGCATTCCTGAACTTATATTATTGATCATTATTATGTTAATTTTCAGTACCGTACTATACCATAGAGAAGCAATACTGTCTTACTAAGTCTGTTCTCTGAGACAATACCTACAAGTATTCTCAGAGTTGAACGACTCTCAATACATTTATTGAAATACCCTGTTGAAATACGTATATTTATGACATTTTTAAAAAGAAATTTATGAGTCGAGGCCCGATTTCCTACGATTTTACGCTGTGATATTTTTTATAACCAAAATTTCATCGGTGTGTACTGCTTCCTAAGCAACTATGTGAATTACTGTGACTAAACGTGACTAATCTCGTCTTGTCTTGTCTTGACTAACCGGAGTACGCCTAGCCTAAGTCAGTTTCATCATCCAAGTCTTTCATGATTGAATATAACAGCACAACACAAATCTTTCTTGTTATTTATTTCATAATTTGACAATACAGACACCATGGGTGGGAAGAAACAACAGGCATTAGCCCAAAACTGTTTCGATCCCTAATTTTAACTAAATTGTCCAGAGGCTATTGTACTTTGTAAAGTCCAGTACATGTACTTTTTCATTAATAATTTGAAAAACTATTAACAAGTTCTCTTGAACTTGCTTAGGATAGTCATTGCATGTCCATCAAAACACTGTAGGTAAGTGAACTGTAGGCTCCCACACAGCGATCGGAAAACGTCCTTCTAGGAAAACGCACATGCCAAGAATATACAGTGTGATATTCAAAAACTGAATTCGGCATCGGTTTTTGATCGCTAGGAAATCGGGCTTTAAACTTTTCTTAGTAATTATCAATGAAGTAAATTGACAAACAATCAGTAAGCGAAATAGATCAAGCTTCATTAAAATGGAACTTCAAGCGACAACTTTTATAACCAACAGTTGGCCTAATGACAATTTCACAGATGAAATGAGCTTGGCACATCAATCAAGGGTATTTAGCAAAGGTTTTCATAAACTTTTTTGAATTTCTCAAAAATGTTGAAAAAGGTCACTTTTAGAAAATAAAATAATACAGTATTCTTTTAAACCAAAACTTCCAAACTTCTATCTTGAGTTAAAAAAAAGCTTTTACTTGTTTTGTAACTAATTTGATCAGCTTAATGATATCTTGGTTAAAATTATCACATAATAACAATCCATTCTCATAGTTCCTCATTGGTCCCCTCTACAGTAGCCAACATGTTCAATAACTTACCAAATACAAAATTTTAAATTTTTTAAATCACAAGGAAAAGAGTAAATTCGATACAATATTATGATACACCAATTTTAGTTCACTCATACATCACTAGAAGTACAAATGGATCTATCGGAACTAATGAGTCTGAGAATTATTAAAATGTTCTTAGAGAATTAAATAATTTAAATAGTCTTAAACTACAAATACGTAAGTTAAGCAAGCTAAAGTTACCATAATTTTCAACTTTTATTATAGTATGAATTCTTAGTTGATGTTTTAAACTTACTTGTGATTTGATTCTCAACAATATCAGTCTTTTATTCATAAATTTAGATCAATTACTCGTATTTTAAAGTGTGCAAACAGAATTTCAGAATTATTCAATAAAGTTGGTAACATTAGCATTGACATTGTCACAGGGAAAAAGTATTACCATAGAGAAAGCATTATGCAAGTTGTACTTACGTTATGCTTTCTCTATTGTTATACTTACTTAATGCTTTCTCTATTACCAAGAAGTATACATGTGGAAAACAATCACGAATCACACAAATTTTGACAATCTTAATAATAACAAAATAGAAGAAAATTAATTCTAATGTCTAGGAACATTAAATTCATATCGAATAACATAAACAAGTAATAAATGGATGTTAAAAACATAACTATAAGGCTATCTACAACAAAACTTCCAAATATTATATCACTAGTAAATAATTTACAATAAAACTCTATTTATTTGAAAACATACCTTGGTTCTTGATAAAGTTGAGGGGTGCTACACTTATATAAGGTCCACTTAAGACAGTTCGAATCCAGTATTGCTGGAAATGGCATACCGTAATTTCTCACGCAGGGTGCTTTTGTGCTGGTAGTTTGGCAATTTCAACAGGTTGAAACATGTGGATGATGTGGGTAGCCTATGCTGGGGATCCTTTTTTCTAATCGTAAAAAATACACGAATGATGCTACCTGAAAAACAGAAATATTTTGTAATTTAGACATTTTTTGTAGTGAGATGTGGGATTAATCTCCAGTAGTAGTTGATTGATACTCACCACCCAGATATTTAAGAATTTTAATGAAAATTAAATTACGAAGATGACAAAGAAGCAATAATAGATATTCAAAGCAATCAACAAGCAAACAGAGAAATCAACAATATTGTTGATGTGCTTATCATTTAAACATTTCAAGATTATAGCTTATACTCTCATCACATACTTCATGATAAAATCACTCCACTTTGAATAATTCTACTTGTATCTTTGAGGATTTTATCAATGTAATTGGTTAGTAAAAATACTCCAACTCACCGATAGTATCGCCGGTATCTTCATCATCACCAACTTCAACGCAACGAATTGAAAATGGCGGTTCTAGATGCGCAAAACCAAGTAGAGGCGGTTTTGAACAACTTGTGACAAACTGGAACAAAATAACAGTCTTATTTTTTCCGTTATTTAATAATTTTATTTTCTGATTGTAAGTAATCTGTGAGCAAATCAATTATTTACAAAGCATATTGATGACGAAATTACACGGAGAATATTATTGATTGACTATTGATTGTAAAATTCTGGCAGACAACCTTTATGGTTATGTAAGTTTGTCTCATGTTATTATATTTATGACAATCATTATCTTTTTATATGATTTTGTATTGTTTATTTTTCAACATGATTGTAGTGTTATTATTTTGATTTATATTGAATAAAGGTATTTTCTATCTATCTATCTATTGATTGTGAAATTCCAGTGAACTAACCTTGAGAAATAGTTTACGTTCATCCTCATTGAAGTCTTTGAGCAGGATATCCCAAAGCCAAAGTACAACACGATGGGAATCGTGAAATCCTCCGTAGTACTGAGTATGCCTTCTCAAGTCAACCAGATCCAAAGGAACATTGTCACCAGATATTAGCCTTTGAAGCTGAAAAAATAGAATTTTATACAGCGAACTATTGTTAAAAGATGTTTAGAATTCAAGAACAGTGAATCAGGATGATAAAATTCTCATAACAAAGTTTGATTGAAATTCTACAGAGAGAACCCTTACATTTATGCAATACATTTTTTAGATTTTACAAACTAACACTCAAAATTTATGCTATGATCAAAATTTACCAAACGAAGATAATTAGCCATGTAGGCCGAAAACGTCCGACATACTAACATTGAATCATATATACAGCTGTTCGGATGACGGACGTTTTCGGACGTTATAATTGTGAGAGTAAAGATTGGATAACAAAGAAGCAGAATTGAATTATGTAGTAGCTACAAGTAATCAATTGCATACCTCTGGAGTTGAAAATAGTGCTAGCCATTCTATGTTGATAATTGAGCGAAATCCACGAATAAAAGCTGCAGTTTGGTCTTTGATTTGTGTGTGCATACGAAAATGTGCCATCAGGTGAATGTAGTTAATCCTGTAAAGAAATTCAAGATAAACTTTATTAATGAAATTGAATAAATTTTATTCATCCACAAAACATTTTACAATAAACAGAGATTCATTCTCTCGTCACAATAAAACATCTCTATACTATTAAAAAAATCTATAATACAGTATCATCAATATTGTAGCATACACCTTGATACAGTAATAGAATCGTGAAGTATTTATAACTTGGAGTTATTAAATTATTCTTGAAATGAATTTTTGTCGCAAAATATTGTAGATTACAAATAAACAATCAAACGAACAAAATTTGCTTGAAATCATCTGAACTGCCAATAGCCTTGTAGGGACCTAGTCCAATAGAATTCAACATTTGTTATATCTTAGCTTTGCACAAATACATAACATCCTGGGATAAAACATACTGTATCTAGAATTACAAATCTTGGCGAAATTTTTCAAATCCGTTCTTAGTTCGCGTCTAGAGGTTCACCTGAACATGGCTGCCAAATCCACAGGTTTTGGTTCAGTAGATTTTCAGTTCTGCCGATGAATGAGTGCCATTCCGCTTTTACATATACATTGCATTCATTCTAGAAGCAAAATCTATTCTCTAAATCTAATGTAACAAGTTGTTTATCATCAATCTATTTTAATTCCAAGAAATTCAATTTCAACTGGATGATTTTTTTGTGTTATGATGGCAATAATACCTGGTGCCCTAACATATTGTAACACATAAATAAATGAATGAATAAATAAATGATTAAATGAATGAATGAATGAATGAATGAATGAATGAATGAATGAATGAATGAATGAATGAATGAATGAATGAATGAATGAATGAATGAATGAATGAATGAATGAATGGATAATAATGATTAAATGAATAAATGATTAAATGAATAAAAGAATAAATGAATAATTATTGAAATGTTTTCCTTCGGACACACTCACTTGTTTTGATTGGTAACGGGCATTAGTCGACCGCCCGGCGTGAGTTCGTGCGTTACAACACGACCCATCACATCCTCGTCGACAGAAAATGTGAGATCGAGATCGGAGACGTCTCCCTCGTGGTGTTTGACATAGGTGAGACTGCGGTAGAGGTCTTTGTCGAGCGAGGGCAACTCGTCCATGCACGAGTAGAGAGCCTGCTGTGTCTGACCGAGCACCTGACTCAGAAAGAACATGGCAAATGGCACATCCACCACTATGCCCTGCAAAAGAAAGCAATCCAGTTATTCGAAATAATGGTTTACTTATAGAAAAGTGAAAATCATGGCTAAAGACCCCTGACCAGCTTGGTGCTTCATTGAAATCTGGATTCTTGTAATGTAAGTATTAGTTTAAACATAATTAAGTTCGTAAAAGTAACAATTATTTAATATTTATTAAAATCATTAGTGAATTGAGCGTTGTAATTTAAGTTTGAAATACATATAAATTGAGAGAAAAAATACAATATTGCTGTCTTCTCCTCTCGCTCTGTATTTAAGAGTCACTCACGTAAGATTTTTTCGTTCATAAATACGGCCCTTAGTGCGAATTTCGATATGTTGGACAGAGCCTAAATAATATGGACTCTTACTTTGAAATCGCCATTCCATCAGTATTTATGGACTTTCAAGTTTTATGAAATAGACCTTTGTTCTACAATTCTCAACATTTCAAGAAGTATACAATTCTATTACATATTTTTTATTTGTTCTGTATCTTAAATTTTAACTCTCGGACAACGGATAATGCAATAAAAATAGTTTTGAAATGGAAAATATGAACTTGTTCTTGTTTTAGGCTGTTTGCTGAAATTCAAAAGTAGAAAGAATAGTTTGAAATTCGATAAGAAGGATACAAGAAAAGCAAGAAGCAAGTCCTTGTTTTGAAAAGTTGTTTTGCAATGAAAACAGACCAAAAAATCTCACCTCATAGACAGCCTTTCCCAACATCCGACCAACAAAATCGAAAAGAAGAAGATGATTGTCCTGTATATGTGACGTTGGAGAAGGATAGAGTCGTTCTTCACTTGTCACCCGAAAAAGGTTTAACGAAGGATCAAATACTTTTTTGATTGTCTCCTCAAGGAACTCTGTAATAAAACAACTTTTATGTACAAGACTGTTTTTGAACAATAGACATAATAATATATTCAACGATTTTTGCACACTAGCCTAGATATTTTCAATTTTTTTCAACAAAACGTAAATTAATTAATTCACTCATTATACTCCCTACTTTCACTCGAAACAAGTTCCATGATAGATAAGGGAGGAAATTGAGAAATTGTGAGTATATTGTAAAATTTATTCTTGTAATTGTTACTGCCAACCAACGTAAAACGTTTTACTCTTTTATTTCACTTTCCAAGACAAGCTGCTTGTCTATTGACTGCTATGTGGTTTAAATTTGTATTTAGAGATAAGTATACATTTTCTTACCTTTGAATACACCATCTTGATCAATTCCAGCTTCATCCAGTCCTTGTTCATTGATGAATCTGACCCTAATCACACCTTTCAAAGCTTGTGGTTGTAATGCAGCTAATTGCCTGTACCCATCTTCAACTATTCTATTTCTGTAATACAATAAAAATGGATGCATTAAAGGAGTAAAAGGAAATGTAGTGTCAATTCAATTACATGAACTTGAAAAAATACTGAAAGAAAATGTAATTTTCAAAAGCCTTCCATGTATTTGATACGCCATCCTGAATCATTTATTGTCTATTGAACAATTCAGGTTATTTCAAGTATATGGAAAGAAGCTTGAAGATATCTCTAGTAGTCTCTTCTTTTGCAGTTCATCTTCGACTAATTAATAGTTGATAAGAAATCAAAACTTAGTAAAAAATGTAACCCACAAGCTCTTTCGGCATATAAGGTTTTTTAGTAAAAACTAGAGTTTATCAATGTCTCTGCAGACAAGACCTTATACAAAACAGCTGTGTAACACAATATTGCAATGTTGCTGGAATTGCTCATTCTAAACAAGTTTCAAGCTAATTTAAAAAAGTTCCAAGAAGTTCCAATGTTTCGATGATTTGGAACGAAGAGTCTTTGATTTATGATATCTTTCAAAAATGATTTACTTTAAAAGTAAAATTCATTTCTAATTCCACTAAAATTATTCAAATCTTGATGTACGATTGTTCTCACCTATGGACTGTTATCCTAGTTGACTGAGGAGATGCACAAGCTGATTCTGTGAGACCAAGAACTGTTTTCTCATTGGCTATGTACTTTCTGAACAATTGCACTCTTTCCTCGTGAGGTATTATATGAGGCATCTTCTGAAGTAGGACCTGCAACAAATTTCCATAATAGTTGAGGAAAAAGTCTCCAGAATAATTGAAATCTATTTCAAACTCGTTTAAACTGGCAAATTAATTTTAAAGTCGTAATACTGTATATGTCCGATAAGAAACTTATTCTTATTCTGTAAAAGTATTACATAAAAAATTAATGTTTTTCGCATGGCATACCAACCTGGACAGATTTCTTCCCCTTGTCAAGATCGTTCATGAAAGAGCTTATTCGTATTTCTTTGATCAGCCAGTGCTTGGGTGGTGTATATGATCTCCTTGAGTCTCTTCTGTAGAGAACCATCAGCAATGTATGAACTGAGTTGAATAGGTTGTTACTTGAAATACTCTTCGCATCTGGAATCCAAATAACAGAGGAATAAAGTAAATCCTTCATAATCCAAAAAGATTATCTAGGTTCAAAATTATACATGAATACTAAATACATGTTGAATATACTCGTATTCCAACTTGCATCAATTATTATAATTATGTATATTTGTGAGAGATTTTTCTCTTTTTTTATAGTGATTTGAACTATTTTGTTGAATAACAGATTGATGAAAAATAAAGAATATAAAGAAGTACAGACCTATTTACAGCAGCATTGCAGCATTACCAGTAAGATTTCAGAGCTATCAATAAATAATATTCTATCTTGAGTGAACCCTACATGAGTTTAAAACATGAACAGGTAGTTCAGGACACTTATTGTCAATGCTAAAAGTGACAGGTGCTATAGAAATTTAAGATCTATGCGTTATAAATTCATGATGTAAATTTATCTTATGCAAGTTATTTGTAAAAATAACAATAATAAAAACATAATGGATAATAATAATATAAGGGAATTATATTAAGTACAAATTGAACTTACCAAACAGACTAGTAAGGATTCCTCTGTACAGAAAAAGGTTGAGAAAACTTGACATTGTGACATAATCTTGAAGGGTAAAAGGTTTCTGCTGCTCATACATTTCAATGTCATCTAAAATCCTGAAAATAGAAAATGAACAATAAATCTCATATAAGTAATCTAGAAACCTGAAATATGACCATGAAAGTATGAATTTGACTGTTAAAATGAGAAATATAATATATGATAAATACCTTGTTCCGTTTGCACCTACTAATACTTCTATTAGAAAAGGTATACCAACCTTTATATTTGAAATACTCACGTGACATAGTGTGTCATGCAATCACAGAAGAGGGTGAGTATGCTGAACTCCGGGCCTGAACCTTTTGTATTAACGGCCAGCAGATCCAGGAACGTTTTCAGGCCACAGTTTGGTCCGAGTGAATACAGAAACCTCCACAACTGATGCAAGATGTTGTCTTGATAACATAGGCCTGCGATTGAAAAACAAATCTATCAATTTATTTCGAAATTACGAGGAAGCATACTATGGTTAAGATGAACATTTCTTTTTGAAAGTAGCATATACATTGAAAAAAAATGTTAACTTATCATGAAAAATAAGGCAGAGGTTTCAGTATGAATATATAATTTTTGAATAAATACTTCAATATGATTCAGGATTGAATATATTATATTAATCGTGATCTATTGTTACCTACCTCACTCATTTTTATTAGCAGTGATTTTACTGTCTATAATTGATTTTCTCTTCCTTATTACATTAATTGAAATAGATTTTGATTGTAATATTTTTTCATCAAATTTTGTTCGTATTTTGTTTTTGCCAAGGGTCCCTCAAGATCTAGCATAGAAAATTATACAAGCAATCAATCAATAATTAAAAATACGGAAGTTTATCATACCTGTCAATATATCAAGCCGAAGTTGCGTTAGTGTGTGCAAGGCAGTCTGGTAAAGGGTACACATGAGAGCCACTTTGGTGCATTCTGGACTCCCCAGCTTATTTCTAAATTGCCGATTAGCATTCTGTCGATTTGTTCTTGCCTCCAATGCACGCCTACCAAAAAAAGGGCCACAATATGTCAATTCTACAGTATTTTAATTACAACAGGAAAACAGGAAAAATTTTCATTCAACGACAGAAGTTTCTAATCTTATAGCATAGTTATGGCAATGTAGAACTAAGAGTTCGTATAATGATAAAAACTACTGATTACTTTATTCTTATACTTGGAAAAGTATTCAGATTTGTTCATTAGATCTGTTAAATGAATAAAATAATCTAGCCAGTCGGATGATTGTTCACTAACTGCATAGATGAAATGTAATGAAATCAAATATTAAACGGTCTGGTGATATTGTTGAAAGCGATTTCATGATGTGAAAATAAAATTAGGCGCCTTTTTCGCATGTCTGTTACTTTTTAAATGTTCCTAAACTTTGGTATTTTTTTATTTATCAATAAAAAATATTATTAAAATTAAAATGTAAACGACGCCAATTGTAATAAATATAGTAATATGTGCTTTCAAATCAAATCAAAATTCATTTATTGCCAATAATGTGTAGGCCACGTCAAAAAATAATTACATCGAATCAATCATAGTAAACAGTCAATCACTCACATTCATCACATCTTAAAAATTCTTCATATTAAAGCTAAAAAATTCATTATTATTATTATTATAAAAACAGTTAATTATTAAAAAATCCTTAATTTTAATTTTGAAGTTTCTCACAGATAAACATCTTATTTCTAGTGGTAACTGATTGTAAAATCTAATTGCACAAGCCCAAAAACTTACATGACTAGATCTGTAGCGGCAATATTCATTTCTAAGATTGAGCATGTTTTTTTGTATTAAGACAATGAAATTGAGAATGTCTAGAAAATGAGAGCAAATTGGATTTCACACATAATAGACACTGAAAAATAAAAATACTAGGTACACACATAATCTTCAGTCTTATAAATAGAGGTTTGCAGTGAGTTAGTGGTGGAACATTACTTATAATTCTTACTGCTTTTTTTACAATAAAAACCGATGATGAGCATCTTTACAGTTGCCCCATAATATTGCACCATATAAAAAGTATGAATGGATGATGAGCATCATCATCCATCATGGATGATGAGGTATGTGAAGATGATGAGCATCTTTGCAGTTGCCCCATAATATTGCACCATATAAAAGGAATGAATGGACATAACTGTAATGTACATTTATTATGATTTTCTGAGAAACTGTTCCCTTCAATCTCCCAAGCATGGCATCATGAAACTTTTGGGAATGGTGTGATCAATTATGAGCCTTTTCCGCTTCCTTATTACTTAGGCTTTGTAATTATGGAATTTTGGCAATAAAGAAATTCAAATGAATTCGTAAACTGTGATACGATGAAACTGATGATATGATAACTGACGATGTTCAAGTAACTGGGGGAGTTCTTCTATGAAACTTATTATCATGGAAAATAAAACAATAAAATTGGTGAGAAACTATTTCCTTTAATCTGCTAAGCATAAAAACACCCCTTGAAACTTTTGAAATGGTATAGTCAATAGTAACCTTCCACTTCATAATTAGATTGTTTGTACATGTAAATTTTGTATTGGCAAATTGATAAATTTGAAACTAACAATAAAATCGATGATCCTAGCAACTGACAATGTTCAAGTACTTAGGGAGTTTTTTCCATCAGAAACTTATGTCACTTCAAATATCACAACAAAATTAGTGAGAAACTAATTCCCTCAATCCTCTAAGCATAAAATCAGCCCTCACAACTCTTGGAGTGGTGTAACTAAGATAAACCTTCCAATTCATATTAGCTTCTTTGTAATATGTACGAATTTTTAATGACAAGAATTCAACCCAACTTTAAAAAACTTCGATAAAATTGATGATCTGCTTAACCAACAGTGATATTCAAGTAACTGGGGGAGTTCTTCCATGAAACTTAATATCATGGAAAATATAACAATAAAATTGGTGAGAAACTATTTCCTTCAATCTCCTAAGCATAAAAACACCCCTTGAAACTTTTGGAATGGTGTAGTCAATATGAACCTTCCACTTCATATTAGCTTCTTTGTAATATGGAAATTTTGGCAATAAAGAATTCAATGAATTTAAAACTTCAACGATAAAATTGATGATCTGATTAGCTGATGATGTTCAAGTAACTGGGGGAGTTCTTCCATGAAACTTAATATCATGGAAAATATAACAATAAAATTGGTGAGAAACTATTTCCTTCAATCTGCTAAGCATAAAAACACCCCTTGAACATTTTTGAATGATGTAGTCAATATGATCCTTCCACTTCATATTAGCTTCTTTGTAATATGGACAATTTGGCAATAAAGAATTCAATGAATTTAAAACTTCAACGATAAAATTGATGATCTGATTATTACTGACGATGTTCAAGTAACTGGAGGAGTTCTACCATTGTTGTATCTTTCAAATCCTGTGATACAATCATCTGAGTTGTTACCTAGTAACGAAATATGAAGATTATAACAAGTCACGATTAATTACATTTTCACGTTCAGTTCTCGAGTTCCATTCAAATATTATTTCTATTCAATGTACTCAATAAAGTCAATTCATTATCATTTTCAAACGACATACTCAATCATAGAAACCATGAAACTTATTATTATGAAAAATATAAGAATAAAATTGGTGACCTGATTACCTGATGATGTTGATAGACGACTCCTTGGCGGCGTGCGGGGGAGGCGGTGGAGGCGGCTCGGGCGCCGAGGCGAGGGCGTCAGCCAGTGCACGACCGAGCAGCGCGCTGACCACCGGCTGACTCCAGAGCAGATGCAGTTGCACCTTGACAAAGGGCACGGCGTCCTGCAGGCCTCCGTCCATGCTCTGGCTGAACCAGCCCAGCACCGGGTGCCAGTGCGTCATGTTCGACTGCTTCACCGCCACGTAGTTCTGACAGCTGCTCAGCAGACCTGTCAACACCAACTGCAACACCAAAAATACATTCTTTATTATGAAGCCACCCAAAGCGCCGCTCATTTGAATTTTCTAATATTCATGCCCGGTTTTTTAGTCGTTCAATAAATAGTTTATTGATTCAATAAACATGAGAATTGCGTTTTTAAACACTCGATAACGCTATTGGATCTATAAATCTCTCAATAAACTATAGAGCTAAAATCCAGCACATAAATATTTATTGAACCAATAACTGCACAGCTGGAGATTATTTTGATCAATTTTTAATCTAGGTTAGTTTATTGTTCCGTTTATCATAAGTATTTCTGGCTTCCAATAGAGATATCAATTCGCAACCCTTTTCCTCATTCTTTTTACAAATTAATTTTTCTATAATTTATTTCATTACCATTTTACCTTTAACTCTAGTAGTTTTACCATAATTGTTGTGAAAAAGAATGAAGAAAAATACATTTATTTTCTTGAAAAATTTTTACTTCTGCAAATAAACGCGTTTTACCATGATTGTTTTACTGAAAAAAAAAAATTTTATAGGTATATGACGCATTCCATTATGTCTTCAATTTAAATAATCACAATTTATGTTTTACTTCACGTGAACGTGAGAAAAACGTCCATCAAGAACTCTACAATTTAAGACCAAGAAGCATTTTTTATCTTGTCACTTCAAGGATGATAAACTGAGGACGCCCCTCAAATTTTTTATGAGAGTAAAAAAAATTGAAAAGAGTGACCAAAGAGACTATCTCCTCATATCAGTCATATTAATACTTTCACTCTCGATAGCTGATATAAAAGGAAACACGCAATTCTAAAAGTAGCGCATAGAAAATAGTTACTGACAAAGAATAAAACAGATGAAGGGATACAGTTAGGCATCAAGCCTGCAAGGTAGGTTGTTTTACAAAATGAGAGCCTTCCTTTTGCTGATGTTGCACAGAGCCTGATTGAACCAGGCCAATAGTTCAATGGCTATCGGTGCATAAAATATTTATGAACGCATAATAAGTTTTATCGAATGGTGGTGTTGTTGACTCCTATTCAATTGAATGATTTATCGAACGACTAAAAAACCGGGTATCAGAGTTTTAAATAGCTGCTTTTTTATTATTAACAGCTGACAGCAGGTCAGTCACAATGAAATCCTACTGATTACTGGTCATGTACTACTTTTAGCTTCTAAGCTCTCTAAGCTATCTTTGGGGGACTTTACAAACTAACTGAAGTTTAGTGCATTTTAATGCCAACAGATAGTGCCACAGGAAACTATTTAAAGTTTTCATCAAATTTCTAGCATTTAAAATGATAATTTTTGAAAAACAAATAGAGCCTGCGAAAATTCGATTTCTCATCTTTCTTAGTACAGAAAACTGAGAGCGATACAACTTCAACTGCCTCCCAGGAACAAACAAGAATACCAAATCTTTGGATCCATGAAAAGTTTACAGTAAAATTTGACTACATGTCGTCAATTCAAGCGTTGAAAAAATAGTGTAAATAAAGGCTATTATATTCTATTCTATTTCTATTATATCAATTATACTGTATACCCTTTCAAGTCGCTTACTTTTAATTTCAATTTTTGCATTCTTATTAGAAATTTTTATTCAGAGTGAAACATAGATTAATACTGTAGAATAAAAATTAAAAAAAATTTAAATCTTATTTAGGCTACACTAGATCAGGAAGTTTCTATTGTGTGATTTTTGAGAACTATTTTTCTTTACCCAATTGGAAAAAAGATCTGACTAGTAAAAATGTTGAAAAAAATCAAAAACTGCTACACACCGTGAATGATGGAAAGGAGACTTGATCGAAATCGGTGGCTCGCTGCAGGTAGGCGAGATGGATGAGGTTGGCCAGCAGACAGAGAGCGTAGTTGCCTTCAAGTGTGTTGAACACGATGCGCATGTCTTGCTCCACGCTCAGCAACTCGAGGCTCTGCTTCAGAAAGTTGTTCGTCTCCAGAACAGTTATGCACTAAACAAACCATAAAACAAAGATATTAGTGAAAAAATAATTAAGGTATTAGTGAAAAAATCTGTAGCCAGTTTACGTAAAGCCTGAGTCACATCAATCTACTTTATTAGCTGCTAGCGAAACAGCTGACACTAAATAGCGAGTGTGAAATAGGCAGTAACATCTAGTATAGCAGGATCCAATTCAACTTTTCAGAAATCAGCTGTCTCAAAGAGCAATATCCTGATACATTTTAACCTTACAAAATGCTGGAATCTCGCAGATTATTGAAAAGGTCTTTATTATGAAGGAATTCTTTGAAAGAACTTCTTTAAGAAGGTCTTTGAAAGACTTTTAAAGGTCTTTGAGACTTTCAAGCCTTTTGATTATTGTGTCCCGAAATCACTGTTTAATTATTACTGGATCTCAGCTTGTTTCTTTCTTTCTTTCTTTCCTTTAGTTTTCTTTTCCCTATTCGGGGTCGCTATTCCGTATCTTCCTACTCCACACCATTCTCTCTGGCTTCTTCTATCTGTCAGCTCCTTCTTCCCTCTGTACCAGCACAGTCTCCATCTCCTCCTTGGTCTCCCCACTGGTCTACACCCCTCCACCTGATTTATGTCAAGTTAATTGGCTCCTGCTATAGTAGATGCTGCAGAGACTGTACAATCACAGTGTGGCCATTTTGTCTCGCTTTTGATTGTTTAGCTCGTTGAAATCCACCATAATTCTGCCAACTTTCATAAAATTTACATTGAGAAGATACTTGAATCTCATTTCATGTTGAGTGGCACACTTCTAACCCGTAGTTTGCCTTTGCCAGTGTTAGTTTTTATCTTTTTAAGCTTTCAAAAATTACTATAGGGAAGTGCAGAAATTATTTAATATTTTTACAGACTTAATTTCGTTTCTCTTGATGAAAGTTTAAAAGATGAGTGAATGAGTTTAAATTAGCATGTAAGCCCATTATCAGAATACCTCGAAATATTAGCAAAAGTATGGCGGTGGCGGGAAATAAAATGTGCCAACACACTGTTATAGACAATTTCACACCAATGGCCACACTGTGACTATACAGTATCTGTAGTAGCTGCTATTAGAAGCTACTGTCAATATTACACTAGCTATTTCGTAATAACTAGCCAATTCGCTAGCAGCTAATAAAGTAGCTTTGTGTCATTCAGGCTTAAAAGTTGCGATAAAAATCTATAATAAAAATAAATCTTATGGTACATTCTATGTACTTCTTGTATAATGAAGTGGTCCGTAGCCGAGGGCGATAAGCGCCAGTCTGATAATCCAAAGGTTCCAAGATCGAATACAGTTGCCGGAACGGTTTTTGACAGAAACGGCCACTCCCGTCTTTCGGAGGAGGACGAAGTTGGTCGGTCCCGACTAACCCATAAAACAGTCATGTCTATCTCTCATCCGCCTCCTCATTATTCACGCACAAGCCTGGGAAGCTTTGCGGGCATCACCCTCAAAAAAAAAGTAAGTCTATAATAGTCTAAATAGTTAATAAATAATTTAAATGTAAGAGTAATAGTCTAAATAGTTCTTGTATAATTGTAATTCTACAATTGTAAAATTCTATTCAAGTGCTTCCTTATACTCGTAACAACAGAGACTGTATCATTCACGCTCTGCTTCTGATAGTTATTATATAGTCTATTCTATCTACTATATTATACAGTCTCTGTATTCGTAACTATTGATATCAATTAATCAATCAGTTACAATGAGTTACAAAGAAGAGCTTATGCCCAATACTGTTCCTCTATCAATTTATACAAATAGTCTGAATGATATGATTCGTTATTTTGTATTATTGCTGTAGTATAGCAGGATCCATCTAACTTGTCAGAAATCAGCTGTTTTGGTAATAATTGAACAGTGACTTCGACACAATAATCAAAAGACTTAAAAGTCTTAAAGAGCTTTAAAGTCTTTAAAAGACCTTTTTAAAGAAGACCTTTCAAAGAATAACTTTTTAAAAGACCTTTTCAATAATCTGCGAGATTCAGCATTTGTAGGTTAAGTATTGTGATCATATGCTCGTCGATCATATGTTTTATGACAAGTTAAAAGGATCCTGCTATACCTGTATTATCATGCAACAATGGAATAGGCGTACGATAAGTGCCACCTTCATGCTTTTGATGGGGACATGCAAATGCGAGGTATGAGTGCAGGGCAATAATCACCTGAATGTGCACCAGGTACATGGAGACTATGAATTTCTCGGTGAGCCAAAGCCCGAGACAGAGGTCGAGGCCAAGTGTCATGATAGCCGACAGTGCGGCGTGTTTCAGGCAAACCTTCGACCTGGCCAGGCCACGGATTAGCTGCGTCTGTTGAAAGCAGAACGAAAACAATCATTTCAACCACTTTTTTCACACTCTAGCCACTTTTATATGATAAAGTAATCTGTTGTGTGTTAAGTGATGATTTTTTTTATCGTATGGCTTTTATTGGTGGGGAGACCCTTACGGGTAGGTTCCACCTCGCCTCATTGCACAATTTTTTGTGTCTTTTTTGTGTCGGTCACCCATCCGAGAGCGGTCTCGAATGTTTGTTACTTAACCACATGATTACGTGATGATAATTAAGTGATGATACTTAACCATTAAAAAATCTGTTGTATGTTAAGTGACAATATTAATAATTCTCCATAATGAAAGAAAAAGACAAGATGTTGTCAACCTAGTTTTACAAACAATACTTGTGAAACTAGTGTTCCAAAAACAAAAAGTGGAACCTGCCAAAGTTAGTTTAGAATATAAACACACGAGTACTTAGAATAGAATGTAGAATGAATAAATTAGAATAGAAAATAGAATAGAATAGAATAGAATAGAACAGAACAGAACAGAATAGCCAGAATAGAATAGAAAGTGGAATGAACAGAATAGAATGAGAATAGAAAAACACAGAATAGAATGTCAGCCAGAACAGAATAGAATAGAATGGAATAGAACAGAATAAACAGAATAGAATAGAATAGAATAGAATAGAACAGAATAGAATAGAATAGAACAGATAGAATAGAATAGAATAGAATAGAATAGAATAGAATAGAACAGAACAGAATAGAATAGAATAGAATAGAATAGAAATAGAATAGAATAGAATAGAATAGAATAGAACAGAATAGAACAGAACAGAATAGAATAGAACAGAATAGAATAGAACAGAATAGAATAGAATAGAACAGAATAGAATAGAATAGAATAGAATAGAATATAATTCGTTAGTCTACTGGAATCTCTTATTCAAGTTGAACTTTGCACATACCTTGAGCGTTAAATAGAATCCGCGCATGAACAGGTGTCCCATAATATTGGCACACAGCTGATTCATGCCGGGTAGGAGCGGCTCCATATGTTTGACACGTAGCACGGCCCACGTGGAGGTAGCCGTGAATGCTACCAGGGTGTGCAGGTAGAGCAGGATAGCCCTGGTATCGGACGGAGCACCTGGTCGCAGGTCATTCAAATAGTCGCAGCATTTCCATAAAATATCTTTAATGTGCTTGATCCAGGCCAGTGACAGATCCTTGTTGAGTGCCACCCCGACATAGCTCAGCTTCGGAGAGTCCGACTCTAAACTTGTCACCAGATATCGGCAGATCTTCTCGAAGCGGGCCGCATCCCGTTCTTTCTTCCACACCAAAAGCAGCCGGCATATCACTTTGTAGCGCTGCAATGCTGGTTTCAAAGTGTCTACTGTCACCTCATCGGAGAATTCCTCATCGAATAACTTACTGGAATAGAATAATAAGTGAACAGGTTAGAATTTGAAGGAGACCATGAAAATACTCGTATAAAGGAGACTATAAAAATACATAGAAGAGTATAAACATATAAAGAAGACTATAAAACTATAAAGAAGTCTTTAAAATATAAAGAAGACTATAAAACTATAACGAAGACTATAAAAATATAAAGAAGACTATAAAACTATTAAGAAGACTATAAAACTATAAAGAAGACTATAAAAATATAAATAAGAAGACTATAAAAATATAGAGGACACTGTAAAACTATAAAGAAAAGTTTTTCAAGTATCTATCTATGTAATGACTTTTTACTCTATTACTTTATACTTTTTACTCTCACGAGAGTGTATAGTTACTATACACTCTCTGTATATCTATCTATCTAATGCCAAGCGTCAAATTAAATGAATATCACTGTAGTTTTCGAAGTCAGCTGATTTCAAACAGGCGTGGTAATATGATTGTGTCAATTTTTGTTGGTTTAGAACTACCTGTCGCTAGAACCTGGTTTTTGTTTTTGGTCAAATCGGGCCTAAGTTTGAGTGTGGACTGGCCTCTAGCGATTCCCCAACAAATTGAATGTATACTCACAGGATGCGTTTGGCGAACTTGATGCGCGCAAGCCATCCGCGCACATGCGACTGAAGCAGCGTGGCGGCGACATCGCGACGCTTTTCTTGAGCGCGTTCCTCGCGCGCCGCTTTCGTCTGCTCGAGAAACGTTCCCTTGCGAGAGGAGGGCTCCTCACCAAACATCTCCTGTCATTTACACGATTTACACCTGCAACACAAAAATAATATTTGCGAGATTAAAATTACTTTCTTTTAAAATTGGTAGCTCAATTTAATACCAACAAACTATACTCCGTCTAGTTCAGTACTGCTATGTAATTCCTCCAGGCGCCGAGAGATAGCACTGAGTTTATTTTGCCTTTTCAACCCCTCCCAAAATACTATACTATAATATTTGTAGAAACTTTTACATGTAGTGAAACTTTCTACGTTTGAAGGAAAAATCTGATTAGGAAGCAGTAGTAGTACGCGGTAATATTCGGGATAAATTGTGTGTATCCGAGTATGTCGTATATCAACAAAATAAACTCGTATATCCAGGGCTTTTTCCTAGAAAATGAGGTTCTTTTTCGCTTGAACACGCGTAGTCTATAATCTATAGGGTAGGTGTACTTATATGTCGACTCTTTTCTCTATGTAGGCTTAATATAAATGTGTAGATAGACAATTTTGGTACAATTATCAAGTTCAAACATTCAATGTTTGGAAATATAGATTTTAATTGAATTTTGTTCCTAAATAGTAATTAATTGATAAAATATTCATAAATGCCTGGCAGAGGTACCGAAACGACGTTCCGACTGAAAAAAGCCCTGCCTATATCTACAGTAAAAAATTAAAATCATTGTAAGTTTGGCTAGAAGCAGTCAGAAAAATTACTGAATCAAAATTTAAACAGCCACCACTGTTGAAAATGGAGCGAAATGGTTCAAAAATTCTCATAAAAAATTATACACATTAAATTGAAGTTGAGGTATAGGTGACAGCTTAAGGCCTTTTCCGCTTAATATAGTAATATTCATTTGATTTGGCGGATGGCAAATAACTTTCATTTAACATTTCTATGGTAACGGGTGATGTTCTGTTGACATCTATTTCAAAATTAATATGTTTTCAAATATGTTATATACAGTATTTATGTAAAAAAATTCAACAGAACATCACCCGTTTCTGCCAAATTAAATGAATATATCTATAGGCCTACCATTCATGAGAGCAAAAAATCGCCTCTCGTTGGTTCGGACCCCACCTAGAAGCTGCAGATCCATTGATCACCTTCCTTCCCTTTCCTCATGCACAAGCCAATAGCTTGTGTGGGCTTCACCATTGCAAATAGAATAATGGTTCGCAGAAGGCCAAGTAATTCATTACTAATAAATGGATAATTTTCTTTCAATATGTTTTAGATAAACACTAATATTTGTTAGTTTAATTCAATAGTAAATGGTATCAACAAATAGGTACTTAGTCGAAGAATTGTACCTCAGAGCTCGTTTTCTAGTGATTCAACTAGTTACCTCCCCACTTTTCTCCACTGCGTTTTCATTGTGTCCGTAAGTTGTAATAGTGTACAGCATTTTGAAAAGATTTTGATTAAATAGGTGAAAATTTCAAATTTAAAAAAAACACCATTTCCTTCAATTGAACCAATAATCGATGATGAAGTTTGTCATATTTCTAAAGAAGTAATGCAAAGAACAGAGATAAACGGTGGAAACTGTTTTCAAATATCCTATTTTTAATTTAAACTATATAATACCGTACTGCGTTACTCAGCTTTGTGGTTTCTCAAGACGATAATAATAGAAGAGATAACTTATCAAGAGCAGGAACTGTAGAGAAGCTGAAGCGATAATGCTTGCACATGAGCTTGAAAGATTCATTCATTTATCATTTTATTACATAGTTTTCAAACACTACAGAAAAATTATACATTCATCAAATTGATTCATGATATTCTCAAAAAAGGAGGATATGCATTAATAAATGCAGCGTACCTTATACATTTTTATTAAAATTTGTGATTAAGAAATATTTCTGCAAAATTAGTCAAAACTGGAGCCAATAAGGTAATGTGCCACAGTACAATTCATTGAACTGTTCAACCTTTCCATTTGAGAAAACATTAATTTGACATGATTTAGTGAAACCGCAATTATTAGGTTTCTCCAAACATTCACTTGTCAAGTTTAAACTAAACTAAATAATAGGTTAACTATTAGATTAAACAGTCATGCTGCAAAGGCATTGAAGAAACACATTTCAAGTTTAAACCTAAGATTAATATGAAAATTGGTTTAATCGTCGTTGGAGAAACCGGCCCTTATAAATTAAAACGCCAGTCCACTTCTAGCTGAGAATTGGAGATTTTAATACTCGGACAATTTGAACAGAAAGATGTATTTGTTATTTGATTAAAAACGACAGTTTATATTTGAATTCCTCATCCAGTCAGCTCCCTCTCAAATGTGACCAGGTAATAGAGATTTCATATTCACAATCAACCCAGAAATTTGAGGATCAGAATTATCAACTACTGATCCAGCTTTCTTATCTCAGTCTGTTTGCAAACATTGAATAATTTTCTTTTCAATTTCAATCAATCTAATTACCTATAGTGAATTATGGCGCGCATGAACAAGCAATGATTTGCTGGCGCTCTAGTAAAATTATAAATTTTCGTGTAAAAAGATGCTGGCTAAATCACAATAAGATTCTATACTATTCTATTCTCATCAATAGAGAAAATACACTTCATACTTCAATAATTAAATTCCATCAAGTTTCGGGACTGGGAATCTTTATGATCGATTTTGAGACTGTAACTATAACTAGGACTTAATGATGGAGAAGAGCAAAGGAAATTTCAAGACGTTGAATGGTTCAATACATTTTTATTTTTAATCGTTATCTCCAAATCATTGTTATATAAATGCAAATTAATAAAATAATTTATGAGCTTAAATAAATTATTACATAATAATATTTTTGATAAACTTAATTCATTATTGTGCATTTTTTTCGAGATTTTGAAAATAAATCAATTAATTAATAATAATCAAGTCTTTTCAGGTTTTAATACCTTATATCTAATAAATTTTAAGCATGGAAAACGAACTTCTAAAGCCGAAATATGAATTTTTACAGATAGAGAAAAATACTATTTTCCATATGAATATATAGTAGCAAATCATGTTTGTAATTCTAATACAAAGCATATAGTTATATTAAAATAATACAGGTAGGTAATTCCAGGCAAATAGTTTATAGTTTTTTGAATAGAAAATATATAAATATTTCCAGAGTTTATTAAGTAGAAATACACAATTTTCAACCATACGATCATATTTTTGTTACTGTGAGATTTTTACCTAGCAAACAGCTTCACATACAGATAAGAAAATATCTTTTCTATGAGAACATTGATTACTATTTATCATGGAAGATACATTAAATACATGACAAAATAGAAATAATATAGGTAATAAACTATTATTATTATAAGTATAAAAATATTATTTTAATTCTCAACAAGTAGGAATGGGTTATAACGTTATAGTGGGTTATATTATAAGTATAAAGAGGTATAAGTAATCACATAGCATAAGTGTATGCTAATTTATAAATTCTAAAAAATCAGTCATGGACAATATTGGTGACAAAACATATTTGATCAGGGCATATAGGAATGTATTATATTCATTCAACAAGTAGTGAATGTATAATATTAATTTTGAGAGCCCTGAATGTGAAGCAAATGACAGAAAATCTGACAAAATAAGAATAATTAGAATGTGAAAAGCATTATGAAATGTGTAAAATTCAATGACATCACCAATAGCTGATGTATTCTACGCTTCTCACGTGTATTATACAATGAATAATTAAATAATACAGTTTTTTACTGAACTTACACAAAAACCAATGAATTCTAAATTTATAATACATTTTCAAACTTATCTAAATACATTCAATAATGAAACCTATGAATGGAAGATATTATTCACTCTACTGAATCACAGATTTTGGAATGATAAAGATTAACAATAGTTATTGATAATTTGTTATAGATTTTGGCAAATAATCACTTTGCTCACAAACTCCTAACATCAGAAAATAACACAGGTTTGTACAAAACTACCAAATTCCAATAATAAGAAAATATAGCTCTATTGATTGATTGCTCAAAATCACTAAATCAACGTCCGTTTCAATCATCCACATATTTTTATATTGACTATCATGTATCTTAACACGCTTGGTAGCCAACTAACTTGATAATTCAATTACAAAAATGCAATTCAATTCAATTACAATAATAGATTCAGTACAACAAAAGAGATCAAAATTATGGAAGTTTTGAAACAACTCTATAAATCACTTAATCAATACCAAATGAAACATTATTCAGTATATATTCTGTAACAACAGTATAAACTAAATTCTGGACAGTAATGCTGAATGAGTAGACTTCAATACTATAGTGGAGGTTCAAAATTTTCGTTAAACACAGGTTTACAAATTCATTCCTTCTACATCATTTCAAATTCAAATTTCAGGGTATATAGGTAGAAAATACTATTCTTTACTTGGCTGTTACCAACAATTCTTTTAGAATAAATAAGGCAAGTTTTTAAAGTAATGAGGTAATAAAAGATAGGTGGATACATCAACATATGACAATAATAATATTGTTTATAATATTCGAGAAGACTTTAACTATCTGCACTTCCAGAATATTGATGTGAATTTTTCTTTTCTCTTTGCGACGACTTGCTAAATCGATTGCATCGATAGCACAAACATTTAAAGTAGATGTGATTGGATAACAGATACGTGTGCTTTATTTATAACAAGTGATAGTTTGTTTGATAGAGAAACACTAGAAAACTTCTTCACTCCTTCAACTCTTTACCGACACTGTACAAAACAATCTTATTCCAATCAATCAGAGATCTAGTTACTGGAAGTTGTCTCCGGAGAGCTTTAAAAGTAGTGTCAGACATTGTCTTGTAGTTTTCGGCTAGTGCTAGTTGGTAGCTGTTTTCACATTCTTCAACAAACTCAATGAAACGTTTAGAAGCGTCTAGCTTGGTTTCTGTGTCGAAATTGACCTGATAATCTTTCGAGGTGACCAACTGTACGTTGCCATCTTCATAGTAGTGGACCTGTACCTTGAGAACGCCGCAAATCTGAATATTTGAACCCGGCTGAATTCTGACCGTCCAAAACGAACGCCAGCGTCCATTCCAATAATTTCCTGGCTGGAATTCGTGGTGTTCTATACAAATATTCAAGATGAACGACTTGTTTTTCGAGTCTTCCTTCATAGGAAACACACAAGCCACGCCGTTTTTGTAGTGTTTTGACGTGTAGAGATCAATCTCCTCTTCGAAACAACTCCTCCAAGACTCGAGCAGATCGTCTGGTTTCCAAGGCTTACATTCACTGGCCAGCTTCTTGATGTGGTCGAAGCGGAATGATTGCTTGGAACGAGGATCGAAAAATCGATGGCTACCGAGATCATTGTACTCAGTCACCAGTACTGTTTGCTCGGCATCAGGTAGGTGAGCCGGTATGAATTGGTCCTTATTGTAGGTAGCCACCGCCCTCATGACGGCCGTTTTGAATACTTGTGCATCATTGACCAATACCTGAATGTCACTGAGTACATCTTCCAGCTCACCGGGTGGCGTGTGAAGGATGAAATTGGAGACAATCTGCACCTTCTTGCTATCGTCAATCATCGGCTCGTCCTCGTAGCCACTCGACATTTTCGTCTACCTCCTCTCGACTATTCGCCAGGAAAACGGGAAAGGGCCTTGAGGGAGAAAAGAAACAAAAACTGGACTGTTCAAACTATATAAAAACTAAAATAAATCGTCGATATACTACAAAAAGTGCACAATTACAACACATGAACGGTTCTTATGAACTACAACAAACACAGCTCTTATAAATGGTTACGATGAAAACATTTACAATTTTATTTTGTCACCTTGCCTATATTTTTCTACAAAGAGATCTCTTAGTAGTAACTGTACTATATTTTGTAAAAACCTTAGAATGGAATATTCCCTACATCCACATTTGGTGACTTCTGTGGTCACATGAAGCATGCTGTGCAGCTTTACTTTTTCCGCCCAATACTCTCCATGTCCACACTTGGTAGATTTTGTGTGCTGCACAGTATGCGAATAATGCTTAAGGATTTTTTGACAAATATTTTTGAAGGTCATTATTTAGGCATTCAGAAATTTTGACATTTTTTCTATGATATTTTATTTTTGCCTTTTTGTCCAGTAATCGTATGCAGCATGCTTGAATCGCACACAAAATCGACCACGTGTGGATATAGGGATTGATAAGAGTCGCATTCTGCAACGGAAGACGATCCAAACCCGTGGATCGTATTGCGCCTGCAGCATGATTGAGCCGCACACAATATCGACCAAGTGTGGGCATAGCTATTGCGCTTATGGGGTATAGTACTGGCTGATTGATTGTAGTTGAGAAAATCATGTTGGCCAATAGTGTTTTCAAATAAAGTAAGACAATACTGCACTCATATTCCAGTATGAAAAAGCATTAACACAACGACTCCTTACTGCATTATGAGATTCGCACACACTATAGATTAGAGTATTGAAAGATTTAATGAATCTTTTGATAATAAACGAATACATGTTTAATACAAAACCTCTACAAAATCTTCACTAAGAAAATATAATAGGGCACGTAATAGAATAAAGTATTAAACTCTAGACGCTACTTGAGTTCTTCCACAATGGTTGGCGAAGCTTCGAGTTATTTTTCCAACAAGACAAACATGCGAGGTCATTTGTTCAAATCTCATTAATGTAACTTATCTCAAGATAATTTTACAATATAACCTATACACTTTTACCTAGATTTTCAATGATCAATGCACGATAACACATTCACTGGAGTGAGTATAGCCTAGTTATTCGGATTCCGTTTTTTCAAAGATAGTTAGTGAGTTATGGAAAATTACCAATGAACAAATTAGGATACACAGAAACAAACAGCCCAAGACCTTATCACCAACCAATGGTAATAAATTGTTAGGCTAGATCATGCATTCTACACATATAATCATTCAATGACAATATATTCAAGGTTGGGCGAGGTATTCTTACTATGTACCGTAATCAATAGCAAAATACTCAATCAATTTGACAAGGCGAAGAAACGAAATTTCACTTTGTGACTGTAACTAGTTCACAAACTAATTAAGCGCATTGCCGATATTATCACCAAAGTACCTTTATTTTAGCCAAGTAATCTTAATAAATCATGAGATTTACACCAATGTACATCATGAGACTCCACATTTCGAAAATTAGGATTTTCAAGTCAAGGAATTCATTGGACAAATGCATGGATTGGTAAGGCATTGATGGAGAATATTTGTAATGCTATTTAGACAACACTTACGTCATTAATCATTCAAGAATTATGAATAAACTCATCCAAGACTACATGGAATACACTGAAAATATTCCACATAGCCCAAGCTTCATCTTTGATGTGGAGGTTTATTGAGGTTATGTTATTATCGCAATACAAAGTATTCTTTTAAAATTCAATGCGGGTTGAGGAACATCCAGAGACGTATCCTTTCGAATAAATACCAAGAGCAATCTCAAGTCGAATACCTACAGTTAGTATTTGTTATTGATTACCTATTTATTTTGCTTAATAAAACGTGAACAAAGAAGTTGACATGATAACATGGTGGTTGAACAAACTTACCTCAATTGTGAAATGATCCTATCACTGATACTTCATGTCAATGACAGAAGCTGAGTTTTTTGAGAAAATAGTATTAGACAGCTTTGAAGAATGCTGTTGAACTTCAGTCCAGTAATAATTGTTTGGGACTGGATCTTGAAAACCCAAAAGTAAACTTCAAAGTTCAAACGCAGCGGAAGAGATCTACGATCGACACACTCAATCTTCGACTAAGCACTTCTCAGAAAACTGTATTATATTGGAATAATTACAAAAGCACTCACTAATGATGCAAATCCCAAACAAGGTGTACTTTTCTATGTAAAAAATGTAATTATTTTTGTAATAATTCAATTTTGCTTGGTTGGGCGGGGGAGCAACTCCATCAGCAGAAATAAGAATGAAGAATGAAGGATCACCTGATTGAAGATTGAAAAATATTGCGTTGAAATTTGAGTGAAATCAGCTGTGAAAATAATTATTGAGTTTCTTATCATTATTTTGATGAATTATCAAAGTTAAAAATCATTAAAAATAAGTGGAATATATGAAAATTACAGGGGCGATAATTATTGCAAAATTAGATTCATCGTTTTTCGGATATATTTTTATCAACTTGATTATAATCAATAAGTCTTAAACAAGGGAAATTTAATATTTATTCACTTATTATGAGATTTTATCATATGAATATAACTATTTCGAATCAACAGTATCGGAGGAAAATTTTATAACAATGTATTTAGGTTGGTGGACATGTAATTGTCACGTGCAGGCTACGTCATTCGAAATGGATGCCATGGCAGGTATTCGCGTTTCAGTTGCTCTAAACTCTGTGTCGTGTTTTATAGTGCTTCGTGAATTTTCGAATTATCCATGCCTGCACAGAAGTTTGTAGATAAACATTCTTTAAAAATATTAAACATGGAGCCTTCTGGCATTCCATCGAACAATTCTCATCAGCACCTCATGAACGGTGACGACTGTGACAGTGTTGACACTATTGTTCCACCGTTATCAGCTGAATCACGCGAAGGCGCCAAAGACAACAGGACGATACGCTCGGTTTCAATGCGGGAATGGATAACTATTGCTGTTCTCTGCTATGTCAACCTTATCAACTATATGGATCGTTATACGATAGCAGGTGAGTTTATTTTCCACTTATTATCCATGATGATTATCATGAAATTCTGTAAAGAATTGGATCGGTTCGAAAGAAAACATCGCTTCCAAACTTGCATGCAGACTGTCATAACAACAACACTGGTCCTGTTTCGACTTGAATTTCATTCATAATCTTATATTTATGAATCAAATTATCCATAGGTCAAAGGATTCATTCATGTCCTAATGCTTTCAACTTATCAATCATTGCTTTTTAGGTTAGGTTTGTGAATGTCATGTTTATTCTGGTTCTTTCTATAAAGGAAAACAAAAAATATTCCTATAGTTGATTATTCTTTGTTTATTTTATAGCTTCCAGATTCTTTTATAATTGATAGATTGTTTTGATAACAAATTTTCAAGAGTAACTTATTCGCCGGTACCGGTACTAAGTCACTGATTTGATAGGCCTGTTATCAACTTGTATTGTTACTTGAAGATAATAATGTAATTATTTTGTGCGAGCACTTTTTGTCGATTAGATTTCCGGCTTTATCATTTTTCTTTAAAATTTCTCAATTTACTAAACATTCGAATTATAACGAAATAAGTTTAATTCTAATAATCTGAGAGGTATTTATTTATGTAGTGAATATCTAGTGCTCAAAATGATAGAAACATATTATTTATACTCATTATTTTTTGTTCTGAAAACATCAATTTACTGTGATTAAAGCGTTAACTTCATGGTTAATCTTTTCCATGTTGAACGTGAAACGAAATTTAAATTAAGTTGATGTAAATTCTTTTCGAATTAATGACCAAAATATCGCTTATCCAATTCTGGTGACAGTATATTAATCGGTGATTCAAAACTTGCATTCGATAACTAACATTCATTCTCATACAAACCGATTCAATAGAATATTTTTAGCATGAATCATTATATAAATCACGTACACTGATTAAACGTGTTTTTTGTGCAATTATATATTTGCTTATTGGTTTTTCATTTATTTGTTACGGGCTATTAACATTGATTTTATTATTCAATTTATTGGAATAGTTTTCTTCGATTTTAAATTATAGTATTAATCATTTCAAAGTAATACAGTAGGTTGTAATAATATTTTTAGGACATTACTGTGTCAATTTCCTTTACTAATTTGAGAACAGGATATTATTTTGGCGTAGCTTGTACTTTGATTTACTACTTAAGCGGTCCACCACTAAAGCCAAGCGGGTCTCAATCCTAAAACAGTTTTAATCAGAGTATAGGTGGGCTGGGCTGGTGCAGACCTTCAGTCTGATAACGCTGCACCGGTTATGGGTTTGATTCCCGTTCCGAATGGCATTTTTTCTTCCGTTCATCCTCCACCTTATTAATCACGCACAAGTCTTAGTCAATAGTTTACTTCATCATTCGCATCAAAAAAGAATATTATTAAATACTGCAGCATATATTATGTAAATTTCATCATTTCTCATTTATTATATTTTTCAAAACTCTTGAAGGTCTTTCATTACGCTAAACAAGTTACTCATTAGAAGAAACATCTGGATGATGAAAGGATACGTCGCCGGAAGGTATCAAATAAAGGGGAATATAGGCCTACATACAATTCCACCTCATTAGAGAAAAATACGTTCAGATTACCCAAGGCTAGTTGTCGTGTATTTCTAACTGGATGGGGAAAAATATTTCAAAATATCTCAATGGAATATTCCGATTAGGGGTTGTGGAGGAGATATGCCTGAGAAGAGAGGAAGATACCTTTTTTGTAAGGGAGATTATATTGCTGGTCGAGTCAACCCTCGGGTAGAATCTCTTTGAGAAATAATGCTACCGTACCTAATTTAAAATTTATCACAGAAGCTATTTTTGACTTTATTCTCCATGAGGATTATTTTACTTTCATGTAAGTTTTCAATGATGGATTTTACAAACCTTGTATCCACTCATTTGAGTTTTATACTGTCGTACTATTTATGCTCTGCTTCGGACAATATCTTAAGAAGTTGTTGTCTATTCTGTATTCAAACTCTTCTAGCCTTATTCTGTAGTAAGATATTAGTTTAATCACTCTGCACCAATTATATTTCTAGATTGACCTTTCTATTTCTAGATTGTCTATATCATTCCTTCAGCTCCTATACCACTCCTAAACTATTTAATTATATTCCCAGATTCACCCATCTATCTCTATATTTTCTTTATATCATTCATTCCTCTCATTACATTTGTTATTAATCAAAAATTGAACTCTCTTGCCGCGTCTACACCATCGCCGAACTAGGCGAACGTGAGTCTAGCCCGAGAGTTTTTCCCATATAAAAGCGTAGGCGAACTACGCGAGTGACCCCATCTACACGCTCGCGTTCGCCTAGTTCGGCGATGGTGTAGACGCGGCATCAGAGTTTTGAGTGAATTAATATATATTTCTATATACAGAGACTCTTCACCTTTATACCGGCTCCTTGAAGTTGTGAGATCTCTCAAAAGATCAGTCCCGTCATTCAATAATTTGTTTCATCTCAAAACGGAGCATTGAACCCTTATTGAAGCTGGGATTTCGTCTGGAAACCTGGAGTATCCTCTTTTTTATCATTCCCCTGGAAGCATAAGCTCATATTCCTCTTTTCAGTCGAACGGATTCAAAAGATCCGTCCGCCTTCAGTGCTTTTACCGTTATAGAATGATATGAGCATTATAACGATCATATTGGGAGTCTTTAGATCCGAAAGCATTCATGATTTCCCAAGTGTAGTAGCACGCGATTCACCACTCATTCACCTACATCTTCATTCTCTCTCACTCTCTCTTTTCATCCATATCTATCAACCTTCTTTCTCTCCCAACTCCCACACAAATCAGTCACTGCTCTGAATAGCCCCACTAAGCTGCCTACTGCTCATAAATCTATTATGGAGTCTTCAAAGGATTTGCCACTGTTGTATGATCGATTGCTTCTTTTATAAATTTACTTTAGGGCTTTAACTTGTTTCTATAGGCTGTTCAGTGGTCCCTAATGTCTCTCCACCTACATAATCGAAGTAGTGTGTTCCTAGGAAAACACCCCTTTGTCACAACTGTGCCTTCTATCATATGAAAAATTGAAAAATTACTGTTGCTTTAAATTTTTATGGCGGTACTCTTAACATGAACTTCAATAGCTTTATCGATACATTTGAATTTATAACCAGATCGTCGATTAGAAATAATTCATTACATCGTCCATGTATTGCTCTGTAGTGGTTGAAAGTTTTTGTAGATAGCTTTAGCTTCTGTAGAAATCTTTAAAATTTCTGACAGTAATTGTGGTATTAAGCATCCGATTTCGTTCATTGTTATTTTTATCGTACCATAATTGAAAACTGATAACCCCATGTTCCCATTCTCCATTGTTTGGAAAATTGAACGTACAGACTTACCACGTTTTTAGGATCTCAGATTATTCTGACTCTTGCTGCACTCAGGTTTCGTCTGAAAAGAAGACAGGCATCAGGCACTCCTCTTCCTTGTCTGTCAAAGACGACACGCATTCCAGAGTAGATTTAACAATAGATCTTATCATCTACCTTCTGGCCAATGTAGAGTACTGCAGCTCAAGCTTCAGTCTTAATTAAGATTTCTTGTTTTTGTCCAACCTTTAAATTTCAGCTCAGATTATTTCAAGTGTGTTAATTATAGATTATAATAGGCTTTGTAATCGATTTCTCGTTTGCTCCCTTTATCTAATAAAACTTCATAAAATCGACTGCATGTTCTATTTTGCACTCTCCGTAGGTAGTGGAGATTAATTTCAGTATATCTCTTGGTAACTGCATTTACCCTATCCTTTATTGTAATAATTATTATCATTAAAAAAATAGTATGGCAGAATGTAGGTGAGAAAATATTAAATATTTCAACTAAACTGCATAGTTACATGAGAATTAATCTGTTTTTTTATTTTAACGATTATTTGTATTTTTTGAAAAAAGATTGGCATTGATGAGCTTCTATGCGACTAGTGCTTCCCTTTTTTTTATCCTATCACAAGAAATAAAACAAGTCTCAAAGCTATTCATTTATCATTTAAATTTGAATTATTCAAAATATATTTAAGGTTTAAACTCTTGAATTACAATAAGAAACACCATGCATTATTAATCCCTTAGTACCGACTCAAGTTGGAAGTAGTTCTCTAGAATCGTTGGTTTAACACTGTTTGTGTTTGTATTGTTTAATTAAACTTCGAATAATGGCTTTGAAACATTTTGTGAACTGCCAAAATGAATAAAAACTCAACTATTTGATCTGCATTCCAATTTGAAGTTTTTTACATTGTCAGATCACTCGGGACTAGATTGATCTGCACACTCTATTCTAACGTGAGAGCTGAACTCTGCAATCATTTCACATGGGGGTAGCGACGATTCGACACCCTCAAATATTTGCTTTTCTTCTTCAGCCTGAAAGGCTATTCTAATGGAGATGCGACAGGCTTTCACCCCCCTGGCATGCTTCTAAAGTTTGCTGAGTTGAGCCCGATAGTGGCAAGCGAAGCCATCGTTCAATCAATTTTCCCTTATCGTGGCCTTAGTTTCTTCAAAAAGTATGTTATGATCTATTATATCCCAGTCGTTAGCAATAACTAGAAGATTTCACGTTTATCTGTAAATGAAAATGGTGTATCTGTGTTATGGAAACTGGAAAGTCATCCTTGAAGCTCGCACAATACAAAATTAGAAACCTTTTAGAGAAGTATCCTCTAATCTAAACCCTTCTCCTGAAATTAATGTGACCTCTAGAAGATACAAATAACTTTAAGAAAGGATTCCTATTACTATTCAAAGTAGTTTTCACACTATGTAGTATCAGAAGAATCACCTACGATAATTTTTATTATGCACGACAATAACTATTGTTATCCTACCATCAAATTAATCCATGTAATACAATGCCAACTAATTTCATGAAAGTAATGTTTGATAATTTCATTATTCTAATATTAATGTTTTTTATCCACTACCGTAGAATAGGTGAGTCGCACGTTATTCATGGAGATGATTCATAGATTTATTGATTAATATTCAATTACTCATAAAATATTGTAATGACTAATGAGAGTTCAATGTTTCTACTGATTTGTTTTACAAGAAAAATCGCTGGAAGAAAAACGATGAATGTTGAAAAATCAGTTCAATCTCTGCAATTTCAGAAGCTATTTCAAGTAAAATATAAGTCAAGTTAACTTCAAACATGTTTTTGTACGACACAGCAGTCTAAATTCAGTAATTAACTGTAAATATTATTAAGTAGAAGTTAATTCAGAAATTAGTTGTTGAAACTATAACTAGAAGTTGGTCTTTCAAAGTGAAATTGAAGAGTATGAGTTTAGGTTTACAAGTTGAAATGTATTCGAGTAGAGTGTAAGAAACTAATACCGTTCAAAAACATCCTTCAATTTCAATCTCCATTCAAGCGTAATGTTAATTTCTAATATCCGTCTGTCGTTCCTCCTCTTTAAAAAGCACTGGCTTTTATTGCATGCACGTCCCTTCTGCTACCTAATATCGTTGGGCCTCTGTTTGCTCAGGATGAGGTAGGTGTTTTCCCGAAACATCTCTCTTCCAAAAGCCTCTTTATTTTCCGCTGCTTCTTTCGCTTGAACACTTTCCCTTCCCAGCAGCCGCTTCCCGGTTTGTTTGAGTTGGTCACGTGACCTGTCGCCCGCAGGGTTAGCAATCATGTCAATGGGAGACCAGCCTCCTTCACTCTCCACTGAATGGAATCATTGTTTGTCTTCTGGAAGCGAGCACAAGTCTCTTCAGCGTTTGATAGCAGCACCCTGTTTATTCACTTCAATCAAGGCAGACTGGATGGACTCTCGGACAAAATTGGAAAAAGCTGTTCCAGACAGAAGTCCTGTTTTCAAACTGGGTGTGAGAGGGGAAAATCTTGAAGGAGATTCTTGGAGGGAGTTCGAGTGTCTCAATAGTCTCTAGAATTCATTTTTTGTGAATTAGTTTCCAGAGAGTTTCTTGATAACCTTTAGAATAAATTTTTGTGAGTTTCTCTAGAAAGTGGAAATTTCTAGAATGAAAGTTTCTTTGTCAATTTTAAATCAAATTTATTGAGAGTTGAACCCTTTATGGTCGCTGTAGCGATTAACAGTAAGGATGGAAGGTTCTAGTGGAATCTGTCATCAATGAAAAATTGTGTAGGCTAATACTTCAGATTATTCCTTAAATATTTATTTCTTACTCAAATTGGGATCAATATACTAATAAAACATCTACAAAATATAATATTCTTGTCGATTTTATCAGAGATGATGAGATTAATGAAATTATTCTTGTTTGAATTGAAGATTTATTCATTAATGAAATCTTTTGAAGTACCCACTCAGTACCCACTCTTTCATCTCGAAATCATTGCATTTCATTTAATCAATTCTCAATTGGTTTTGAAAAGAATGCGGGCTTCTACTACAAAATGACCAATAACGTGACGGAGCAAAACATTTCTCTATAACATGGGAAATAATAGTTATTTTTCTAATAGAAATAGGTTCTCAATTATTATTGGTTTGGTAGATCACTATGGAGTGGTCCGTAGCCGAGGGCGATAAGCGCCTGTCTGATAATCCAAAGGTTCCAAGATCGAAGATCGAAAAGATCGAATACTATGCAGCTCGGGGGATGAGCGGCTTGCAACTTGGAGGGCAGTTTTTAGAGGATTGCACCTACCTCAACTCTACCTGTTCATTTCCTGTTCAATCGTATAATAGCTGAATAGATAGAAGGAATGCGTTTGTCGGTCCTCATTCATGGCTGATTTCAAACCCACCTAGCACGTAGCTATCATTGTTCGCTGTGAACCAGAAAATTTCGCTCCAAACAAGAGTGATGCGTCTTCACGTACTGAATTCCCATTTGGCGCGCAAACTATGATCATCCCATTCATCTTCGGTATTTGATGACTCCAAGGTGGGGTCCTGAGAGATCACTCTTTTCTTCTTCTTTTTCATCCCCTTCTTCTCCATCTCCTTTAATCTCTTTCATCCCTCTCCCTGATGTTTGGCGGCCACCCCACCGAAATACTTCTCTCATCGGCGTCTATTGTTGCTCCCTTTTATCACCCTCTTTGTCAGCTCTGTATTGCTTCCGTATTTGCAATTGACTTCTTTCTGTGCTAAGTTGTAATTGTTGTCCTAAAACCTCGACCAGTCTCCACACAGTATATTCAAATTATTTGGTCTGTCAGTCTGTATAAAACTGTTGTACGACTCCAAAAACTTGATGTGTAACGTAGATGCATGCATAGTGTATGCACGTCCTTAGTTTCATACATTTCTCCGGTTGTGAATTCTGTATCCATCCAGTAACTTTAACAGACAATAGTGATCGCTTTTATCACTTTCGTATGGCTCATTGATTTACAATTTCCACTCACACTTTCATCTTAGAACATGCTCTCTCCAAGTTCCTGTTATCTTAATGTGTCTACCGTAGTACCTGCTTAAATGCCTATAAGCGGGTGAAAGGAAAATGGTTGTTGCTTGTAACTGAACAGATTGTTAACAGACATACAGTATTTTTGCGAACTGCTCGGTTTCTGTAATTACATTGCTGTATTTTAAGTTTTTTAACCACTCGTTCCTGACATATTTTCACTAATAGTGATATTTTTTATTTTATATCCAAAAAGGTTGCTTTTAAAATACAACTCCTATTTGAATTCGAAGAGTAGTGGTTGACAGAAAATTTTGAAAGCTCAGACCAGAATCATTAGATTAGCAAACTACTGTATTTCATAGTTTTCTGTTGACAAAATAAATTTCCAACTATCTTAACTTACCTGCCACCGTATGTGAGGGAAGTATTGGTTTTAAACTCCTATGAGTTTTGATTATTATTTGGTGTATTAGGTGATTGTATTTATAATTTTCTTTTAAAGAAATCCAATCCAAAATCTATTATGAATATAAATTATTTTTACCCTGTACTTTTTTCTTGAATAATTATTAGTAGTGTTTACTACTTGAGTAGTGTTTTGTTCAAAACAACTTGTTGAATAATTAAATCTGGAAGATTATTATATCTGCCACCGTAGCCGTAGGCAAGAAAGGTATTGGCTTTAAAGTAACCAAACTTCCAAGTTTTTAATATTTATTTTAATTATTTGTTATATCAAGTGATCGTCATTATAATTTTCTCGTGATAAAAAACTTATATAAAATCCTTATTATAATATAAATTCTCTCTACTCTAGGGTTTATTTTCTTGATTCATTATACATTATATTATTTTCTTCGAAACATCTTTTTGAACAATACCTTGATGTGATATTATTTATATTTTTCTAGAATAGAATAAAAAATTCTATCTAGAATCCCATGATCAAATCCCAATTCTGAGGATCAACCATACAGTGTATATTTACATTTAAGTATTCTATTCATATAATTGAGTCAAGTATGCAATTAAATTTGAATATGTTCTACACTCTGTGATTTTGAGAAATTGTTTTCTGATTCAGTAGCAATTTATTCAAAACAACGACACTGTCTTTGGGAAGGTCATGTGAATGTCTACTACAATTTATACTGCGTTGCAAACTGCTTTATTTGAAATTCACTGCACGTTCATCATTATTGGCTTGCAGACGTTGACGATATTTCAATGGCAGTGGAAAGAGGCTCAACATTTGTCACTGACTTGTATCCGTTTATTCCAGACTTTGACTGGGGCTTCCCTTTGGCAGAGAGATAGGTGTGTAACATAAGAAATGCGTAGCTCTATTTTAGGATGCTCCTTTTAAGATGCACTGCCGAGTTGTAAGGATCATTACAAGGAGTGGAACAAATCTACAAGGATTTATACTGTAGTTTTAATAGTAGAGCTACCATTTTGAAAGTGGTATCATTACAAGAGTTCTAAAAGAAATCCACAATTATATTTTTACGGTAGTTGTAATTTAATTGAACAATTATCATTAGAAGGGTACTGAAATAAACCTACAAGGACTTTTTAGAGTAAATGAACTGTTGGATGCACCATTTTGAATGTGGTAACAAGATGGCTAGTTTTTTGTAGGCCTAATGCAAGAACTTGTGATTCAGTAATAGAAGAAATTTTAATGGTAGGGCAAGTGATATGTTAATGATAGACTTTATGGGATTCGTTGAAAAAATAGTGCTGCTGGTTGATGATGGGTTTGAGCTGTTTATTTAAAATAATAATCAACTGTTGAAATACGATATAGAAGTGGTGTGGACTTTTATATTGGCAGTGGTGTAGGCAGTGTTGGGACAGATCGTGCGTGGAATGAAAAAAGTTATATCAATTCTTATATTATATATTATTGATTTTTGTTAATCAGAATGCAGATCTTAATAGATCATTCGATTCATTCATATTAAGATGGTTGAAAATCAGTGAGTTCATATCTTCTTCAATTTTAGAACCCTTATTTATTATCATATGTGTTCTATTCTCTCTTTAAATGTTGCTTGGTTTAATATTGTTACTTTTCTTATTATTTTGTTTGCTGTATAACGGTTCTAGTATTTTATTCTAGATTTTAACGGAAGCATAAATAACATTAATTTACTTCTCCTTTGTAAAAGCAGTGAGCCTTCTAAACTGCCCATTGTTCCTTTTATAGTAAACTTCATGTACAAAATAATTACTGAAGAATAGTGAATGTAGAAATGATTTAAGATTCAACTAATTACTGTGCAGTTTAAAATGTAGCATGTACACTAGCAATAGTTGGGATTTCCAATTAGACCCAGTAACAAAATGGTTAAAATTGGCGCGTAATTGCTGGCTTTAAATTTGCTTCTCAACTAATGAGAAACCTACTACACTACAAACAGAAAAAATACTGAAACTGAAGTAGAAATATTTTTATGCTCTACAGAGGTTCATTGACCTAACTCCTACCTGAGCTGTTTATTCTGATTAGTAGCATGTAGATGTACAATTGGTGCATAGTTTAATCATTCAATCAATCAATCATTATTGATTTAACAGAAGTAGATGTGTAAATGAAAAATACAGCTGCTAAGGATCTTCAAAAACTGAATGTGTAGTTATTATCACATAAAGAGAAAATAATCAGAAAATTTTACGACAAAATGTATCCATTGTCATTATATAACCTACCTTGTCGGTGACTAATTTTGTACATTTATTGCCATTAAACTTCATATAAACTTGAAGGTTTCAACAGTTTTGCAGTGAGAAATGTCAGACTCTATTAGAGAAATTGATCAAATGCACTTTCAATCTTTCTTGATTATCAAATGAAATATTGAATTCGCGTTTGCACTTTCAATCTCTAGTGTAATCTACTCTGAATTTGATTGCCTTCGATAAGCTATTGTTTGAAAATACTGAATAACAGACATAAAAAGAGAAAATCATTCTTGAATATAAACGAAACAAGACTTTTTGTTATTGAATAATTGTATGACTATTTTGGAATAGCTGTCTAATTTATTCTTTCTGATTGAGTAATTTCATGATTCGACCTGCGTTTTATTATTCTATTACCTCCAATAAAGCTAGATCAAAAGCTTTGATTGATTCAATATTCAAGTTATTCATTCGTTTATTTAGATCATATACAATCAAGGAGAAAGAAACAGACAAAACTAATTTCTATCGAATTTTAAAAATTGTCTAGTTACTTGTAGTTCAATAGTTACAATCCATTAAACTATGTTAATTATTGATTTTGAATTAAAAGTTTAAAAATGGAAGTCCAAAAAATATACTTTCAATGAGAACTCTCTCCATCTAAGTTTCATTGCCAAATTATGGATATTTCTAGGTGTGGTTTAATGGAATAGATGAAAAGATTGTGGCAAAGATGCGTAGGTTTTACTAGTGTGAGAGAGTTTTGAATCGATTTTCCATCTATGCGAGCATTAGGCAGTAGTTATTGAATAACTTCGTTCAATTTGCAAAACGTTGCCAAACTTTGCAGATTTTAAAGCGGCATTTCCAATAGTTTACAGCTTTACTTGTTGGACTCAGGAGAACACCAACCATTTCAACTGTTGAAGATTATGCATAATTCGATAACTTGGGCCAAAACCACCTGCTGCCAGCTTTTATCAACACGTGGGTTCTATAGCTTTGGCGCACTTAGATTTGGAATAAGAGCCACCCAAGAAGGCATCTTTACCATACTGAACGTTCAAACGGCCTCCTCTACTGTCGTTACATTTTACTGTTATCACACAGTTGAGGTCGTTGGGGAAGACTGCCACAGTTGAGGCTATTTTCGCTCTACGCGCTTTGCAGACGATGTCTGTGTGGTTCTTATAGGTGAGAAGGAAGAAGAATGTGAAGAAGGAGGAGAGTGATGAGGGGAGAGAGAGAGTTAGAAAGGAGTTTAGTATTGAAGAGAAAAACTAAAGAGGATTAGGATATGAGGATAAAGCTAGTCAACAATCTTTCCACTCCAAGTACGGAGATATGAAGATAAGAGTAAAATAAACACAGATTGTAAAAGATGAAGCATATTTTACAACCTATGTTTATCTTACTCTTATCCTCAAATAAGTACAAAATTATAATTTTTATAATTATGTATATCTGATCTCAATTTTCAAAACTGATTTTCTCCACTATCTTCTTTTTGCCTTTCAATTTTCTCACTTTTTCGAATTTTTATAATTATAATAATAATTGAAATGATAGTGAACTGAAGAAATTAGACGAGTGTGTAATAGTTTCTTATTAGTCTGCACTTGTAGTAAAATTGCCTGGATTGAGATAGAAAGAGGAGAAGATGTGATAAGAATCGAAGAATGAGAAAAAGAGGGAAATAGAAGTGAAAGGAGTTGAAGAACTTTGAAGAGAGTGCATCAGTCTAGTGAGCACGTAGCGATTTGAGCGTCTCAAACTGCGCTCGTCGATTAGTTAGGGATTGCATGGCGTGAAACGTTACGATCTGTTGAGCACAAGGAAGATAAAAACTGTTGAAAAGAGAAGTAAGAGTGAGAGGAATGATGAGGGTAAAGTAGGCTGTTCTTTTTATAATGTCAGATTGCGCTCCTTTTTTGACTGGCTGCTGTCCTAATGAGGATGGGGCTTCCAATAGATCCGGGAGCCAACAAATTCAGACGATATTAGGTTATTATTAGGGCTGTTTGTTGATTAAAGTGGAAATTTCTGTATCACATTCTTGTATTATTTATTTAGTTTTTATAGTTCATTTTAATTATTAGTACTCTCCCAATTTTTGTTTCAATATTGTTTCAAAATCTCTTTGCTTTTCCTGAATAAATTTCTTGGAACAAAAGTGAGACATTTTCCATTCAGGTCATTCGAAAATTGACTAGAGTGCAATAGATAATGTTTCTTGTGATTGAAAATTATAAATATTGAAAAACCAATGTACTTTTTTAAAGTGCAGTACTATATAGAACATCAGAACATCAATTTAGCCCTGAAGATCAAAGGTTGGGAGTCCAGATACTGAAAAGTTTGAAAATGAAAGTTTTATTCATAGAATGTGAACGTGAACATTGATGCATATTAATTTATAGTGATGCATATTTAATTTTCAACATTTGATTAAAGTGCTCCATTTGATTATACTACTTATTGATGATGTGATAATAATAGACTGGCAAATTTAAATTGCATAGAAAATACGTATCCCCAAAGTTTGTATACTGTATATAAACTTAATTCAGTATGTATTCTCTATAATAATTCTTTATCTAGTAATACTATCACATTATTACCATAACACTATCAAATAGGTTTGTCACAAATTTGCCACAATGGTAGCCTGCCTGTAAAAGGTAAATCATTTGAGTTGGGAATCATTTGGGCTGGAAATGCATGAAAAACAAGAGCCGTGACTTGAAACAACATGAAATAATTCCATGAAACACAGTACCGCTTTGAATAACAGGGCGAGTAAACAAGCATGTGAACAATTATGGAAACAACCATATGTGACCCATGTTTCTTCATGAATTCTGTACATGACATGGATTATTATTTCACCGCGAGGTTTTCGACCAACCGAAACAATAGCGGTTTTTTACTGTAACTGTTGTTTTGCAAAAGACTTGTTTTGCTAAAGTTTTCAGAGGAAACATTTTCACCAGCATTGATGTCAACATGCTTTTCCAATTTTCCACTGGAAAAACACCTACGCGATGTTCGGAGAATTCACAGAAAATTACATTTTCACTTTTTAATCTATCTAAAACATTGTCGAAAAGATCTTTGAAACAGAGTATTCAATTTTTTTCAGAATTATTGAAGAATTGAATTAAATTTTGTCTTTACCCAAATAGCTAGAGATTTTAGGTTTCAAAACTTTAAAAAACAGTAGATAACTTATTTCCTGTTTCAAACTATCAAATAAACCATATTGTTTTATATTAAATTATTTTAATATTAGATTCTTTCTCTATGTAAATTGAAATCCCGTACTTGCACTGCTCATAGTGTTTTTGCATAAATTCTACAAAAATGCATTTCAGAAATCTAGAAGTTCAGATCTTATTTGTCGCATTGATCACAGACCTAATCTTTATTCCATGTTGTGGTGATTTGTAATGTCCCGAGCGAGGTCTCTCTCGAATCTTTGAAGACTGGATTCTAAATTATTGACCATTGAAATCAGTTTGCGTAATTGTAAGAAATGATTGCTTTAAATGACCACAGACATGTCAAATCGGCGAAAAAAATATTGGTCATTGTCATGCACTGTAATTTTCGAAGACTGTTCGGAACAAAAAATAGCGAATTCATCACGATTAATGACCGACTACGGCTCTGTGTATTTTGCAAGAAATCGCTGAAATTGTTGGCTCATCGCTAGAAATAGAACAATCATAGGTTAGCATAAATTATAATGTCGTTTGCCTACGCACCTGCAAGGTGAAATCCTGGTTTTGTTTACATGTAATTAGTTATTTGAGTATCACATATACGGATGGCACAAAAGATTTATTAATCACGACATTTTAAGGGAACTGGTGTGAAGAATACCGCCTATGGGGCGTGAACTTCTTTCTACTCAAAAATATGTGAGAACTAGAACTCATCACATACTCATTACAGAGTAAAAATTGTGATTCATGAATTCATTCATACTCAGTGTACTATAAAGATAACGTACACATTTATTAGCATATTTACTATACAAGTAGTATAGCATATCTACTATACATTAATATTGTTCTTGATTCATATCAGCGAAAATTGTTTTGTGCAGCATTTGTCAAATGTATTAATTCTCAAAAGATATTGATTTACTGCTAATTTCAGTGCTTAGTTGCAGTTCAACACCAAACATTCTACTGTATCCATCCTTTCCCTTATCCTTTTCAAATGTCTGTTCAAATACTCTTCCCCTGACAGACAACTCTAGAGTTGAAAGTTATCAACAAGGCATAGTTTAAAATTTTGTCAATAATTGTGGAACGTGTGGACTGTAAAGTACCTCTTTTATATTCTGAACTAACATTTGTTGAACAGCTCAGTCTGCGTAAATACACTCTTTAGGTTGTAGTGCTCAACTGTTCATTCTCGATCATCTCTCCTGAGTGCTCTCCAAACACCTGGGCCTGAGGCCTCTGAATTTATTCTGAGTGGTGTTCCTGCTCGCACCATTTATGGCCCGTGCGGGTACATTGGAAGAGTACCTAGGATAGACCTATTCTGATGCCATAAATGATAGTGTAACGGCATTGCAAGTGCTGGAACACAGGTATCCATTTACATAATATAGCAGGGCAATTTTCGTGTATGCTCACACTCTAACTAACTTCTTCCCTCAAGCTTACGCTTAAATTAATGTCATGTTCTGCTAAGGTTTAGTGGGAAGTTGAAACTTCTAATTAAAATCCGAATTGAGTAAATTTTGGTGGTTTCTTTATTCCAATTGCCCCCTCCTGATTCACCTCAATCTTCATTACTGCTCAAGCACAATCTCCACTTATAACTTTGACCGTTTTTGGTTTAAATACTGTTTTATCATGACATTTTGCATTGCTCTATTACTACGAAGTTACTATGGTCATCTCTTTGATTGTAGTAGGTCTGTCTAAGGTCGTAAAATTGTCTAGCTATAGCCTATCAATGTACTGTTCACAAACTTATCAAATACTACTTTGTGGTTTTAGATCATTGTCCAATAAATAGAATAGGATGAATGAATAAAATATCTGAGTATATCTACATATATTTAGTTTGTATAGTGTAGATCCACACATTTAAATGCTACAATTATTGGAATCTATACTGGTGTTAACAACCCTTATTCCTTATGTTAGAACATTCGAAAAAATATTGGCTGGTAATAAACGTAAACTGTTAATTTGTTTATTTGCCTTCAAGAGACTCATGCTCATGTGGTGTTAACTTGCACCGTGCTGTAAATATACGATAATAAATATGTACTGTAAATGATATACGATAATATACGTGCTGTAAATATGTATAATACGATAGTCACTTCACCTGTAATGTTTTCTATTACATTCTGTAAACTCCAATGAGAATTCAAATCCTCACTTTTTATTCAACCGGTTATCGATTACAGAGTTTTTAAATAATTTAACAATAAATAAATCTCTGTTAATAGATTATCTGTTTCTTTACCTATAAGAGAATAGTCTCTTGATGATTCTCACCCTCTAATCTTCTTTCATCCTCATTCCAGTGTGAACTTCATTCATAATTCTAATTCCAAACACGCCCACCTATCGTATTCTCATAATTTACAGCTAGTTGGCAAGTTAACACCAGATGAGCCTCTCAAGTGTGAATAAACAATAAGCAAGTGATGACGGTCGGAACCCTACATAAATCTTGAATTATTTCAATTAGCAACCATGTAGTGCGCGTGCGTATTTCAGAGCGGTAATTTTGGCGGGAGACAGGGAGATTGGCCGCAGAATTGTCGTTCACCCCACCCCAACTCTCCACCCACGGCCTTTGCAATCTAATAACCATTCATCACAGAGCGACAAGGGTGGGCAGATGGGTACAGAAGCTGGGAATCTCCCTGGGGAATGGTGTTGCTATCCACATGGGCATAGAAAACCCGCTAACTTTGTAGATTTATCTACGTCACAACTCTGCTTTCCCTTTTTCCATTCAAAGCTCTCTTCCGAAATCAACAGGTCTCGTGAATAGGCTTGTGGTGCTGAAAGAGGTTTATTGGGATTTTGTCTTTGTTGGGTTAATGTGTTTTCTCCTTTTCCCCATTACATTGTTGGATTTAATTTTTTTTATTTTTTAGATCATAAATTGTTTAACAATTGAGGAATTTTGGATTGTATAAATTTTTCATTTCACTTATCAAATTTTTCAATTATTATCGAATATAATTTATTATTAGCAGTTGGTGTTACTATTTTAACATTGATATTGACTATATTTTTCACACTAAACAATTTTCAAAACAAGTAGTGCTAGTTCAAAATTCCTCTTGATCCTGTAAAATTGTTGGGAAATAGCAGATCAATTTTATATTGAAATTTACTTATGCAGATATGTGAAGGAATTCGATGTTTAATTATATTAGAATGTTATCACGTAGTTGACGTTTTTTGTTTTCTCAAATTGTTGATGTTTCAAAAATGTCGAAAACAATTCAAAGAAGTAATGACAAACTATAATATAGCCCATATAACAACTATAATATGAAATTATTAATAATATGTATAATTATGAACTATTTTGTTTATATTTACCCCTGTATACTATTATCTCAGGACTAGTCTATAATTATCATTATTTTGTAATCAATAATTGTCGTGATTGATTGTTCTGCTAACTGGTTTGATAAAGCTATCAAGGAAAACCAGACTACTAGAAAAATGAAAAGTCTCAGAAATGCATCTTTATACCGGTCTCCGATTCTGCTTACTGAACTCAAAACATCTTGACGCTCCTTTTCTCTTTCTTGAATTTTTCTCTGGCTGTTCCTTGGCAGTGCAATTATTTGCTCTCAGATGAAACGAGATCAAGCTCGAACGCCTTGTACCGAAAAAATCGAAAGTCAACTTGCTCGAACAAGAATATTTGGCAAGAATTGTGCGTGCTACAGAATCAGTATCGTCGGTGCAACTGTTGCAAGGTGATGATACACAATGGGTTACTACTCCCACAGCAAAAACTATGAATGACGTAAGAGCTCTTGGGCCCTCTGACTCAGTGCTATCAAGGAAAAACATCACGCCATATTCCAGAGGCGTTATTACGTCATATCTGACTCCCCCGCTTCGATCAATTTGGTAAAAAAACGTCGATGATGCCTTTAAAATTAGGCTATAAGATTTTCCAATGAGAAATTAAAATGTCAGAACTTGAAGTTTAGCTACTCTATGTAAATACTGTATTATATTGTACCATGTTCTCTCAATGTAAATATTAGTCCATAACTAAAAAAGTGTGCAGTAAATCTAAAATTACTGTTTTTTAATATCGTGTAATATTTTTCGCCTATATGAGCGAGATTAGATAGTGGTCTGTGACGTTTTTCTCATGATGTTACTGACCTGCAGTCATTATTTTGAATAACAATATTATCAATTTATAGACTGTTATGTTCATTCATACACGACATGCTAATGAAAAAATCGAAATTATTTGTTTTCATATGTAAACATATTGAACTCATTCAGTTCAATGAATCAATTTATTGATGAATTTCCTGCCCTAATACTCATTTAAAATATTTATATTAATTTAAAATACAATGTTTAATATTTCACATATAAGTGGCTTTGTGATGTACATTGAATTGAAAGAAATTTAAATTAAAGAATATAGGCTACTAATTTTGTAAATGATCAGAATTTCAAAATGCATTGATTAGTTTGAAAAAACAAATTCAAACCGAAAATTCAACGAGAAGAAAATCTTTAGTAAGCTAATATTTTTCCAATATAAAATTATTTCTTCTTTTGCCTTCTCCAGTTGAATTCTTCCAAGTTTTATGTGTCCTTGACCATTCTATAATTTCCATGCCTCTTATTATCTTCTCTAATGTCTATATTTCTACACTTGCCTTCCCTCCATTACCAAGAACTCCTCCACGCAATCCATGACTGAATATTGAGGACGTCCCACTTCCCTGCACTCTCACATCTGTGAATAGTCACTCTCAAATAACAGTGTTCGTAAATTATTATACTTGAAACAAATCACATGATAACAATGTCAAACTTCAACATTCAGGAGTAAATTATTAAAGACAATTCTTTGTATCATGAAGCTTTGATATTTCACTTGACTTTGAATTGACTGCACTTTTATATGCCTTATAAATTAGACACTTTTTATTACACCTATTATAAACTAGTTGTATAGAAATTACGCCGATTTGTATAAATAAATCTTTTTAAGTAGAGAAATACAGCATTTGGTTTTATTATCCCATCAGGGAACAATTCTAAAATATTCCTGAAAACTTTGTTTGATTTATTCAAACTTTTCATGCCAATTCCATTGATTAGAATTACTCCTTCATAATACACGACCTTAAAATAATGCTTAAATTGTAGGGGAAAATTCGTTCATATTTTCATGCGGTGACTTTTAATATACTTTTTTATATGCTTTTTATATACTTATATACGTATAATATGCCTTTTAATATATATGTTCTTACAGATTTGACCCATTACAGACACATTTATGTACTAAATCATTGATGAATAATGGCGACTTATTCATTTATCAGGTATAGGATTTCATGAATGAAAATCTCATCTCTGTATTCTCCTCAATAGTATCCAACAATAGTGAATTGTTCATTGTATACAGTAGCCATTGTTAGTTTTTTTCCATAACATTTGAGGATCGATTTTATTGAAACAAATACTGTAGCCTACTCTGAAGTAGGACCTACCCTATTCCTTCAATGTGATCTTACTTGGCCTTTCACACTACTGTATCCAAATTCAAACAATACCCATTGTTTTTTTAAATCAGTTCCATGAATTTTCTTGATAAATGTTTCTCAAATTGAATTTGTTATTACTATTATATTGAGTTATCTCTTTGATATTTTAGTGAGTTACTTTCTATATTTCATCCACACATTGAATTCAAAATAGAAAATAGTATCAAAATGAACTAATTTATTTCTTTATTCGAGTGATTTTTCCACTTCTTGGATCGCCTGATTTTGGTTGCAAAATGTGAAGCATTGTCAGATATTCTAATCAGTAGGAAAATTCAGTCCAAACTACACTGCGTGGGCAAGTTCAAATTGATTCAATACTTTTTGAAAACTACACTATTTTAAAAATAGATTCATTGATACTATTGAAAACTCAATTCTCAATACACTTTAAAATTGAAAATTATTAAACTCTACAAGTAATATTTAATATTCATTGAGTGGAATTTCCTCAAGAGTATTATATCTGTGGAGAGTCAATACTATTCTTTTTTAATATCAATGAAATTCTTATTTTTTATTTAGTCATAATAATCCAATTCTAATTATTTCTTATAATCTTTAGTTTTCATTAACTAGACATAACCTAATGATTCTATCATAATTTCTGTATGAATGCTACCTGTCATTGTTTTTAGAAAGATTGCTAAATGAATAGTAATTAAGATTACAAGTTGTTGAATTTGTTATAGCCGGCTATTATTGTCTGAATCTCTTGTCGGTGTCTTTTTTCGTCTACTACAGGCTTCACTGCCTATAAATATAACACAGTCGCTCCCTATCCTAGCTTGCATTCTCTCTCTTTCTCGCCCTCCACTTCCTTCTTATCTTCTTTTCCTTGTCAATCGCCCTTCTTTTGCTCTTGTTTAGGACACCCCTCAGTGAGATATAGCCGGAAGGGATTTGCCTCGGGATTAGTCAATTCACTTATAATATCTTTATACCTATAATATTTATCACCTATATATTTTTCCACACCATTCAGACTTCGGTTCTATGGCCTCACATAGGGGCATCTTTTACAACCGGTCTGTTTTTAATACAACCATTTCCATCAATAACTTACAAAGCTTTCAAATAATGATAATATTCTAGTTTTAATTATCTCATAATTTTTTATATTTATATCTTATATATATATATTTTTTCTATTTATTAGTTTTTTATTTTAATTTTCTTCCACCTCAAAAATAAATCTTTTAACTGTTGCTCTACATTAAAACTGTTTATCTTTTGAAATTACCGTTGTTTTGTGATGATTGAATTGGATTTCAAAGATAAATGATACACTTTCAGCTACTACCAATTTCTTGTATTGATTTAACTGTATTTTAAAGTTGTTGAATTTATTATTCAGTATAGCTTGTTTCTCATTATAGATGGTTTTTCATTAGTAGAGTGGTATAGATAATTGTGCAAGTCCTACTCTTATATCTCTCAGTACTACTCTCTCAACTACCCTATTATAGTTCGAATAAAACTAGTTTTCCCTTGGCCTGGTGCTCAAGAACCACTCACTAGAAACGTTTTTGTCAGAAAGTCCGATGTCCGAACAGCTGACCATTTGATTCAATGATGCTAACAAGGGACAACTAGTTTTATTCGAACTATAACGTACATGGTAGAGTAGAGTATATTATCATGGTAAAATTACCCTACTACTGTACTTTTAAGTATGCAAGCTACTTTACCTCCAATTCTACTAAGAAGATCCCTAGTATATTCACTTATTTGGTAGATAGGTTTTTACAAAGTGTTGAAATAATAAACATAAAAAATGTGCTACATTAGTCAATTCATCAATTAAGAACCGAAAACAGTGAATATTTTTGAGTGTCTCTATTACGCGGTCGACTATTGTTATATACGTATTACTATATACGTAGCTCACTCACATTCCACTCAATGCTGAAGTCTTCTTGATAGACTATTAAATAAACAAAACTCTATTGTAAACAGATGTCTGATGGAAATAAATGTTGACAATATTTGAATTTTTTCCTAATCGTCAATTATTAGATCCACGCTATTAATAGCTTTGGAAAAGTGTTCGTCGTAGCTGAATGAAAATTATTTCCGGCTTGAAAGTATTAACAGGAGGTAGAGTGAAGCAAAAGTGTACTGTAAATATTTTCCTGATGAACGGTTCGATACAAAGCTGTTGTTTTTGCCAACTTGGATTTATTTCTGTTTTTAGCGACGTACGCGGTGATTTTTCAACAATTTTAAATGAAATGCATAATCTAAATATTTCTTTTGATTGTTGAGAAATAAACAATTATTTATGATAATATTAATATACAATATTTAGTTATTTGTGATGGCCACAAATTCTGTGAAATAAACTGAAAACGTTTATCAATTATTAGCAAAAAAAAATTAGCTATCTGAATATTTAAACATTGTTAACTCTTCTAGGAGAGTTCAAAAATTTTTGCATGGTAGCATGGTAAAATAATCAATATTGCTAGTACTGTAATATATTTTTTCAGGCATTTTTGGCATCTCTCTGATCCATTATCAATTTATCATTGTCAGTTCATGAGTTGTCTGTCCTCTACTAGTTTCCATAAATTCCATTTACTATTTTCATTGCTTTGTAAATTTGGGGTAACTCAGAAATGTGCTCAGTCATCTCTAGAAGCTCTCCCTGTTTGTTAAATCTTGTAATTTGTTTCAAAATCCACTAATAATGATCATCATTTCTGTTCCAAACAAGTAATTATCGTAATCAAGCACGGTAAATCCTAGACACTCTCAAGGCTGTTGAGTGTTGTTGCCAGCTGGCAGTGGTGTCAATTCGAAATTATTATGCAGAATTTAATTGCTGATTGAAACTTGCAAATAAAATTCGTATTCACACAATTTTGATAGTTTGCATTAAATTAGTCATCATGAAATAACGATTTATTCATCAGAATACCTAGTGCAAATTGAATGAAAATCAATAACATAAATAAAAAAGTTATATTTACAAATATCAAATAATTTTTTTTATTGTCATCGGTTAACTCAGTAGCCTACAGTACAATCGCAGATAGGAATTGGGAGACGCGAGGTGATGCTATTGGCAAAGTATGCATCACCAAACTTGATAAAACAGCTCGTTTACAACTTGACATCCGTTCAGCCATCAAGTACAAGCTAAGTTCCCACTCCCAGCTAGCGAATGACCTTCTGGCTATGGATTCGGCAAGCTAAGTCCACGTCCTCAAAGTCGGCAAAGCACACTAGACAGTAACATTTTTCAGATGTATAGATATAGTTGAGTGGTCTACGGGTTTACATTGCATCGACACCGGTGATTCGTGCAGGTGGGCGTGCGTGCGTTCGTGCGCGCACTACACCTGAGCAACGTCATCGTACGATGCCCGTCTCGACCAATCAGAGAGCAGGGCTCGTCCCGACTGCCGAACACGCCACAAGAGGTGCCCTGACCTCGTTCGGTCTCTCCTCTCTTTCTAATTCATTCGTTCTTTCTCCTTCTTTCGTTCTCACGTGGTGAAGTTGTAGCATTGCATTCCTGAAATGTTTTATTTCTAGAATCGCATCGTATTGGCGACTGGTGTTGATAGAACTGCTCCGTTGCTACAATTTTCGGAAGCCTTTCGACTGTTTGCTAAGTTGGAAAAAGAGGCGTGATGAGCTGGCAGTTTTCAGCAGCAAAACAAACACAGAACTTTGTAGATCAAAGTTTTAACAGAAGTGAAGAGACAGTTGACATTTCAGTATAACAAAGTTTTATCAGAAGTAAAAAGTCAGCTGAAATTTTGAGCTGGTTACTTTGGATGAGGTTACTGTGGAGAAGAGAGTGAATTATACTGTAGTACTATTTTTTTAATTTGGCGGATGGCGAATGACTTTCATTGAACTTTTCCATGGTAACGGGTGATGTTATGTTGAATTTTTTCCACATAAATAATGCATAATTATAACATGTAAAACACATTTTTTAAAAATAAATCAACAGAACATAACCCGACACCATGGAAATTTTAAAATCGCCAAAGTAGGAAAGTCTCATAGTAGCAGTGGAAATTCATGAATGACTCATGTCAACATGTTTACGCCGTTGGAGCTTACTCATTAAAATGCTAAGTGACCAAATAATAATATGAGTGGGCGTTTTCAAGAAGTGAAACATTTAAAACACTATTTGACAGGCGGATGCTGAAATTTAGAATTTGTTACATTGAATGAGGGAAGTGTCAAATAGGAATGGGAATTGTGGATTGGGTACACCGTCGAAGCTATACTCATTGAAATGCGGGTCTGTGTAAAAAATAATAATATGAGTGGGCGGTTTTCGGGAGATACAGTTGAAATTTCAAATTTGTAACGTTAGAACTTCTGTTTCGAGATGAAGGAAGACCGGTATGCTCTGCTTTGAGTAGTTGGAAAATCCGGCGTAGTACTTTGAAGCAGCTCCATTCATAATGTGACGCATTTACTACACCTACTCCACTTGTTTTTGTCAATGAAAATATTTTTGGTAATGTAAATAGACGACTCAAAACACTTGATACACCAGCGTAGTTTGTAGGTTCGGTTTAGATGATAAAGGCAAAGGCAGTATTCTGTCAAGTTGAAAAAGTAAAGATTCAAGGAGGAAGAGTTATAGGAAGGAGTTACAGAGTAAGAAAGAGAGAGAGAGGTAGATTTTATAATTAGTTGTAAATTATAAAGATTCAAGGAATCTTTGAGGCCATTTTCATTAATTTTCTGAAAGTTTCGTGAGTAACCGGCTCCTCCAAATAAAATTTATGGGCTTCAAAGTCGCTTCCCGGTGGTTCGGAACCCATCTAAACCTGTAGGTCCATTCATATCTCATCATCATCCTTCCCATTACCCACGCTCAAGCCTAGAGCTTATGTGAGCATCATCCCCAGCAAAAAAAATTGAAAAGAAAAAGGAAATTTTAATTTCTTCTCTCATTTTTTCAACTTCAACAAGAAGCTTGACTTCAAAGAATAGTATTGAAAATAATCCCATCCTTTCTCATCGTATTCAACAAAATGATGCGAGCTAGCACTTAGCTTTCTAGAAAAGGTGAAAATCGATAGTAACTTTCCATTCATTTCACTCAGTATGCAAAGTAATGTGCATTATTACCTTAGTGCAATGTTTTTTTCAGAATTTAATCTACTTTCAACAGTACTCCCATGTTCTTGAACTAGTCGACCTTTCAGTGCATCAAATTGTTTATTCATTGTTTGTATATTTTTTTCAATTCCTGCAATGTCACGAGATTATTAATTACCCCTAATACTAATCAATCTATTCGGATTAAAGATTGATATCTTGATAGCTTTTATATGATAAAAATCCAGTTTCTATGTATGAAGTTTCCATGTCTCAAAAAATGACAAACATCGTGTTCAAATTATGAGAACTTATACAAAGTTTAGTATCTAGGAGTAGTTCTCTCTGAAAGTGGTCTGTTTCCACGTCACTTCACAGGATTCACTGATTCACTATCAATATTAATTTGGCATTACTATCACCAACAGGCTTGTAGTTGGTATTTTTAGAAACCCAATTCAAATGAAGAGCATCTGATTCTAGGAAAGACTTGAATTAAAAAGTCAAAATATTTTGCAGTTCTAGTTTGACGAAATGTATTTAGTTCATTGTATTCTGTTTTGTATTTATTCTCCAGTAGAAAATGCTAGGATTGCTGCTTAATTTAGTTATAATTAGTTTCTACTTTAAAACAGTCATGTCAGTCTCTAATCCCTTCAAAAGATTTTCAAATGCTCTTCACCGTTATAAATGACAAAGTTTAAATTTCAGTCCTAACTGAGCTGCGTCAACAATAAGGAAAACTATCTTTTTAAATTTCTTCCCAATGAAATTATTTTCGAAAATTTACTAATTCATAGAAATTGTATAGGCTAATTATTCTTCATTATTTTCCGTAAACAGTAAATTAATTTAAAAACTCAGGGTTCAATATCCTAAATTTTTATAGCCCTTCAAGCAACCCAACCTACCATGTAACAACCTTGCATTACCAATATAGTAAATAGTTGGATCTATTAAAATTCTTATTGTCATTTTCTCAGAACTGATGTTTTGTATTCAACATGATGTAAGAGGATAGAGATTCATATGTACAGATTTACAAAGGTTGTACGAGAAATAATTCTTTACACAGGAACAGCAAATAGTAAATCTTTGAAATCTTTCGATTTGTAGGAACTACAAATTTGAATGTGAGGAACCGTGGCACGCTTCGCCGACTGTAGGTAACATAGCGTAAAATCTCAATTATCTCCTGTTGTTGACTTTTCTGTATCGGAAAATGTGGATAGATTTCCCGCTTGAGTTTTCCTCGCTACTCCAGGAACCGTTGATCCGTTGTAAGCAATGTTTTCACGCCTCGTACAGCTGTCGTCTGTAATTTCCTTGCTCTGTCTATTTTTAGTTGATTAGTGAGTGGTGGTCTGATTTTGGTCGTTAGCAATATTGGCGCTAGCTAAACGCAGTACAGTGCACAGTTGGCAATTTCAAATTCTCCTTGGACTAAATTACTGTTTTCTAGGTCTAGAGCAATTTGCACTCTTACCCACCCTATGATGATTGAGTAGGTGGATTCGTTGAGATTGAATAACAAAATTGAGATGGAATAAAAATGTATCTAGTATTCATATTATCTTTCAAAATAATCGAAAGCTGTCTAGTGTTTGGTTTTGGAGTGCAAATTGGAGTTACACTTGTAACATTCCGTACTTTCACACCCCGTAAGAATGAACTTACTGATGTTAGTTCTCCTGATGTTAGGTGTTAGTTAGATGTTAGTTCAAAAGATTTTATTTTACATGAAAAATTTTAAATACATATGATTCAATTGAATCATATACAATATTATTGTATACACTATTCTTTCGAGTGAAATATGCTCTGGTATATAACCTAGATTTAGACTGTTTTTTTACATAAAAAAAACAGTTTGCGGAATTTGAGGAAAGAGACAGCTTTGGGTGTAAGCCAGTTGGATCTTCCTTTAAGTATTAATTGTATATTGCTGAATAAGTAAATGAATATATCCTGCTGCTGTAAAATGTTGAAAATTCAATCTAAATTCATGAAAACCTTTCAAGTACATTTTAAAATTGTCCACTGAAGAGAAAATGAAAATGGAATTTAATGAAAACACTAGGATGTAAGATTGAATTTATAATCAAAGGTATTACTTTCAGTGACAATTGTTTGTTTGAAAATTCCCTGTTAGTTGATTGTGATTATAATTTCAAATTTATTGAGTTGTAAATCGCGTAATATGTATGTTCAAACTGTGGTCATTACCATAGAATCAGCGTGGGTAAACTCGTGGCCTCATTTCTGTATTGTGACAACTTTTTACTTGTCATTGAAGATTGTATGAAAGACATGTCATTGTTAACAGCCACAGTTTCCGACATGACAATTTTGTAAATAATCAAACAATTCTCAGCTCTGGTGAATTGGACAATAATTATGAAATCAACTTGATTTCAGAGTATCTGAAAATTATTAGATGTTTTGAATGAACATTTTACTTGGTAAATTTAGGAATAGAAGAAGTTTAGGGCTGACGCTTGTTTTTCTTTCCAATTATATTGTAATTTGATAAAATAAATGAATGAATATAGAATATGATAATTATGGTTGATATAAACTCCTATAAGACTATATGAGTCTATAATATAAGCATTCTTTTCTTTGTAGTTAGTACTATACTGTCTATATTTTAACGCTGTGAATGATGTATTTTCATGAATGGAATATTAAAATATGAATACTTGTTATACAACTAGTAGTAATATGAGGAAAACACTGAACCGGATTGGTATTAACGATTTTGAGGTTTGACTATCTCCACGTTCGCCAATACACTGATTGCATGTTATTAATTTCACTTTTTAAGAGCAGTTTTCGAGTGCTTACTTAACACGATCACTTTCGCTATCGTTAATGATTGTTCGATTTGTTGTGATCATTTATTTATGTTATCAGAATTATTCCCTCTCTTTGGAATGTGATTGAAAGAGATTGAAAAATTCACACTGAATTTTTTGTAAGATGAAAACTTCTCTCATACTTGAATAATCCACTTCCACTTGTTCAGTATACATATATTTTTCAAATTTATCTCTCGAAAGAATCATTTGTTTTCCAAAACCTATTGAAGTTATGAACTGTGTCTCTTAATCACGAATACTAATTATTTGGACTATTCATTGAAAATAATTGAGAACAATTTTTACTCCAATAGATCTTAAAATCCATCTTTTCACTGCACTTGAATAATGGTCCTCTACCACATTATTCATTTATGTAAACATTTTTATGCTAAATTAAAAAATAATGCAAACTGATCAGTTTTGAATGTAAATAAATTCTTGCATTTGAAATTAGAAGTACATTATTATTATACCGGATTTATAAAACTTGATTCCAACTTCTTTAGGCTACTCTATACCATGGGCAAGAGGGTAGTTGGTGGATGGTTGTCATGGTTTATCAAGAAGGCCGTGGTAATTTTCTACATTATTATTATGGATTTTGTATGGGCTGTAGACAAATCATGTACCATCCAGGTAACCACCAAGCAGTGAGGCCTCAGCTTATGATCTGTTGATACCACACGAATATCATATAATTTCCAAACTGATTCCACTGTAGGCTCTGTTATGTTCACTTGTGCATTTCTCACGCACTTACCTTTAAACCTGTCTGAATTCTGTGATTCTGCAACTCATGTGAAAGTTTGCAAACACTTCAAGCAACTCTACTCGTGTCTTAGCCCAAGTAACATTCACTTTCTAGATAATTCTTCCTGGTGATTTGTACTCTTCATTTATAAGAAGCCTAGCTTTCTTATTATGGGAATAATATCAATGATAGTATCAATGTTAGCTGCCGTGAAAGTGACTAACTGTTCAATAAACTGCAGGCAACTCTGAATATTAATTACTATTATAGTTTCTCATATATTTGTATAAAATTTAATGTCTTGAGGTGTGGGCTCAACTTTTATTCAATTAATTTTGCTCACATTCCAAGGTAGAGAGACACAGTTTTGTGCTAAATTTATTTTTTCAAATGTCTTATTAGTTCAAAATTCCTTATGGTCTCTGATATTCTAGTTTTAATAACCTTTAAAAGAGTATTAAAGAATCTCAAACTTGAAAAACTTTAATCAACTATCAACGAAGTTTTGTTGAATGCTCTATTTATGAAATAGACCAACTCACTATTGGTGATTTCTTGTTATTTCTTTTCTGTTTACACCTCTTCAAATGAGTTTTTATCCAGAAATTTAATTTTTCGATGTTTTTAATTTCAAGTGTAAACTTACGCAAGTGATCATGATTTTAATATTTTTTCTCTATTTTCAGGTAAATTGAGCTGATTAATTCATTGATCCAGTTGAGAGGCATCCTTCTCATGTGAGTAGATTTCCAAACCTACAAAAATTATGGTTGACATGAAATACAGTTTGTAAGATTCCGCTTGCAACCTAGCCTATTAGGTGGTGATTTATCATCATTCAGAGCTCAATGTGATCTCTTCAAATTGTCTCCTCTCCAACCTACATGCCAATTTTTATTGCAATCGATTTATCAATCAATTTATCTTTCGTTTCAATTTGAATCATTTGCCATTTAAATTGCTTTCAGTTGATCAGATCAAAAATCGCAAGTGGAAAAATTAGGAATTGCTTTCGACTACTGACTGGTCCTTTTAAGAATGCTGAGGTCACAGTGCTTTGACCCCTGACATCTGCTCCAAGATGCTGTGTACTGAAATAGGCCTGGCTATTTGTAATTTGCAATTTTTCTTTCTTCAATGTTAAGTGCACCATTAGCCTACTTTGTCCTAACATGGATTCTCCTCACCGTACTCAACTCCAACTCGCCTTTCTCTTAATCAATTTCTTAAATTGTTTAAAATAATGAATTAATTTGAATTAGTGAATACATTACTGGAATTTTCAAGTATGATCTTCATGAAATAAGAGAAATATCTCATTGAGTAGATGTTCGACAGAATAAGCAGCAGAAGAAGAAGAAGAAGAGGTAGAAAAAGAAGAGAAGAAGAAGAAAAAATGCATTCTATCTCATATCAGAAGAATTCCAAGAGCGAAAGTGATGCCATTAAATATTTAATACACTTTAAAATGTCTTATCGAATGCCTTATCATTGAGTAGGTTCGGGTTTTTGTTTTATTGCCTTCCGAAACGGTTTCCACCCTATCCGATTTCCAATATTCTCGTGAGAACATTCCTCACCCTCGAATATTTTTCTACTAAGTTGTCATCTGTCTTCATCCTCTCTGTGTTGTAGAGTCATGATATCTCAGAAAAATTTACATGTAATCAAGTATTTTTACAAGTATGCATTCTTTCACCTTTTAAGCATCTCCTCCACATCTACACAGGAATTCACATTTTCTCTGCTGCCCAGTTTAGCTAGACAGTTTTAGCTAGACAATGTTTACAGGATACTGTACTAGTATTTGAATTGGAATGCCATTAGCCAACAATACACTGTTGCGATACAATCTTTCATTTAAAAACCAGTTTCTTCAGCCGGCTATTACTAAATTCTTGTATCCAATAGAACCGGCTTGTAATAGTGTTAGTTGAATCTGGAAGTATTTTAATGAAAACAATCAATTAGTTGTTAATATTGTCCACAAAACATTTTTCTATTGGTGAGAGTTTTTTCTTGGTTTGGTTTTATTTTAATGAAAACAATTAATTAGTTGTTAATATTTTCCACAAAACATTTTTCAAATAAGTTTTCTTGTAGAGTTTTTTCTTGGTGTGGCTAGTTTCATGGTGGAAATTCCTGTTCTTGTTAAACTAGAAGTCGATCTAAAAGAAACTGTTTTTCAATGCATTCAATAAATGAGAACATTTCAAGCTTATTATGAAATACATTGGTTTCATGATGGTTCAAAATACATCAGAAAGTAAGAAAAATTTTTCTTGGTGTGGCTGGTTAGACACATAGTGGAAATTCTAGACGATGGGAGAAAAACTGTATTTAAATATTGTAGCAGAAACTTCTCTTTCTAGACTCAACACTGCTCTAACCTCTCTTTAGTGCTCTTACAATTGTTATCAATTTCTCAGTTTTGGATGGGCCCCACAGCAATTAAGTTGGATAGGAAATGATTGGTAGAGATGCTACTGATTTCACATGCACTGAATCCTTGACTAATTATCTGTATACCATGATAAGATTAGAGATCAGTTTCGGAACATTTTGTATGAGAGAGCCACTTCCCACGGCTTCATGAGGCGTTAGTGCATAAAAACGTGATCATGCAACGTGGAATATGCGGGAAGAAGAAGAAGAAGAATGAGAAGTGAAAATCGCGAATAGCGGAACTGGGAGAGAAGAATGGAAGTAGAGTTTTTGCGAAGGAGGTCATCAATCTAGATGTTGATGTTGTGTCGGAGAACTCCACAATGCACCAAGGTGCATTGTCGTTTATTTCCGAGATATTCGCTGATGAGTTACTGTTATTGTGGAGGTGGTTTTCGTCCTACTGACATCAATGGATTGTTATGGGAAAACAGGTGATTGTAACCAGCAGTAGATTCTGGTTATGGTAGTTCAAAGTGTTTATTCAGCAAAAATTATAGAACAGCGTGAAGAGGTTAAATGAATGAGTTTAAAACGATGGCGGTTTTCACATCATAAAATCAGGGTCTGTTTCATAAAAATTTAGAAGTCCTGTAAAACAGGAAAAAGGCGGACATATGAATAGCATGGCTTACTATGAAGTAACCTATAAATCCAGCGTTGAATCTGAGTTTTTCTGTTTTAAAGGACTGCTAAAATTTGTGAAACAGGCCACAGGTATTTCCCCAAATTTAATTATGTAAATCATAGTTATGATTCACTTTCTATAGAGCATTCTCCGAGCATAGATATAACGTATATAATAAAACTCAGAATTCTCGGTGAATATAGAAATTATTCCAACACAGACATAATAAATGATGTAATAATCTATAAGCAGCATACTATTTGAAAAGTGACTCACATCGAGGTCTAAACAATACTGTAATTGGTAGGAATGTTAACACTTGGAAAATCTGTTAAATTAAACAGTAGAGTAACTGAAAATTTGTTTAATTAAACAGTTCAGTAACTGAAACTTTTTTGAATTCAACAGTTCAGTAACTAAAAATTTTTAAATAGGAAAGTTTTCCTCGATCAGTAGAAATTACATTTTTCCTTATGTTCTCAACAGAGGAAAACGATGTTTTATTGAAATGTTGGGATGTATTCTCGGAATCATTTAATGAAATGAATTATGTGTAATCTCCAATTTAATTTGGTTATTGTTCAGTTTTATTTTGGTTATTGTAAGTTAGTAAGTTGAGGGCAGGTACTCCTCTATTAGAAAGAAATTTTAGGTAATAAGAAAAGAATACTTTTTTGTTAAAAGTTTCTTCAAAAACGAACATAAAATATTCTTGAAAACATGAATATTTACATTTCAGTCTCCTAGTTGAAGATAGAAGAATAAAAAAATGACGGAAAATTGTAATAAGGAAAAGTGTGATAAGGAATAATGTTGAACCTCTCCAGTATTGTGTGAAGCAGGAAAGAAAATTTATTAGATTCGATCGGTGTGGTTGAGGCAGCGCAGTTATAGCCTACCCCACGCTCGTGATGTTTTTGAGTTGAATGACCAACTAAGGGATTTCCCGTGACTCATTCCACTCTGAGAAACGTCTGTTTACGGCGTTCCAGTCCCTGTCCCTATACTGGCTTGCTCAACTCAACAATTATCGACAATTTCCACGTCACTAGCAGGCGAATGAATGTCAGTCGTATATTTTTCCTATCTCGCACTCGACTAGCTCTCATGTGTTTCATTTCCCCTCTCCTTACTGTTTTACCGCCCTTATAATTGTATCACTTGTAGTGCTTGAGCCAAGGGCTGTTCATGAAGTGTTATTAGTTTTTATATCTTTTCAGGGTGTCGCCTTGTATTCAAAATGAGCTGCAGGTTTTTAACTGTTCGACAATGCAAGTCACTGATGCTAGTATATAGTACAAGTATAGTACAGATGCAAGTACATATGCTAGTAATCATATAGTCACTATGATTAAAAATGTAGTCAAGAGTTCGGCTAAACTTTACGAAATGGTTTCTCAATCGTTGCAAGTGAACTTCTTTTTCAAAATGTCAGTTCAACAACTGGGTTCCAAGACTCTTGAAGATAATTTTCATTTGAAAATGAAAATCAAAAGGTTTTTATGGTAAAAAATCAAAAGGTATTTATGGTAAAAAAATTTCTTCTGTGAATGATTTTACATTTTGATTACTGGATGAATAGGGATAGATTTATTTAATTTAGATAATATTGAAGATTTTCAAGATGATTGTTTTTTAAAATAAATAACAAATTATTTTGGTGTTGGGTCTTGGTTTTAGGTGTTAGATGTCATGTTAGGTCTAGGTACGACCTCTAATCAATTCTGCTCAAACTATGTACAGTAGTATAATTTTCTTCAAGTGCAAATTAACGAGAACTAGGTCACAAGCCACATATCAACTGCTAAGCAAATGTGCTTATTCATTATTTGATGAGTTTGGTAACCTTCAATATTCAACTGTAGAACATTGTACAGTAGCTTTAGAATATTCATTACAACTTGTTATTTATATTCTGATCTACTTTGTAATGAGTAATGATCATTCCTGCAATAGTGTACAGTACTAATACTTTTTTATGATTAGCACACATTTTACGTTTTTAAGGCCCGTTTGCACCATGTCCAAGTCAACAAAACGTAGTTTTTACTTGTTTTAAACTCAAAATCCACAATTTAAATAAAGTTCAAACTTCGATGTGTAAAACTTGGCCTAAACGGAGACGGTGATACGGGCCTAAGCTTATGAAATGTGATTCATACAATATTTACTTTGAAGGAATACTAGCTTCAAATTTTGCAAGTATACTGTACTGTATTTTTTTTCAAACCATTGAGGTGTTTTTTATTGATTATCGGTGTGGTTTAGTATCAGAACACATACATAAAATTATTATTTCAACACTCTGTGGTTCCAATATTCATAGTAGATTTTTTTACAAGAAAAGTGGAAAAATATTGCATTTAATTTTAGAATATTCTCAACTTTTAGCCTGGCTCCCACAACATTCAGTTACAATCTTCATTTTTAGCTTTACATCAATGTACACAATTGTTGTTTTCCAAGTCCATGGCAGTGACTAATTTATGATGTTTTATTGCTAGCTTATACAGTTACTAATTTGTGAGATAACACTACTTAATTTGTGAGATTCTTATTGTTCAACTAACCAAGGCCTATTTGTGAGTCATTTAAAACAGACTTACTACATATTTCATTATTATTTATTTGGCCTTCAACATAGACCTTCAACATGTCTTGAGCTTTTCCGGAGTTGTAAGCTCTAGGATTTTCAAGTTCACCTGTATGTTTGTGTTGTTCCTTCTTAATACTTTCCACACTGTGAGCTTACTCGACAATGTTTGTTATTGCACACACCACACCTGCCCCGGAATATCCATCCAACTATGGATTTCGAAAGTTGGCTGTCGATCTTCCAACCAACCACTCCTTGGAACCTGATTCCCTCTTCAGTCTCCAGAAGGTTGTTGACCTCAGGATTGTCAAAGGAATGCCGGCCAACGCTTCTGTAGTAATTAGTGGGTAGCAAATAATTAAGGTGGCTCCCTGAAATCTTCTCCTTCTCTGTTTTGTTGCAAGGCGTCCATTTCAAATAATAAATCTTCATTCCATTTGGGAGGAACAGATTTGACGACTTCAGTTCTATCCTGAGGCATTTCTCATTGCAAAGGGGAATATTAGTGTCAATTCAGCAGTTTATTACATCAATCTAGGCAGGTGGATTTATTAAATTTAAATTCATATTTTTATTATCTTCAAATTAATCTCCATTTCTAATCTTGGCTTGCTAATAATTAGATCGGCACAAAAATGTGACTCCCCTCACCTTTTTCAGTTCTGAATATTATTTTACCTCTGTATTACTATAAACATAGTTTTGTTCATTTGTGGCTTGATTTACATCCAAAATAAGTTAATTATTTATTAATTTGGATGATTAAAAATGAAACTAGAAACTTCAGCAGCATAATACTATTTCAATAAATCTTGATTACATAATCTTATGAACCAATCATCAAAGTAAGGGTGCAAGATACGAAAAGATATGAGAAGATGAGATACTAATTAAGGATGTATAAGATGAGAATAAGGAAAATAAGATGGAATTTTAAATAAAGAAGAAGGAGAAGGTATATTTCCTCCTATGGAGGAAATGATGTATTTACAATTGTACATTATAGAACGGATCTATACTTATTCAAGGCATTTTCAGCTAATCCCTGAGTAAAATAGTTAGAAATGTATATAAATATATCTGACACAGAAAACGTTTAGAAACTTTGAAACAGGGGTACCGTAATTTTGTGGAGAGCAATATTCTCCTCAGCTACAAAATTAGGGCAAGGAAAGTAATGAGATTATAGTAGGAGGTGGGATTTAAAAACGTACAAAAACAAAATAGAAGTCTTTACGCCTGAAGAAAACAAATGATAGATAGCTTACTAATCGTTGTTCTCATTATCATGTTATTGTTTACTGAGGTAACAGCTAATCTATAATGGCTCTATCACTGCTTGCACCTGCGCTGTCTAGGATCGATTAAATTGAGTGAATAATTTTAGCAAACTTGATTAATGATAGCAGTTGACAGCCCTCTATCAACGAGGTAATAATATTAATAGGCAATCATTATTTCACTAGACTTGATAACATTATCGAATTTTACACTTTCACTGATAAATTAAACGTCCAATATAGTCTAATGATGAACTTCAGCTTCAGATCAGATTTAAAAATCTATGCAGCAATGCTTACAATGTTCAATATTCGTAGACATTTCCACAAGTATTTCCTCATGGAAAACAACATCGATTTCTTTTAATTGTTTTCTTCCCTCAATATTAATTTATTATTATTTCATCAATACTCAACAATGGATATTTTCATCAGTTTCAAACAGTGCAATACAGCTTGTAGTCTACAATAGGCTGTATAATTATTATTGGACAGTGCTGACTACTCATACACGGTATTAATTCGAAACGTATGTCGGCATCCTTGAACTGGTGAGAATCAAGTTTAGTTGTCAAAGTAGCATCTGACCCGATTTTCACACACATTCGGTAGCAGCAGACGATGAAATGACCTTGGGTGAAGGTCAGACACCGGTGGGAGGCCGATGCTTTGCCCTCTCCGTTGTTCAACCGGGATCCCGCCGTCCCAGTACTGTATTTGCTCACTGTGAGTGACTGATCTCATTTTAATGTGGATATGTGTCAAGCTCATTCTGTTCCTTTCAATCAATAATTTTGGTGAACTTTCACCTTTTGGTGAACATTCGGTGAAATGAAAATCCTTCTCACACCTTTGGTGAACAATTAGTGAAATGAAAATTCTTATGGATAGTGATGAAATAAGGACAAAATTGAGTTTTAGTTTGGATCTTACTGGATAATCGTAAAAACATTATGGCTGGGTGTGTTTCAAGCTTATTTTATTCATTTTCATTCACCAATTTTGGAGCTTTAAAATGAAAATACTTACAGTAAGTGATGGAAAGTGGTAGAAATTGAGTTTTAGTTGGGATTGAGTCTAGGACCCAACTGGTCTTCACTCTTGAACCTCCAGAACTCTCTGAAATAGAACATAAAGAAAATAATCATAGTGATTAAATTATATCAAAATTTCATCTTCATCCTGGAATAATAACTTTTCATCTAAATTTTCTTCTGAATAGAAATTTTCTTTTAAATAGAACTACAGTCGAGTCTCGCTTATCCGTCATTTCGTATTATCCGGCATACTAATTAGAGGCAAAATTGTTCAAATTCCAAAGAAAATCAGAACGTATTACCAAATACAATTAGAATACTTAATAGTTTCCTATCGTCTTTGGTATTACAGAACGTATTATACAGTATTATAAGGAGTCATAATTTGAAACGGACGTTTCATTGCACAATGATTTTTGGACTTATATTAATGTTTTTTCCATACAAGATTTAATACAATTTTTTCAATCAGTTGAACATATTTTTTGAAATATTCCCTATTATCCGTCATTTTCGATTATCCAGCCCCCTGCAGGCCCGGTTATTACGGATAAGCGAGACTCTGTAATTCAAGTTGATTTTCTTCTAGCGTACTATTAACTATGCTCGGGAGTCAGTAGGTGTTGTGCAGGGCAGCGAATAGCATAAATGAGACAGTTTAGTCATCGTAATAGAGAATTTATTTGTGATCGCATATTTGATGAGAATTTCACGTTTAGTCACAGTACTTCCCATAGTTGTTTATGAAGCATCACACCGATTAGTAATGTACAAAATATAGTTTTAAAGTTTTGTGTTTCCATTTCTCTTTTTCTCTCTCTGACTCTCTTCTCATGATAATACATATCAACCTGTTTTCTTCTTCAGTCTCTGTACAATCTTGGTTACGCCTCAACTTTATCCTAAGCATTCACCCACAGTGGCCTGCTGGAATCTAATGAAGAATGCAATATGAATGGAGGGTAAAGCTTGTGTGCATCGTGTTGAGTCATTCAGAAAATGGAGATTGTAATTGAGAAATTCTTACTGACACACCCCTCGGCTCTAGTTCCCAAAAGGAGAATTACCGACCACAATAATTACCGCTCCTGGAATGAAGCAGTGGATAGCGATAGTTCTAACTTGGTGAAGGGTCATCACATCAGATAGCAGACACCTGTTACTACAATAATTGAACTCTTGTTCTCTTTTTCTTATTTTTTGGTCTCTCTCTTTCTATTGCTGCTCATGTCTCTCTACCTCTCTCACCCTCTTTCTTATTTTTTGGTCTCTCTCGTTCTATTGTTGCTCTTGTCTCTCTCCCTATCCCTCTCTCTTTCCTCTCTCCCCTCCCTTCCCCTCTCATATTCTCTCTCTCTTTCTCTTTTCTCCTCGGTCACTCGTTCTATTTTCGCTCATCCATCTCATATCTATGAGAAGTGTTCATGCTCTTCAACTTGGGTTGACTCCACTAATTATTCTATGAACTTTGAAAAGAGAGAGGCGTCTCAAAGAAGGTTGTAGGTCACTGGAGAAAAAATTATCCTTCCACAAATCGACTTTTAAAAAACAGATGACCAAACTGGCATAGTAGACGGCATAATAAACAACAATTTGTATTGTTTCCGGGGTGGTTCATATTTAATTTCTTTCTTCCCTGGTTTTGTCTACGGACATAGAGAGATGCAATTTTCTTTCACCGTTGACATTGAACTGTGTAACCTATAATTTTGTGCATTTCCATTTATAGTCTTTCCAACACTGTTATTGACAACAATAGAATTGATCTTCTATTACGAAGATGTAGGTCCCTCTCACTGCATCCATACAATTATTGAATCCTTTCTTTTCTTTCTTCCCTTCCTTTGAACCCTTCCTGTTGAACTTGGACTCCTATTTTGTTATTTTTTACATCAAGTTTAATTCTTACAAATTTTAATCATTGCTGTCTCATGATTCCATGACTTTCTTTTACGAATAATAGTTGACAAAATACTGTTGCAGTTATTAATACTTGTATTTTTCTAGTAGATTCTCAGAAATTTTAGAGAATATTCCAGTATAAAACTTTACATTCAAAACTTATTTCACTTGGTCTTATTTCCCAATCTTTCAAAACTAAAAGAATATTCAGTACTTGTGCTTCTGACAGTTGAAATGAAATTGCGAGTCTTGAATGACAACATGCAAATTCAGTTAGGTCGACGCAATGAAAAGAAAAGAATTATCCAATCTTTGCAAAATTTAGTGTAAGCCAGCAGTTGAATAATTATGGTAAAAACTTCTAACAGAATGTTGATTTACATTTTGGGAGTTTTATTGTCCTGAACTTTTGACGCAATGTCAGGAAAAGCAGTTTTCTTGATTCCCATTTCATGAAATTTGTATTCCAAACAATCTGTTTTCATAGCATGTTGTATGACTTTCAATCACTTTAAGTAGAAAGACAAGCAAGTTTTTTCTATTCTAGCATACAATTTAATCACTGGTTAAACTGAAAAGTCGATCCAGTTATTTTTTACAAGGATATGAAGCTTTCTCTTCAACTTTTGTTCGCAATAACATAATTTGTATTACTTCACATTCTTATGGGCTTCAAGAGAACGATAACATCAATGTTTAATTCACGAATTTATTTATTGTGATCAATGTTGCAGTTGAAGAATTGAGAATTATCAGAAGCCAAGCTCTGTTATTCCGTCCAAAAAAATAGAGAAAAAATGGTTTCGGCATTGAATAGGCAAAGCAGGCTCAGGATCAGTGTTTGAACAGATCGGTCTGTTTGTTGAGCTATTTTTTGTATGACGTGAAATAGTAATGAAAAACCTAGCTGAACATTAAGGTTATCAAGTATCACATTCATTCTAAGTACCGTATGAAATCAAATGTGTTGAAGGTGTAATTTAAAATCATTTAAATTATTCATTTCAATAAATATAATGATAAATCATTTCAATCAAGTTATAATTTATTTGCTTTTTATATTATTTTAGAGAGCTGTGACAAAGACAACGTCTTTCACAAAATTTCAACATCCAGCCGGAGGCATTCGATTTCAAATTGAAAAATTTGAATTTATTGTTCACATCTTCTCATAATAAGTAGCAAACAGAAGAATTCTAATCAAGTTATTTATTAATCAATCATGAATAACTTGACATTTATATTAAATTTGTTCTCTTCAAGCATTCCTATTTATTTCATTTTAGTTCACTTTGTTAGTTGTTTGAACCGCCATTGCTGTGATGTTTGTAGAAACCGCCCATTGTGGGAGGAGCTTATCTAGTCCAATGGCAGTCGGTCACCTTGATAGGCCATTCAACTGCCAATCACAGCGCTCGGTCACGAGTATAAATTCTGCTACAGCTACAGTGTACCAGTTTACCAGAGATTGATAATGGTGTAACAACCGAAACTGCAGTATCTCGTTGTTTTATTAAATATGTAGTTTTGACAACTAACTATATATTTTTTCAAATATATGATAATATGTTCCCTCTAGGAGTACATATTATCATATGTTTTTGATGATAGATGTGTGATACAGAACTATTATAGTCTAATACGGCCTTATACAGATCGATGATTCGATTATATAATAATTGCTTCGATTTAATTTACGATTTAATGTTAATATATAATATACATGATTATATATTAATATATAAGTTTTATTAATTGTCTTGTTTACACTTTCCATAATTATACAAGTCAAAAGTGGCCAGTGCTTCAAAAATTTTAGGTGCGGGAATGCTCATGGTATTCGTATTCTTATGAAAATTAAAAGTTTAAAATTAACTTGTTTCAAAGAATTTATTATTAATTAATAAGAATAAATGCCATTCATAATACCACAATTCACTTACGTTCACACTCCTGAAATTAAAATATTAAGCACTGAATTCGATTTATTTACTCTAATACAATTTTTAAGAATAAATAAAATGAGCGTTTACAATCCTAAAATTCTAAAAATTAAGCACTTGCTTATTCAATTTGCCTGTGTAAATGGAAACGTGTGAACGAGGCATAACTGTCAAGACGGCCAGTCGCCCTCCTTGGTCCTGCAACATCCGACTGAACAGAGGGTGGATTTTCTCACAAGCGTGTGCTAGCTACTTCGTCACGTACTGGGATTATTGTGACAGAGAGACGTCATTGATTCAGCTGTTGCATCTCTGTTTAGACGGGCGTCGGGAATAATTGAGGTGCAGGCGTTAAACCATGGTGTAATAGCTTGGAGAATTTTACTATAGGGGTGCTTAACACCCTCCCCAAAACTGAGCAACAAGGGATTATTGTCACCCTCCCAGTAACGGTTTCACATTCTTTAATTGTTCTTATTTTTCTCATTCAACGTTATTAGCCTTTTTGCAACCCTCATTCACAACAGTGATCAAGTTTGTACCAGTTACTGAAAAAATAATTAAATCTTCAATGATTAGATGGTTAGATAAAACTTATTTTAAGGTTTGGTTTTTTATATCGTTTATGAAAGAAAAACAATATATTTATGTTGCATCAGTAGCCTAATCCTTGAATAAATTTTCATTTTCTCACAAACTGTTAGGCATTGTTAGGTGGGCCGTGGGTTATGTGTCAAGTATACTTTGGGATACGATAATTCAAGAGACACTTGGGTCGAGAGCACGGTATGTAAGATCTCCTTCTTTGAAGAAAATCTTATGAAAGGAACCTTCATGGATGCCGCTCTTTTTCGTGTAAGATACCTACCCTAAAAGTGATATATTGGACAAAGTTTTTGAATCAAGGCTATAAACCATTTGAAATATTCAGCTCTCCATTCTTAGGTGAGAATGCACAAGTAGATTTTGAAAATAATTCAATAAGTTTTCCAACTTTTCCAAAGAATTTATAAGTTCTCTATGTAAAGTTTCCGCCATTTTCTACAGGTGGTTCAAAGTTCTGCGTGCATAGGGAAGTAAGCAGTCGAGTTGTAGTCCCCTATTTTACATTATTCTGGCATTCAGCTCTTTTTCAGTTCTCATATTCAGCTTTTTCAAGATTTTCAGACTTGTTCATGAATTCAAACATCGCGCAATGACCTTTTCAAAGCCTTTTGTTGCTGTAAGAACATTGAATCGCTTGTGTAAACGGTCGCCTCACTGGTGGCATAATCAAAAATTCTTTTCAGTTTTGGCAATTTAAAATTCTTGTACCAACGTCATTCAGTACTGAGCCTAAGTTTGCGATTACAGAGGTTTCATCCCTTAGGGCTTCCATCGTACCCCTGAATTATTCAGAGGGCATCTTTTCAGTCACTGTATCGGCAACCCAAGGGTTTCATGTCTTGGCCACAAAGACTTGGGTAAACATTTCCCAGATTTTCACTAGCCTTTCCTTTAGAATCTTGCTTGCTGTTTTTGACAATGGGGCATTTCGGTGGTGGTCTTATTCTGTCAGAAACACACTCAACGCGGACGTGCTCTACTAGCCGGGGATATTATTCCGGTGTTCTGATTCCATCACAAACAAGAAAATGTTTGATAGATGGGGAGGAGAGGAAATCCATCCCAAACTGTCTCTCCTGAATTATGAAATGCTTGATAACTTACAAGAAAAGCAATATGTTATTGGGAAAGTATATTCAGTCTTTCCAGAATGGAAAGTTAACAATTTTATTTTAAATTGACCGTCTCATTGTGAATTTGTGAAGATTTTATTCTATCCTAAGTGAATTTTCAATATTTAAGTTTTGTCTCAAGCTAGAAATTGAAATTGTAAATTACGTTTGTAACAGAGAATTTTTCGTGAGAAAAACCTGAGTATTGTAAAAGTTTCAGATGAAATTGATTACTTGTTTCACATTAATCGATTACTATAATAGATTACTATAATAGACTTACTATAATAGATTACTATAATAGACTTACTATAATAGATTACTATATCGATTACTATAATATATTACTATTATAGACTTATCGATTCTCATAATTGGAAACCTAACAAGAAAAACATTGAAAATTTCAATCATCTAAATATTGCGTGCACTTCGAAAGAGGAACTAGATAATTGTCCTAAACTCAATTAATATTCAGGCCCAGCTCTATACGGTTCGTGTACAGGGGTGTGTCTAAACTATTAGTTCATTCCAAAAGTCTGTCTATAAGAATGTGGGCGACCCCTTTCTAACTACGAGTTTTTTAACCCCGCAATGGAATACTGCATGTAGTTGTAGTCTCATGTTCCAAGCTTCTCTCCAAAATGAATCTTCTGGGCTCCTTTCTAAGCTGATCTCCAATCTGACACCACTCAGTGAAAGAGGAAAGTAAAAGAAGAATCCACCTTGACTTGTCTTGTTTCAGTTCCTGATCAATTGGAAAGCTTCTAGTTTCTCTTTCTTGTTGACAGCTCAATATCTGAATACTTGCTGAAATTTTGATTTGGCCACTGTTATTCTGATTCAGCCAGTATAAAAATGAACACTTCTTGTTGGTCAACTGTTATGATATAAATTTAAACTTTTATACTTTATTGATTGGACTAATAATTATTTCATATTTGTATTTTATCTGTATTTTGTATGTTTTTTTTAATGGTATGTAAATGAAATGAAAGAATTGAAATAATTTGAAATATAGTTTCACATCACAACGATAAGTTTCATTTTGGATCTCATTTCCAAATTTATGTGTGTATTATGTTAGGCTACTGAATTATTAAAATTTTAATTTTCCATTCAACTTTTATCTCTGTCTCAGTTATTAGGCTCGATCTACCAACTAACTTTGAACTGTGCCCCATAACTATTTATTTTGTACTGTCTATTCTTTCAAGATGCTACTCAATACTTTTTTGACAATGGATTCAATAGCCCTTTTTTGTAGTTATTAAACCGTAGTTTTTAGAAACCGGAGGCTTCTACTGCAAGTTTCAAGTGTCGAAACATGTCAGAAACCGACATTGCCATCAATATTATTTATGTCACTTGCTGCATTACCTGCTAATCAGATCGACTGCTTCTCTATGAAGTACTCAATACTTTTTGAACAGAACCTAGGTTCCCACAAGAACGGGATTTCCAGTCTTTTTGAGCTATAATATTGATAATCACTCGTGTCAGATAATTATTATTCTAAAAGATATTGCACTGAAAAATTGTTTGATCACTTCATAAGTAATAATAATTCACACTGTATGTATATTTTACTGATTATACAAAAATTCATGTTAAAGTATTAATATAAATTGTTTTGGGAAAATTCCTGTAGATTAATTACTTGCTGTAGTTTAAATACTTGATTGCATTAATGCAAGTGGATTAATCCTGATAGAACAGTCATAGCCTACTTTAATTCAGTAATCAGTATTAAAGGAGACTAGGAACAGTCCATTAGCGTAGTTAAGTCGACTCCCGTTTGATTTTTCAAAGTACAGTATTTTGAAGGATAATATCCTCCAATCTACTTACTATGCCGATGTTTATCCCAATTACCATAGAATTTGATCATTATCTGTTACAGTTACTGCGTATAGCGTGATCGTGATGTTATTGAAAGGCACTCAAATGTCAACAACATAGTTAGATTTATGGATAAATAACATTATTATATTAGTTGGGCATCAGATAATAGTTGGTATAAATAGATAAATAACATCAATAAAGTGGTCGTAGCAGTTGAGGTGGCACTTCACGCATAGACCAGACACGCACTGGCCCGCTTTATTTTATTTGCCTTTCCCTCTTCATTCAAGGAAGAGACACGTAATTGGATCATTCAGACAAGTTGATGAAGATTTATTCAGAGCTTATCTGGTGTGCTAGCGACAGTCACTCCAGAGGATTCACTGGTGCGTTGAGGTTGAGAGGGTGTCAATGAACGCTCTCCTCAGCTCCTATTCCCATCGATGCTGCTTGTCCAGTCAATCGGTGGGAAGCGGGTGGTGGGGGGGGGAGACTGGAGAATACTTCCTCTTTCTCCACTCTTCCTCTTGTCATTCTTTATCCTCATCCATCCTTATTTATCTATCTCGCTCACTTATAATCTCATTCATCTTGTACTCAGCCACCTACGGTCTCTCATAGCTTCCAGGCAGGCTTTTTCTTCAGGATTGACCTAACTATTTATTATTTCCTTTTTAAATATTAGTTTCGTGGCCTTGTAAACTTCTGACGCAGTGTCTGGAACAAAAAATAAGAAGAAGAATATTCATTTTTCTCCATCCTCACCATTTATTATTTATTTTACTTTTGCCAACAAACACAAAATGTTTTCAGAAATTCGTAGTCATTAAAAGATGACACATGTCTGACTCATCTTATACCAGTTCATTTCATCATGAAAATTCTAATAAAAACGATGAATATAAACCAAATTATTCAAACTTCTATTCAAAATAACGATGAATCTACTCCAAGTAACCCAAAAACTTCAACATTAAAGTTCAAGTAATAATGATTGATGAAACCATAGAGAAGCGATAGTCTCTAGTCTCGATATTCTAATCTGTTCTCTGTGATACGTTCTGAATACAATACTACAGTTTCAGTATTACACCAAATTATTCCAACATTCATCGTTCCTAATAACGATGAATTTACTCCAAATAATTCTAATACAGTACTTCAAAATTCAATTTCCGGTTATAATGTTTATTGTTTGATGAAAACTCTTAAGGCTGTGCATCAGCTTATTTGGAACTTTTCTGGTGACATTTTTCGAAGTTTTACGATTTGGATACTATTAAGCTATCAAAATGAAGTAAATTTTACTTGAAGAATTTTCTTTTTTGTTCACTAGTTTGTGAGATATGGGCACTTAAAGTTAAAATTTTTGGGGTAATTGATCTCAAAATTGGTTGCAAATAGAGTCATGGAATTTCGAGCATACATGTTTGAAGGTATTGTTCATCAGTTGAAATACTAAATTTCTCAAAATATCAAATTTTGAAAAGTTGATTTTTTAAAATAATTTTTTATGGAATAACTATTTAGTATATTAAAATGAAAAATATCTCAATTCAATGTGTTATGTCTCATCTTGTTATTGAGAAAGTATAGAAGCTTCAAATCATTTCACTTGAGAGATCAATTACCCCAAAATTATCATGGACTCAATATAGATTTGCCGAGTCTGGGTGAGACGCTACTAACACACACACACAGCCGTCCACAAGCTTACGTACGAACTACCGATGTACACGCAATAAATGTTGCCAGATTGACTCTACGCTGTAGAGTGAGTACACTCACAAGGTCATCATCCTCTCTTTCTCTCAGCCGGCTGGGACCGTTATAATATACTTCAATTACTATATCTCCTAACTACAGGACTACAGCTCATTTATCAAGCGTTGAATGACTGAACGGCTAGGAAAGCAAAAACAATAGTGGCGGATCCAGGCATTCCAGGCTTTGCGGGGCCCTAGATAATTGACGTTGACGGGGCCCCACTCAAGGGGGGGGGGTCTGGTTGTCCTTTGTCAGTTCAGTTTCAAATGACGGTGACTTACAATACATTTTTTTTTTAAATTATTGTATACTACAGTATGAGTTGAGTGGAGTAGATAAAAGTTCTTGAGTATAATCCACTCTCAATATTTTGAAATTGAGGGAACCATCAAAAAAGTTGTTTAAAATTAGTTTTAAATTAAAAGTATAAATAAACAGGAAGTGAAGTGAAAATCGAATTATTGGAAAAAGTTAGTTATTAATTGCTGAGTTAACTATGCAATATTATGCTTAGTATTCATTAATGAAATCTGAAAAAAGCTTTTATTGTATAAATATTTTTTTAGGTCGCTGCGAAGAACCGATTTAAGTCTTGCCAAATATCAATCAAGATTTGAAGCTCTGTAATTTTTTATTTTATTTTAATGTAAGAAAAATTTGATTGATTACATTATATTTTTCATCGCCACGGGGCCCCTTTATTATATGAAATTTTTTGTGTAAATATGCTTTTAGGTTGCTACGGGGCTGATGTGGCGAAACTAGTCTGACTGCGCCCCAATGCAAGTATTCCCCGTGCGCCCCTATTCGTAGACTCATTACCCCCTTCCCCCACAAACACCAACGACACTAATGACAATGACATTTCTCCGTACTTCCACACTTCAGGATACTATTTCACTACTATGTAGTGTCATTGTGCAAGCTATATTTAATTAGAGAAAGATTATTCAAAGAAATATAATTTATTATGTACATTAATTTTAAAGTTAATTTATTTAAAAAATTATTATTCAAAAATTAATTGAAAGTAAAATTAAGTTACTAAACTTTTCCAAACATCATGAACATAACTGAAGTAAGGACCACATTACATACTTACAATCATTAATTAATGTACTTTTAGTATGATAAAAATAGACTGATAAAATAGCAAGCATGTTCAGTTGGATCTTCAGACGTTATATATATATATATATATATTAAGTTATATATATATAACGTCTAGGTCCAACTGAACATGTCACAGGTTCAGCTAAAGTATAAGAAGATTTTGAAATTCTTCAATAATTCAATTCTTCTTATACTTTAGCTGAACCTGTGTATAAAATTACGTTCTTCGTTCAGTGTTAATCTGCAAAACAAACTGCTAGTAAATAAATATACAAAAGTATAGAAGGAGAATCTCTCTGAAAAAATATTTTTTTAAGATTGCTATTCTCTCTTTCTAAGTTGATTTCTAGTGGCTGTAATTAATTTAATATAGATTGCTCATTTATTTTTATTATCTTTACAATTATTATTGTTAATTTCATCAATATCACTTTTCTGGCAGCAGAGGCAGGAACTAGAAAAAGCTCTGAATATATTCAAAACCAACGTTCCGGGATATTCATTAATATTATTATAATAACCATTATTGATAATAACAATAGCTCCACCGAGCTGAGGATTCCACCGCGCATTCCAATGAGGGTGTTGGGTGTGTTTTTGTTATGTTGAATGAGCTTTGTATGAAGTAACAGTGACCTGCACGTGACAAATCGCTGTGACCTTGTATCATTTCTGCAGAGGGTGAGAATGAAAATGAAAGCCAACATGCCTGGTGCCGTGGTGAGTGTGCAAGGAGTTCATATAGATAATAGAACGGTGTCAAGATAAAGAATAAAATTGCATAATTATCAATGGGTAAGCGGAGGTGAGAGAGATTGATCATTTATTTTTCTTTATCAAAGAAACCTATGGCAAGTAACTAAGCATCTACTACATCTACATGAATATTTGAGAGAAGAATAAAATGCAGTAGTATTTTTAAAAATATTTAAATATAGTGTAGAGAGAGAAAGAGAGAGAGAGAGTGTGAGAAGAGAGTGAGAAAGAGAGAGAAGATTAGATCACCTTAGATTATGTAGAAAACAAAAATGTCTGCTTGGATTCTAGTCGACGAAAGGTATAAGTAGTAATATTATTTTATAAATTTCAAAATTTATTAGTAATAATATTTTATCAATATGAGTATTAGAAGCATAATAATTGTGATTATAATTGTGATTATGTACATGAAACGGCGAAGTATAAACATATACCTGAATGTCCATTCTTGGAAAAGTACATCCTTCCATAAACAATTAGCCGTCAAAGAGAGAGAGAGAGAAGAGAGAGAATGTGTGAAGAGGAGAGGAAGAGGAGATTATCAAATTAAATAGTAATACAGTAATAGAAAAATTAATTTTCAATAATACATCATGAAACAAATAATGATTATATATATAATTATATTCAAATCGAATCAAATTTATTCTCAATCCATTACAATTACAAAGAAAAATAAATAAACATACAGTATTAACTAATCTAACAAACGTAAGCTTGATACTACTACTGTAAGGACATAACACAAATTCAATGGAAAGAGACAATATAATTGATAAGTTTCAATTCAATAATATAATTTGTATTTATGTATCCAAGTTTTTCCTTATTACTCTGGACTATATTCAAGTTCATTGAGGCGTCAACATTCTATGAGAAAATAATTCATTGCAAACTTATTTTGCAGCTATCTAAGAATAAATTATTAGATAGAGTTAAGACAGAACTATATACAATCATATAGGAGAAAGAACTAGACCGAAATACAAACAATTCATGTGCGTCATCTCACCAGAACGCATAGTAATAATGAGAGAGGAGAGAGAGGATTGGCAACGTTGGAACGCTGCTGATTCCAGAAGTCTGTCGCCAGAGAGCCACAATGTACGGGCACTCAAACTCGACTCGAATCACACATTCACCGTTCCAGTCTTGACTCCCGCCAATACTCGAGTCTTTTGGCATGACGGACAGCCTTAAATATGATGTTATGGGAATCAGTCATTCTCTCCATATCTCTCTGCTCATGGACTTATTCCCTTACAATAATACTACACCACTTTTTTTGTAAAATTTTGTTACCATGACGAATATACACCAAAATTTTTCCCACACTCAAATTTGAGTACATAATAATGATGAATTTACACTGAACTCAAGTAACGTCAAATTCAAGTAATGGTATATGGAAATTACCAAATACAATAATAATGGAGCTCATTTTCGAAGAATTTCTCACCTACTTCAGTCTTTCTTCTCATTCCCAGCACTTTTTTCTCTCCAATTTGATTGTGTCGCCAAACGAGCTCCATTCTTCCTTCCAAATCGTGACGTCTTGGATCGCATCTATTCAATTCCGAGTAGGTCTCGGTGGTGTGGTGACAGGAAGTGGAACACAATGATGACTATTATCGTTTTTATTATTATAACTATGGTGACGATGGCATAATAATGATTGCGTACAATGGTTGGACCAACCAGCCAAATCTCACACACACATACTAAGCAGTACGAGTGTAGTAGTATTTTATACCAGTATTATAACTATAGTTTATGACACGCTGACAGGAGACAGGATAAGCAGCCGGTTATTGAGGGTCACTTCTGTTATGATTATCTTGATCAAATTCTCTCGTTTTCCAACTATTCATGCTCTACTCTTCAATTTATTTGACTATTATCAAGATTCTACTTCCCAATCGTTTACCACAGCAGTATATTCAAGATCATTCTCACATTCATACTTTTCAATTTATTTGACTATTCTCAAGATTCTACTTCCCAACCTTTTACCACAACAGAACCATTCAAGATTATTCTCTGCTATTTGTTCCCTCTTCATGTGATTCCTTTTTATTTGAACAGCTTCTCTACAAAATGTAGATTCCCTGTTTGTTTTGTACGACAAAGAGAAGTACTGTACTGTGTGTATATAGTGGAGCCTCGTCCCTAAGTGCAGAATATGCAAAAAATGCAAATTATGTATTTTATAAATAATGTTCAAATACAATACAAATATATACATTTAATAATTAATATTTGTTAAAACAAATTCTGTATTTTTGTTTCTATTGTTTGTTTAATATTTGCATCAACTTGACAAAAATTGTGTGAACAATACCTTTGTTGAATTAATAATATAAATTGATACGATAACAACTCATAATAAATTATTGAATTACTGTGTGCTGTGTAGTAAAAATAATACTTGACATGTCAAGATTAGTAATTGAATAAAATAACCATTCCTAATGTGATGTCAATCTCACATAAATGGAATTTATATTCGAATTAGTAATTAGAAAATTAGGACAAATATGGTTATTTCATAATGAGACTAAATAGCAAAAGTATTCAGAAAAATCATGAAATGATTTAGGATGAAATAAGCTCATTTTTTATTTATCGTATGGCATTTATTGGTGGGGAGACCCTTACGGGTAGGTTCCACCTCGCCTCATTGCACAATTTTTTGTGTCGATCACCCATCACCCATTGAAAAATGATGACCAAAAACAAAATTTATTATAACTTCTAGGAAAATTGTTGTGAGACAAATCCGAGGTTCTAAAATTTACTTATTAGGTGATTTTCAGACATATTTTATGAAAAATAGAAGTAGAGAAGAAAGTTCTCTAAATGAAATTTCATTTAAATTCAAGTGGTTTTCCCTTTAAAATGCAGAGGTCACTTCAATAGAAAATCTTTGAGTGCAAGAAGGTGTACAGTATGAGAGTCTGTAAAGACATCGGAATGCTGCGCATTGAACCAAGTGGCTCCAGGTAATTTATATGGAAATTTACTAGATTCCGTTAAAAGTGGCGGGTACTTCTGAAGAGTGGTAAAGTGGTTTATAATGAACCTTAAAATGTTGACTGGGTGTAGTAGGTCTGTACACATATAGCTAACTAGTGGCCTCATAAAGTTCATCGAGATAAAAAATTACGATAAACTGCGTCGTCGGTTTCACCATGATTCACCAACAAATCTTTCCGTCTTCCACATCATTTTACTGTGATTTTTCAAGGATTTCATTTATTATTTATTACAGTATACTGTATTGCATCCTGGCTGCATAGACAAAAGATATTGTGTATTCAAAGTACTGTATACAAAAGATAATGTATATAATAATAGTTTCCGTTTGCACAAATCCCGAGAGCCATTTAACGACGGTAAAATGACGTCATCTTAGGAACTCAATAGGGAAATCGTTGCATTCGCTCCGTTAAATGACTCCATTTACGGCGGTTAAATGTCTCTCGGCGTCCGTGCAACTGGCCTTATCAGATCTCAAACATTTGAATGTTTCTTCAATTGTTTTATGGTGCATCATCTTTTTGATTTATGATGCATTAATTTATTTCCGGAGTTTCCTTCTTCACAGATGAGATGATCCATCTTGAAGCAATATTGCCTTCAATCAATTTCTAGTTAATCTCACTTGGTGCTAGTTCATCAAACGTTTATCCTCTTACGTTTTCACTGCTGCTGTAAAGATTTAGAGAGCTGTCTCATATTTCATGCTATATTAACAGTACAGCTCAAAACTCGTTATTAAAATTGATTCAACATCCCTTAGTTTGGGTCTCTCGACCTTCTAAACTTTACTTCCTTCTCTCATTATTATTCCTGGGTTGATCTCATAAAGAAGGTTAGACCATCAACAGACTTTGAAAAAACTCGCACCCTCCAGCAATAATCACGTACGTGCGTGCATTCGAAATTTATTGGGAGATATATTGCTCCTAAAGGGGCGAGCTTTTTATGACCGTCACTGTATTCTTCATTTTTCACCCGTACAGTTTTGACTAGTCTGAATCGAGTATTCAAAATTTGAATTGCCTAACTAGCATTATAAACCCCGTGGCGTAGGGTTAGGTCGAATGTTTAATAGTTGACAAATGGCCCCCGTGAGGAGGATGAGTTACATTGAAGCTATCCATTACAACCCTCGGAGACCATGTCACAGAATACAGAACATTCTGTAATGCGTGTATAACTTGGTCAAGTTATTGCTTTGCTTTAGTTTATAGTTGATGTTAGTTGGAACATCATCACCATGATTTACAAGATAAAAAACATCTTACTACACACTAAATTCAATATTTTCAATCTAGGAAATTGTTTGACTCAATTTTAGATTTATGAAGCATGATATTTTCCAAAAAAAACCCTAGTACTAGATTAAACGTTCTACCGGATTTTAGTCCTTTCCAGTCAGAGATTAAAATCATTGATGATTTTAGAATGAGAATAATCGTCAATAAAGAAATGAATTATAATAATCGTTAATAAATTATAATAAAAGTTGGATCCTAAGGCTAGGCGTACACCGGTTAGTCAAAACAAGACAAGACGAGATTAGTCACGTTTAGTCACAGTAATTCACATAGTTGCTTATGAAGCAGCACACACCGATGCAATGACTAATCGGTGTGTGTTGTCTTGACTAACCGGTGTACGCCTAGCCTGAGTTGGAAGGAATCAGACTTTGCAGTTGTATACTAAAATAATTGAATGAAATGCAGTATTTTATACTCACTATCACATTATGTAGGCGCATCTTATAAAAACGTAAATTCATTTCTAATTAACAAATTTCAGGTCTCCCAACTAACCAAAGCCATACGCTAGATAGATTTTTAATTAAATTCACACTGTTGAGCTTTGAAATTAAATTGACATTACCACAAATAAACAATCAAAACTCTGTGAGGAAAGAGATATTCCAGAATACTTTCACTTCAAACGAGAGATTGTTAAGCTCTTTTACATGTTCCATATCAAATAAATTAATTTCATACCCTTAACTCCATCATCCCTAACTTCATTAACACAAGCCTTTTGCAATCTTTGTACATTACTTTGAAGCTCTATTCTCCTGTTACCAATTTTCCATTTAGGCTGCAAATAATATTGCTCACATGTTGTTGAGAGACTCAAAGTGAAAAATGAGTCTTGTTCGGATTTAATCTTTCCATTTCATGTGTTGCTTTCTCTCTTTGAAAACGAAAATCCGCTTTTGCAGCCGCAAATTGAATTCGTACGTTATTCATCTGCTTCCTTTCGCGTGAGTAATCTTTGCGTGGGGTCCTGTCCTGTGCCACAAGTTGTTATCTCTTCTACTGGATTGAATCGCCAGAATAACAGCTGAAAATTAATAGAGATGATCTCTTTCAATTCAGTACCACCTGACATGTTCATTCTTCCCCAGTTTCCTGTTTGCTTCCTTTCGAAACGCACAAGAAAACTTGATTATGAGGTGCGTTTTCAGTTTCAGTTACTCCACCTGATAACTCACAAGAATGGAACTGGATTCCTTACTATCTTGGCCTGTCTTTTATTTGTAGGGAACTCTTGAGAAACTAAGGAAAATATAAATTAAACTAATAGGCGATCCTAGTTGGCTGGGGGGTCACAACTTTATAGTCTAATATCGCTGCACAAGAGCATCATGGGACATGGGTTCGATTCCCACTCCGTCTGGAATTTTCGTGTATCATCCTTCACCTCATTATCCACTCAGAAGTTATAAATTCATCAAATGAAATAAAACTGACTTGCCTCATTTAAACTCATGAACTAAACATCTTCTTACAATGTAATTCACTATTTGTCCAATATTTATTATCACAATACAATACTTGATCATATTAAATTTGAAATTTGTGAAAATTTTTCACAATATTTAATTCTTGATAAATGTTTAATGTTTCACATTTTTCAATGTTCAATATTTTTTCTTAATATTTCATTTTTTTCAATTTGTGTTTCATGACGATTTTTGTTCGTTTTTAAAAACGGCAATGTTGATAATTATTGTTGTATGGTGTTTTTCTGTTAAATGAATCATAATTATTCATTATTGATGTGTGTTTTCAGGTATACTGGACCTGATCCGCACCCACTTCAACATATCTGATGACAAGGTGGGTCTGCTGCAGACGGCATTCGTGATATCCTACATGCTGTTTGCTCCGCTTTTCGGCTACCTGGGCGATCGCTGCAGTCGCAGAGCTATCATGGCCGCCGGCGTCTTCCTCTGGAGTCTCACCACACTGTTAGGCTCTTACATGGATGTGAGTAATCAACATTCGATTCAATGCAACTTCAGTTATAGAGGTTGAAGTTGGTTAAGTTGGGTTGGGTTAGGTTAGGTTAGGTTTGATTATGCTAGGTTTGTTTGATTGGTTTGGGTTACATTGGGTTAGGTCAAGTTGAATGTATTGAGTTAGATAATTAGCTTAATGGTTGAGTAAACCTTTTTGTGACTTCACAAGTCACATGTTTAAGTGCTCAAAATCGAATAGGTTAATAGAAAACTTGAGACTGTTTTATTTCTCATCATTATGTAGTATCGAGAATCTACAAATAAATTTCAATTATTTCTTATCTAGTTCTCATCATCCCACCATTTCATGGCAGCCAACCTCTTGAAAGGAGCCAATAGGACCTTATTTCTGTTGATTTTACTTTTTAATAGATTCCTTTTTATTCAATTTAAAAAGTCAATCAAGTTCTTGCTAGTCTCAATTATGAATATTGGCCAACGTGTACTTATTGCATACACAATTGTATTTGTAAACTTAAACTATATTCGTAAGATTTTGTTTACTAACTTCTCTTTTCCATTGGGAACTCTTATTCTAATTTATAAGAATATAAAAATTTAATCTAGTCCATAGGCTATTTTATTCAAATTTTTAGTCCACATCATATCCAAAACTTCCTAAAATCATTACCGGTACTGTAGAAGAATTATTCTCTCCTATAACCACTCCATAACTTTGAAAAAGCTTGATCCAATAACTTCGATACTCTTGAATAGCCTGAACTGAATTCGAATGCTTTCATGGGATTATTCAAAAGAATTTCCAGCCTCCACTGTGGCTTGTATCAATCTAGACTTACCGTGATACCACACAACCGAGAGTAGAGAGATTCAATTAATGCATATAGAATAGAGTTAACCGGCTTTATTTCGGCCAAATCCCACCTTTAAACCCCCAACTGCGTACAGAGCGACTGTTGGACGGGACTTAACTGCAATCCGATGCGTAACCCTCCTACCCCATACATATGAACATGGTTTTAGAAGCAATACTCTGCCACGAATGGGATTGTTTCTACGATTTATGGAAATTACTGGTCCCGGGAAGCCGCTTCAAGCGCTATCCAATTCAGTTTTCAAGCCGGTAATAATTATCAAAGTCTCGCACAAACGAAATTCTCAATTCCCCTAATATCATAACCCGTCAGGTAAATAGTCAGTTGCAGCTCTGAAACGGAAGTTTAGATTGCTACTGTGGGACTGGGAAAATCGGATTATTGGAACCTCCTACTGTAGAACTGTGTGGGAAGTGATTGAAATGGATTTATTACATTTCATTGTGGTGGGTAAGTTTAAAAAATCTTGTGAAATGAAATGAAATCTTTTAATGCTGCAAAAAATCATTGAAACAATGAAAAAGTCGTGGAAATATCAAGTCCTTATACTATCGAACTTTTTAATGCATGGACAGTGGAAAACTGGGTGGGAAGTGATTGAAATGAGATTATTATACAATAATGATTTCAAATAAAATCTATTTGAAAGCTGGGAAGTTGAAAAAAAAACTTTTGAAATGGAATTGTGTCTTTTAATGTTGCAACAAAATTATTGAAGCAATTAAAGGTCGTTACAAACACCTAGTCCTTGTACTATCAAACTTTTTAATGCATGGACAGTGTTTCTAGTACTGTATATCATGAATAGCCTATATATAGGGTATTCAACTTGAAAGAAATGTCATAAGAGTTACTTATCAATCAATTCGACGGGGCGTTTCTAAAGTTGAATATCTTTTTAATAATATTATTATCTTATTGCCAAATGAATTAAATATGCAAAACTAAATGTAATCTATTCAAATCAATATTTTATGCTATATTATTTACAACATGGTAATGGTGTACAGTTTAATGCTAATTTTTGTGGTTTATTAATTGATACTGTTCCATTAAAAAATATTTTATTATTTATCTATCCATTAAAAAATATTGAAACTTTGCATTGCAAAACTTGATAGTTTCCTTGGCTTGATTTTGAAACTTTACTATAATATCAAGAGAAATTATTTTCTTGTGTGAAAGTATTTTTGCAACGTGTATTCTTGATTTGTTATTTACACTTGTAATAAACACCATGACTCGTTTTAATGGTTCTATTTTATGTGATCTAATCGAATGCTTACTGTGTCTGTTAATTCATTTCATAATTAATTTTTGTTTTCTGTCATTGAAGGACTATTTCTGGTTCCTGTTCTTCCGGGCATTGGTTGGAGTGGGGGAAGCAAGTTACTCCACGATAGCACCGACTATAATCAGTGACTTATTCGTCCATGATATGCGATCTAAGATGTTGGCACTCTTTTACTTCGCCATACCCGTCGGAAGGTAAAAACTTTATTTAAAAATAATTTTATTGAATTAAAATGAGATTATTGTTTCCACACTAGAATTGACGACATGCAGTCAAATTTTACTGTAAATAACATAAATGTTATTCACTGGACTGAAGCGCTTTCAAGTTCCTTTGAACTCTTTTTTAACAGTGAAGGTCTTGTCGATCGGTAGGCCGGAAGTGTGGTAGGTTTTGAGAGTTTTGGTGTGTTGTTATTAGGTGGTCAAAAAGTTTGTTGGATTTGAAGTTTAATTGTTAAATTTAATATTTCATCTTTATTAATTTGTTAATGTGTATTTGTATATTTCAAACTGCTCTGAAGTGTTTAATTCATGGCCTTTCTTTTTTATGTGCCTTTCTTTTTTACACATAGTGTTAACTTCGCAGTTCGTCATGGATTCAAAAATTCAGAACTAAAATGAGATATTTAAATAATTATAGTGAATAATGATAGTATAAATTGAAATAATTATTAATCTCCATTTTCCTCCTAATGTTTCAACGCCATGTCATTTTATTGTGATACAATTGATAGTGATCGAAGTTTGGTTGTTGTTTTTTGAGTGAATACGTGCTTGTTTTTGTTTTAATGCTGTAATGTAATATTGGCCACAGCGGCCTGGGCTACATAGTGGGCGCGAAGACGGCTGACGCGATGGGCGAGTGGCAGTACGCGCTGCGAGTGACGCCCATCATGGGCGCAGTGGCCGTCATTCTCATTCTGCTGCTCATGCAGGATCCTGCGCGTGGCGAGAGCGAGGGCCGCACTCATCTCACCGCCAGCTCCTGGTCCAACGACATTGCGCACATCACTAGCAAGTTAGTACGCCTACATACCACTATAGGGACCACAGAGTGAACATTGATATTGAGTGTGAAATGAAATGATACTATTCGGTACTTTCCTGTTATAGGACACGTCTACTCATCTAGAGATATCGATAGTCGATATCGATAACCTATAATAACCAATAAGGTTATGTTAACCTATTTCATCCCTCAACACAGGTTTAGCCTAAAGAGGGATGCACTGTGGTTTTTTCTGTTACATGCTTAATATTATTATCTATGTTCAATCATTATGCTTTTAAGGTATGTATTTGTGTTACCAATTGTAATGTTCAATCATTATGCTTAATATATGTATTTGTATTACCAATTGTAAAAATGCAGTGAAATAAACGAATTATTATTATAGGTTATGTTAATAATCTATATTTTTCTCATATCGATGAGTATCGATACTTTTGAAGCTCGATATCGACTATTGATATCTCTAGATGAGTAGACGTGTCCTATAACAGGAAAGTACCTAATATTCTTTATTAGACGGAGTTAGGACTAGAAGGTCCTTTCTACCACTCAACCTTAACAACAAAACAAATAATTAAATACAATATCAATCAAAGAAAACTAAAATATTACAGATGCATATGCATTTTCAAATCAAATGTAAAATAATAGAAAGTATAAAATATATAATTAAATTAAGTATAAATATATAATATCACACTTTTGATTGGTTAGTTCGGACAAATCCGCCATACTTTCGCCACCGAGACCAAATATAATGTTTTATCATCAAGGGCTTCAAGATAGACGTATTTCAGAACAAGAAATAGCCTTCTTCTATAGAAAACAGATTTTAGGTACCCTCTGCAATAGAATTTCAATTTTCGATGGATAATTTGGTCCTCTTAAAAATATTATACCACATAATTTTCGTGCGATGAATGGTTGTAAAGTTATTTGGCAAAGACCGAAAAAAGATCAGAATTTTCCAAGGTTTTTAAAGATTGGGAGGTTAGCAAAAGTCTTGGTGCAAAATGAGTTACAGACACTTATTTGTATCCAAATAACATATTGAAAAATAAGAACTACAGTATATTTTGCAAGCACCAATGTTTAAAGTGGTTGGACTTTTGTTCAATTTGCTTCAACTGATCAAGTCTTTTGTTTGTGATGGAAAACAAGTGAGATTCCAATACCATTGGAGATGAATTCACTGCTACTCCAAAAGTCAGAGATTCTTTCAGATCACTTTAGTTGAAGATTATACAATTTTCATTTTATTATTTTGAATACTTCCATTATTATTAATCTAATAATATTTCTGTATTTTTCAGTGCCAGTTTCATGCTGTCGACTGCTGGTTTCACTTGTGTGGCTTTTGTTACTGGAGCTTTGGCGTGGTGGGGTCCGCAGTACATCTACTACGGAATCAAACTTCAACCTGGTAGAGAAAACACCACGCTTTCAGAGTAAGTTGTTTTTTTAAAATGTTTTTCCAATGAAAAACTTCGGGATGAATAAGCACGTATTGCAAAAAATAACCCTTTTCCATTATATTATAGTGCATTCTAAAAATTGTGTCACCTATCGAGTATCCTCTAATTTGTAAATGGAAGAATTATAGAGAAATTTTATCTGTGTCTTGCAGTTTTGCTAGCACTTGTTTGACGCCTTTATTAGGCCAACGTCTGGTTGGCCTAATAAAATATTCATCCATTTATTTATTGATTCATTCATTTATCCATTTATTCATTCATTCCTCTATTCATTCATTTATCTATGTATTTATTCGTTCATTTGTTCATTATATTAATTCATTCATTCATTTTATGACTTAGTTATTTATTTATTATTTTATTCATTTGTTCATTTATTAATTATTTTATTCATTTACTAATTTACTCATTTATGCATTCATTTATTTAGGAGTGGTCCATATTCGAGGGCGGTCTGATAATCCAAAGGTTCCGGGGCAATCTCAGTTGACAGACGGATTTTGACCACAAAACGGCCTCTCCCGACTGCCTGAATAATAGTCGTCATGTCTCATCATCACCCCTCTCATTACCCACGCACAAGCCTAGAGCTCATGTGGGCATCACTCTCAACAAAAAATATATTAATTCATTTTTTATCTTTTTTATTTATTTTATTTATTTACTAGCATCCTTCGACCGCCTCTAAAATGGGCATATGGATTTGTCAATAATTATTCATGTTATCTATCTATGTTATCTATCATGTATATATCTATTCGTGTGTCCATTTATTTATCTATTTAATTACTTATTTATTGTTGTGTGTGTTTGCAGTATAGCGTTCATCTTTGGCGTGATAGCGATGTGCGCCGGTCTGATCGGCGTGCCCCTGGGCTCAGCCCTGGCCCAGTACCTGCGCCCGCGCCACCCCAAGGCGGATCCGCTCATCTGTGCGGCCGGCCTCCTCCTCAGCGCCCCCCTCCTCTTCATGGCCTGCCTCTTTGCCGGCACCAACGTCATCGTCTGCTATGTGCTCATATTCTTCGGACAAATATTGATCAATCTCAACTGGTCTATTGTTGCTGATATACTTCTTGTGAGTTCAATTTATATTGTACAGTTAAAATCCAAAGGTTAATATAAAGCATTTAGTTTAAAATTTTTGTTACTTCTGACCTCACTACCGGCGCACAAGATTATCTTTTGCCGGTAGTGCCATATTGATTGTTAACAATACTGTTGATGGTTTAAAATTTATTCCCAAGGTAATTATTATTATTTTTTTTTATGTTATGCTAATGTTGTACCAATTTTACTTTGTATTGTTAACCAATATTATTGTTGTATAATTTACTTTTTGGCAATAAAAATATTGATTGATTGATTGAAAGGGTGGCGCATAAAGAACGGATGTTTTTCAAAGTGTTATAAAAACGTTTATTTGAATCATACATTTATCTTACACACCATCACACTTACCACATTTATCTTACATCTATTTAAACACCAAAATACTAAGTAAGTAACCCAATTTGAGAATTTGTATGAAAAACTCCAAAACACTTGAGTATATTTCAGAAATTACATAGGAAAGATTTCGCCCTTAATGCTTTAATGCTCATTAAAAGCCTCAAATTGGTCCTTAACTTTTGATACAGCAGCAATTCATTCATGTATTGCAGTATTAAAATCTTCAATGTAACGATATTTACGATAGTAAACTTGAATTTCAAGTAAAGAAGAATCTTATGCCAATAAGCTCGACTTGAAACTTTCTGCTGAAGCTCCGTTGAACGACGATTGCAGATTCATTCTATTGGAAATATTTTTCTACAGCAAATACGCGATTTTGCAAGGTCAATTGCGCCATTGATACTAAAACTGGATACTTTAACCTACAAAATGGTGTCGCTCTGCGGTCACAGACAGCTCTAGTCCACTGATACTATCCTACTCAAATCCATCCATTCTTTTTGCGCCACCCAGTATAATATAACATATATAATATAAAGGTTTATAGAATAACTTCGCGGTTTATACATGGTATAGATTATTATTTGAGATTAAAATAACCAATTTTTCTTTTAAGAAAACGTTGTAACTAGAAAATATGATGAGAAAATTAGCGAACGTAAACCTGACTTCAAGATTCTTTATTTGCCAGTATACATAAGTACAATGTACAATAAATAAGATACAAACAATACAATAATGATGCCATACAAAACACTACAGAACAACTTCAAAAATCACACTTCATCATGTTAACTTTTCGGATAGTCTTATTGACAATAATAACAAGAAGGTAGTAATTCAATAGTAAGAGCATATCACATTTGATCAAGATGAAAGTTCAAAGTATTCATTCAGAGAATAATAGGCTTTATCAATCAATTTATTTTTTACAATTTTTTTAATTTTCTTCATTGGTAGCTCTCTGACCGCAGATGAAATATTATTGAATATTTTTATTTGTTTGAAAAATGTGGCTATCTCTAGTCTTGGACAGACATATACCGACCTGCGAATCTGAATTCGAATTTGTATTTTAGAAAAGAATAGGTTCAAGGGGTAAAAAGCAAGCAATTGTACCCTGAAATTAATTAAAGTCTCAGCTTCAATCTTGATAAAAACTTATGCATTCCAAGTTCTCAATTTCTATGTCAGATAAGTTGATTAGGAGCGATTATTAATAATAATTGAGTAATACAGTAACAAAAAATTAATTTTACAAAATTGATCTTATTTTTCTATCTTTTCCAGTATGTGGTTACACCTACAAGAAGATCTACAGCGGAAGCATTTCAAATATTGTTGTCTCATGCGTTAGGAGATGCAGGCAGTCCTTATCTAGTGGGATTGGTGAGTGCAACAAAATATTTACGAAAATTAAATTTCTCCATTAAAAATTCTCCTCTTCTTTCGTGTTGAAATCTTCTCATATCCAATTACTGAAATGTATTTTTATTTATAATTTTTTACATGTTATTGTACTCTTTCTTTCTTCCTTGGTGGGTGGACGTTTTCAGTTTTTAGTCTATCTGAATTATTCTAACGCGGTCATTAGAAGCAGTATTCAAATCAAAATTGGTGTATATTTATTGATTTGCTGTTTCTCCAACAGTTCATAAATTACAGTTGATGTTGGAAATAGAAAAAAACAAACAAAGAGAGAATTGACAATTTCGCTCATTTAGTTAGTTGGATAATCAATCCAACTAACCAACTAACAATCAATCATCAAACTTCTTCAAATTATATTCATATGTGATTACTTTCACTCCCTAGTAAGAAAAAAACTTAGTAGGTTAGTCCCATGGAGTGTAAATTAGTACTTTAGTATTAGATTGCAGGAAGTAATGCGACTTTAGATATTAGCATTGACATTGACTATTAGGCTAGGCGTACACCGGTTAGTCAAGACAAGACGAGATTAGTCACGTTTAGTCACAGTACTTTACATAGTTGCTTATGAAGCAACACACACCGATTAGTCATTGCATCAGTGTGTGCTGCTTCATAAGCAACTACGTGAATTACTGTGACTGAACCGTCTTGTCTTGTCTTGACTAATCGGTGTACGCCTAGCATAAAACCTACACTTTAGTCTGTTCAGGGAAAGGAGAGACGATGTAAATGAACCTGTGCGTGCGAGAGTCTAGCTAGGAGCAGCTAGACCGATTCACAGTAATAATATTCACTGGAATAATATTATTATTATCATTCTGCAGTACGTGATTCCAGTCTGACCTCGAAGTCATCGCTTCTATACGCACACAAATGCAAACAGCTTGTTTTGGCCGTCTCTCGACTTTGTGAACAGAGTGTAGTGTAGATTATTAGTCAATGATAGTAGGTAGAGAAAAAATAATATTCGATACTATTTTATAACTTATTTGTAGAAATCAAATAATTTGGTAATTTAGTACTGTTGAAAATGTGACTGGTGTAGCCTCGAAACCGCGGTCCAGTGCTGTTATTAATAAAATAGTGGAATTTACAATATCGTTTAGTGCCGGTTCATGAGCTCGGGATTCAGCCAAGTCCTAGACTAAAACGGGTGGCTACTGTAGCATCGACAAACGTTTGTCTCGACAGGTTAGTAGGTTAGCAGCATAGAGAGTACATAGAGTCGAGGCTAACGTTTGTCGATGCTTCGGTGACCACCCGTTTTAGTCTAGGACTTAGCTAAATCCCTAGCTCATGAACCGGCCCTAAGTGTTTTATTTCAACTATTTTATAATCTTTTTTGCAGCTATCAGAAGCGTTTAAGAAGTCACTATCGATAGTACCGGCAGCTGCCGCTATGAGCATTGCTTCGTCATCGCACACGGAGTACGGGCCCGAAGTGGAGTTTCACAGTCTCCAGTACGCGCTGTTCACAACGAGCTTCGTTGAGGTGCTGGGTGGAGGATTCTTCCTACTCACCAGTCTCTATGTAGTGCACGACAGGAGTACCGCCGAAAGGGATTTATCGGGTATGTTTATCATCCATCATTACATTAGTAATTAAAAGTGAAGTGAGTGAAAACAGATCCAAATAATTATGAGCTCGTATAATTCATTACTAAAGCATGGGGTTTGTATTCGTGAATGATATGCTTTTATAAGTATATTGGGAACTTATGCAAAACTTTTTATAATTTCAGAAACGGCACTTTACTTTTAAAATTCTAATATAAAACTTGATTAAAAATCAATATGGAAAATTGTAAAAATTAGTAGAATTTTGAATTTATTTGCTTTACTTCCACAGTTCGATAACCTCTGCAATAAACAATCAATTATACTTTTGTATTGAACTGAAACTAATTCTTGAACGCAGAAGAAGAGGAAGAAGAAAGTGAGGAAGAGGAGGAGGAAGAAGAAGGAGATGGTGATGATGATTTAGAAGAAGTGGAGGAGGTGCCAGAAAAAGAAAGAAGAAAAAGCGTTGATGATGTACAAAGATACTAATGATTCAATTTGCTCCACCTTTTGTATTTATGCTCAGTAAGCCTCCCTAGAAACCAATGTTCATCATTAGCAAAAATTATCATTTTGGAATTTTTTTATGTAAATTTCATCAAGCCTGGTAACCTCTGGTGTATTTCTGAGTTAACTTGAGGCTTTAATGATGATTATTATCAAAATTAATACTATTGATCTCAATCGTGACCATATTTATTTTTGTCGCAAATTTCAAGAGTTCTAACATATTTGTTTCGTGCTCCGACATTAATATCAATTCTACTAACTTCCATTTATATGCTTGACTATCATTTCCAAAATATTTTATTCCAATTTAAAATATAGTTTGAGTATTTAGAATTCATAAGTTTTGATTTTTTCTGTTGATTTCTATTTATGTATTTCAAAGTTTGTTTCTACAAAACTAATGACTATTTTTACATTGTAAAATACGGTAAAAAGTGTATAAATTCATCAACTTGAGTGCTTGAATTATAAAAATGGAAGTTTGTTATAAATTGTACAATTATTATTAATATTGTAATTGTACAAATAAATAAATATCAATGTATCTTCAATTTCTTGTATCTATTTCAAAGTTGCAATAGTGTTTTGGTAGAACAATTCACTGTAGATTTAGAACATTTTTGTAGCTGGATGAACAACATACACTTCATTTACTATAAGCTATCATTTTCCTTATAATTTTCGTATTCCATTAATTTCCTCTATTACTTGATATCAAAACATACTTATTGTATAAATTTGGACAGAAAAACTTGAGAGTAGATAGTAGAATTTTGATAAAATAAGTGATGCATGCTGTTTTTTTACTTTTTTTTAAGGGAGTTGGACTGAAAAATTAGCTTATTATTCAGGGATTAAAATGAATTTTTGGTGGTAAATTGGGTCATAAATCGGTTTCTTATTATTCAGCTTATTATTCAGTTTCTAAAATGGGTCATATCGGGACGGATTCTGGTGTCCTCATTCCCCCATAAATGTTCGTTTTAACGTTAATGTAACAATACCATTGCATTTAAGTGACCTATCACCGGAATAATATTCTTCTGCACGTATTCACAACTAAGACATTTTTTTCACTGCAATATTTTTATCTTAATCATTCAAACAAACCATATTTTTGCTCATGGAATGACCAGAAAATGGATATACATTAAAAATATTTAATCAAATTATTATACTTGAAGGTTGCTTTCACTATTAAATGCTTGAAAATTTAAATTTAGATTTGAATTCAAATATATGTACAGGGTGGCGCACAGAAACGGGAAAATTTGAAATAATTATAATAAACCAATGAATTGTACAAAAAAAGTGGAGAAAGTGCAATATTTGAACTTCTGTTATAATAATTATAAATCTTCAATCTAAACAGCTGAACTTTTTAAAACAGAAGTCCATAATATACTGCACTCCTAATACAGTACAGTATATGAGCTTCTTTTATTATTATCATCTTATCTCCAATCTAAACAACAGAACTGTTTGAAACATAACTTAATTAAGAGAAGACCATTTATATACTCCACTACAGCCAAAACATTTAATGCTCAAAATGTGTTAGGTAAGAGTGGAAATTACATTTTTTTAAATCACATCAGTTAAATGCTGTTCATTGCTCCTAACACATAAATTTAATCGATTTTGGAGACTGAGAATTGTAAGACGCAAATGTGTCCTCTGGGATGTTGACGACGTGTTCTTCAATCTGAGTCTTGAGCTCAATAAGATTTCTTGGCCTAGTCTGGTACACAACGTATCTTTATCTAGTCTGTACACATCTTTAGATGTCCCGTAGAAAGAAGTCGCATACTGAGAGGTCTTAACAATGGCCGTTGAGGCCATTGACAAAAGTTATTTTTAACTTTATTTTTATTTCATGTAATTTCCACTCTTGCCTAAGGCCAAGCGCCCACTGAGGTGGCGACGTGGTTTCCAAGTGGGAATGGCGTTTCGGAGAGGCGTTGGAGTGGCATTAGAAGTTCGACTGCTTGAAATGCGTGTGGCATTTATGGCAAAAATGAAAGATTTTGTCGGTTAATGGTGCCCATCTGGCGCCACTCCACACGCTATAATACATGCCATTCCACTCGATCACGCGCTGTTTTATTTAGTTTCATTACATTTATATTTAGTGGGGCGCCAGATTGTTGCCACTCCACCTCAGTGGGCGCTTGGCCTACCACATTTTGAGCATTAAAAATGTTTTGTACAATTCATTGCTTTATTATAATCATTTCAAATTTTCCCGTTTCTATGCGCCACTCTGTATTCTTCAATTCAGATGTTATGAAAACATCTTCCGTTCTATGTTGGATTTCAGTTTTGCATCTTTGAAAAAATATTACAACTCTGTAACTTTCAATTTATTTCTCCGTATTTTCTTATCTCAATTTAGCAGACTAAATTTTTATTTATCAATTTGTAAAAAAAAACTATCTTTTCTGTACCGAATTCTTACTTTTGAATTTGTCTTATCAAAAATTTTATTGAATATTATTATTGAGATAAGTGTAAAAATTAGTGAAACACAAATCCAATGAGAGCTATAAATAGAGCTATATTATTATGTACTTGATTGCGGTTGACTAAAATTTTCGATAATTAATATTGGTTTGTTAGATTCGTTCTAATATGCTTTATACTATATCATTTTCTGTTCATTCCAAGCATTTATACCAAAATAATTCATTAATAAAAAAATTCAGTTATAACATTAATCACGAATCATAATCAATTATCATTATTTTTCTCATATTTTAATCACTATCAGACAATTTTAAACTATCTCAGCATACGCTAACTGGCAAATAATTTTCTAATCTGTATATATATTCCATGTTCTAATCGCCCGACATGTTGCTTTTTGCTTCCCTTTCAGAAAAAATTTGTGAAGTATGAGTTGGTTTAGAGGAGTCCTGTTAGCCAAGGATTTTATTCGACTATTCATAGGTTAGTTGCCAAGCCTATGTGCAGCCTGCTACCTCTTGTAGCCGGCTGGATATCTTTTGAATTGCATGTATTCGTTATCAAGAAATTTCTTTCATGTAAATAAATGTCTTGGATATTGATGAAAAGTTATCTGTTCGATGTTATTCGTCTTCAGGTGTCGGAATTTATGTAGTTATTTTCAATCTGGTATTTTTAGTTTGCATTTTTTTGTTGGTTCTTCGTCAAATAATTCTTCAAGTTAGGAAAAATAAAATTTGAAAAAAGGGTTTTCAACCAATGAAATAATATAGTCTCTCAGTTCTCTTCCCAACAGTTCTACCACTATGCTTTTTCTCGCTATTTTTAAACGTTTTTCTTTAAAAATACAAATTAAAAACTCCTATTTTGCTTAAAATTTCATGTGCTCCTATGTGATGGTAGTTTTTATGCATATTTCACTTACTCATACAGCATGTAGAGAGAATATTATTTCTCATTCTGAAAGACAGGTCCAAACGCTGCGATAAATTGTATCAATCTGATTGAGCCTAGTCGTCCACTGGAACCGTTTTTGTCAGAAAGCGTCCAATGTCCGAACAGCTGGCCATTTGATTCAATGTTAGCATTTCGGATGATCGGTCGCTTTCTGACAAAAACGGTTCCAGTGGATGACTAGGCTCAAGCTCATTGATACAATATTTATCGCAGCGTTTGGACCTGGCTTAACTCATAATTATTTCATAGCATATCATTCTATTAACCTACTATCATTCCTGTAATTTTCATCCAATTAGCATAATTTTAAGCTTGAATTAATTATGCTAACGTTTCATGGTATTATTTTGTTGTGTTGCACGAAGCATGATCAATTTTCATCCAGGTTCAGTGCTATGTTAATAAAATGGGATCAGCTTAAACTTCTATCCTAAAATTTTAGCATAAATAATATACTTTCTATAATAATTGTAAATTTATAAGTGGCAATAAATATTAACGCGTATTCCCAGCTGATTGTATTCATTGCTGGCATGGTTACAGTGACTTTAGAATCTTAGTCATGATTCCCAATGTAAGCACTTTTTCATATCCTGAAACGAAAAAGGCAGAGGATCTCTATGCTTCATGTCTCTAAGCTCCGGTCTTAAGCTTTTGCCTAACAACTAACCTTGCTAGTTGGTAGCAGTATAGAGACGACTGTGACACTTGCGTCCAAGGATATGAAAAAGCTATAACTGATTCCCAAGATTTTGAAGATTTTTGGATTCTTGAAGCTTTGCTGGGGAATTACCTGTACAGTTTTTAATACCATGTGTCAATCCAATAACCGTCTGGACATTCCACACACATTTTCATTGGACATAAAATTTTTTTTAGTTTTAGTTACATTAGTTACAGAGACTGTTCAATCACAGTGTGGCCATTTAATTTGATGTCACGCTTCTGATTGGTAAATGGTTGGCTTGATCAAATTTATCCGCACTTTTGCCAATTCCCATAAGATTTGCATCGAAATCATATGTTGAGTGATTCATTTCTCATCTACAATTTACCTTTGCTAGTGTTATGCCGGGTTTCACCAACATTCGTCAAATATTTAACGATGTTCAAACGCATCAACAGGTGAAAAGGTTATAATCACACTATGTTAAAATTTGACCGGCGATTTTTAAGTTGCCGCAGAAAATTAATCTGTGCACATTGGTGCATTGCTGTATAAGTATTTCATCCGGCTGTTCATGTATGAGAATTCCAATCATTTCATTAAATCATTAGTTTTTCATCATTTTAAACTTTGAAAAATTATTTTTGTCTTTCGTCTTGAAAAAGGTTTGACGTATGGATAGGTTCATGTTTGCCTGTAATCCCACATCAAAATTAAAAATATGGCTATGGCGCGAATAATAAAAGTTCAACACGCTGTTATGAACCTTTTCACACCAATGACCACACTGCGATTATACAGTCTTTGTAGTTATAGCCAGTTCTTCATTTTTCATATTTGCACCGAAATCAATGATAACGTTTGAAGGAGATTATCCGCTACAGTTGAAAAATCTTGAACATCAAAGTAGATTTGTTTTCCAGTAATTTGTATTATTAAATCAATCTTCCATGTAATAATTTGTCAATTACTCATCGGATTATAATTCCAAAGGTTCCAGTCCAATCACCTTCTTAAAACAAGTATTGAAGCGATGATATTAATCATATTGCTTCCACCTCTAGTTGAATAGTAGTCTTCATAGCTAAGTTATACTTATTTTAAATCTACTGCACATTATATAAGGATGGTTCTGAGTGAAGATGGTTCTGCTGGTATTGGAATGAAATTCTATCCTAGAAACCCCTTTTTTCAATTTGGTGGTTTTTTAACAGCGTTGATGTGTGCTTTTTTGTACTATAATTATGTCTTGTATCTCATTTATTTGTATTGTTTATAATTTCTATTAATTTTATTTTCAAGCAAATTTTTGTTTGTTTATGTTACAGGGCAGGACAACCCAGCTCATCCTACTCATCTTTATGCAGATGACCCCCACCTAAGAGAAAGTGTTCCTGAACTCGTAACGTAGTAAAACTGAGAAGCCTCGCATTATAGATATTTCTCTCGCCCAATCATCTCATCTCTCACAATCACTTACGAATGCGCCATATCTCTCAATCTCTTAGACTGAAAGATTGAGATTGACCAAATCCTAGGTTAATTCCTATTAGTCTATGTGTAAATAAGGTCATTCACACATTATAATATATGTAAATAATAGATTATTGTTCTCTAGCTTTAATTTGTTTTATTTAAAATTTGGTAGACCAGGATATGTAAACAGCTATTTTGTAGAATCGATTAAGGCAGTGTTATCTCTATTCCAATCTAGCTCTGGAATAAAGATGAAACTAATTCAAGATGTAAGGAGGTAAAAGTTGATTATTATGCCCGGTTTCTCAATTGTTCAGTAAAACAATAAGTGTGACACAGTAACAGTGAATGAGTGAAACAGTAAGTGTGACACTAATACTGTACTTTACTTTCAGTTAGTAAATTTAATAGTCCAGTAAACGGTTAACTGGACGACTGAGAAACTCAGTAAACTGTTCATTCAACGATTGAGAAACCTGGCATTAATCTATTAATCTACCTGTCTCAAAATTGATTGAGTTCTCTGTGAGTGGAAGTAAGCTCTGATTTTGTTGAATCAAAAAATATATAGATTTACTCATTTTATCATCCTCTTCCGTTTAGGATAGGGTGTGTTGTGAAAAGTTGCAATAAATGTACTCAAAAACAATGAAATGATATTCAATGTTCTATTTATAAATTTGAAGTGGTTGTGGTATATAATGTATGTGGTGTCTTAACCATTCCATTAAATTTTAACTTCGTATTCTCAAACTTTCCTTCTAATTTTCAAACTTTGATAACATTCTTGCTACCTACCATTGATAAAGTGTAATCCTGATGTTTTAATATCAATAACTTTCTTGATATGAATTAAAAAATAAATGAATGGCTTTTCGGTGAGTTCCGTATCTAGAAATGATTAGTTCGTTATTTGACATGGATAATATTCAAGAGAACTTGCAATTTTCTAAAGTGGACATAAAAACATTTATTTCATGGATATTATTGTTCACTATCAACTGTCATTAATGTCGCAAATCTCTTTCAAAATGTTTAGAACAAATATTGACATTGTTCAACCTCTCCATAATTCATAGTGGAATTGACAATAATCAACATTTATTTATTTTACGGAATGTGCTAAACATTATTTTCATGTTTATGCTTTAAGGGTCGATTACATGTGGCGAGTTTACTAGCTACTATCTGGCTTTTTTGGGGAGGCTACCGTAGCATCGACTATCGTTAGCGTCAACAAGGCGTAGCATCGACAATCGTCGATGTATTATAGACTTTTAAAGTCTTTGAAAGACCTTTCTAAAGAATACCTTTAGTATACCGTATACCGTATAGTCTTTGCAATAATCTACGAGATTCAGCATTTCTGCATTTGTAGGTTAAGCATTTGTAGGTTGTCGATGCTACGTCGTGTCGACGCTAACGTTTGTCGAGGCTAAGGTGGCCTCACCAAAAATCCGGATAGTAGCTAGTAAACTCGCCACATGTAATCGACCCTTTATTGATATTTTCTTCCAGGAAATACTTGAGTCTTTTCTTGTAAAAGAAGAAACCTACATCAAAATTCTATGAAGCTGTTTTCAAACTCACGTTTTTTATAGTAATGGCTCAAAAAACATAATTATACTGTATCACGTAAGTGAAAATTCTTTTTTATATAATTCCTTTATAGTTTTTTCTCTCCAAAATTTTGAGTCACTGCATACTTGACACTTGTAATATATGTGACCTGTGACCTTTTTGCTTTGTTATACTATGACCGATCCCATTATCATTGAAAGTTTTTCTCGTGTTGAACTCATCATAAACATTCACGGCCATAAGATTCTATTATGAGTTTTATTTTTCATTATTCTTAATATAGTTGAATCTGATTGAATAGTCTGATTTAGATTAAACTAGATCGATATTTAGATGATTAAAATGAAGAAGACCAAAAATAGTTTTATGTTGTTATAACTATTAAATTAGAATTGCTTCATGTCTTCTTTTCCTCTGGAAGTGTACTGGTGATATGGTTATTCGATGAAATTATTTTTATTTTTTATGGTAGTTGTTATCCACCTTCTTTATGTTGTATTGATAGTTCAGTCACGAGAATACGTTTGGAGCGAAGTAGGCTCTGCGGTATACGGGGGAACAGTAGGAGATGGTCAGATGTACAGAGAGTGTACTATTATACTATACACTCTCTGTAGCTAGATGGTGATGCTCTGTAGAACAGACGAAGAGAGAAGCTGAGAGTGAGTCGCGCATGTGCACTAGTCTGTTCCCCCTTTACTCCACTGATATTTTCGACGGATACTCGAGACTGAATCATCATTAACCATGAATCAATCAAAATATTTGATTTTATAGCTTTTCTTTGAATAATTTTACTTGCAAAGATCATCAAATGAATCACTCTGTTTATTGACTATTCTTCTAAAACACATCTCTAAAAATTACGTCATTTTATCATTATAGCTCCAATTCAAAACAATTTTATATGAATATTCCATCGCCATACTGAATTAATAATTGATAAAATTGATTAAATAATTAAAATAATGATTAATTAAATTTTTTATACTGAATAATCTGTAAGGTGTAGGTATAAAAATTACTTGAGAGTTTGAGAGTAGTCTAATCTCAATTTTATGTGCAATTCAAATATTTTGGAACTTATATTTTAGTTTCAGTAGTTTATAAAAATTGTCGATTCATATTATTTTAATACTAAGAAATATTATTTATATTCTAAATTATTTTTTATTCTAGATTAATCCAAGTATTGTCATTATTTCGGATTACTTTTATTTTCATTAACAAGTAACTGAAAGGTAAATCAAAATGTTCTAGTTCATTTCTCGTTGAATCAAATGTAATCCACATTGTTACTCATTCAGAAACACATGCTTTATTAACAAGATATTACATGTAAATTATCAGTTCAAAACTTCCTTAACAGATCACGTTTCTCAATCCTCAAGTTGTTTTACGAGAGAGTGAAGTCAGATAATATATTCTAGAGTTGTTTATTCTTTTCTATCATTTTTATCTGAATTAAAAAAATATATGTAAGCTATTATTGTTGGGCAATGTTTTTCTTGTCAATTTTTCAAAATTTAATAATAGTTTTCTGTATACTTATCCGAATTTCTAATTTATTGAGTCTAAAATGGCTGTTTATTGGTTAAATTAAGACTGTTTAATATAAATGAACCATCTAGTTTTTATCTCGATTGTAAATTATGATAATAGATTTCTTACCATGTAAATAAATAACTATTGAATTTGTGATTTTCTTTTGCCATTGAATGTTTGTATTTTATTACTCATTGAAAAATGTTCTCTGTAGAGAGTCCAAGTTGTATGTTTTTAGTGTATGTTGAATAGATGTAATATAGTAATATATCTGTTGCTATTTAAAATTAATCTCTTCATTGTAACACTGTAAAATTTATGTGTGCTAGGTGTATGGTAATGATCGAATGTTTTGATGAACATTAAATGTATTTATTAATTAATAGAATTGATGTAATCATTGATTTAATCCTTTTAACGAAAATTCTGGTTAGTGAAAGACATGTTATTGAAAAACATGAGGCTAATATGTATAAATTATTTTTGGAAAGATGTGGAAGACTTTGGGAGCCTCAGTAAACCGAGTATTACTCTTTTCCGATTGCTCAGTTGTTCTTTAAGCAAGCACAAGCTAAGAGCACAGCAAAAAGTATGATAACTGGGAACATCCATGAAATAGAATGACCATATCAAGTGATTCCAAGGCATTGATGAGTCATGAGTGACTTTCCATGATCTATGAAAGTTTGCCATGATTGTGAGTATTTGCATAGACTGGGTGGCAAGAGGCTGCTGACAATATTATAGTAGATTTTTTTAATTTGACGGATTCCATGTGAATGATGTTCTGTTGATTTTTTAAAAATGTTTTTTGTGTTATATATACCGGTACCGTATTTATGTGAAACAAATTCAACATAACATCACCCGTTACCAAAGAAACGTTCAATGAAAGTCATTCGCCATCCGCCAAAGTAGAAGAATTCTACTATAGGCTACTAATTGTTTTGGCTACAGTAACCTTTATCGTGTACAAAATCGAAGTTTGATTATTATGAAAGGTATTTTCATTCCCTAATTGTGAGTCCCTATTGATTCCGCAATAATTGTGAGCAAAAGACAGCTTCCACTATAATTACACAGTAATATTGAGTGACGGTAGGCTCAATATTAATCAAGAATTCGAAATTTTACAATAAATCTATTGAATTGTCTAATTTTGTTGTAATTCTAATGATTTCCAATCATTCCAGACTCCAAGTAGGTGAGATTTGGGCTGAGAATGTATGAATTGACAGAAAACAACAAAATTAGATGAATAAAATAAAATCTTCATCAGAATTTTAAGAACTAGATTGAGAAAATAGCTGCTATAACATAAAAATGCTACCAACGAAATCGAATGAGGCTAGTTTCGAAAACTCATCTATTGAGGTCATTGAGATAAAAAAATATAATCAAAAGTTTTTTCAACTTCCATAAATTACAATGACCTTATGGAAACTTTTGAAAGCATTTTCATCTGAAGAATCGTTTAAAAATTGTTACAAGCATGTAAATGAAACATTTCCCGTGTTATCGTGAAAAAACAATATATCCTATAAGTTTTTTGCAATAAAAGAATTTTTACTCGAAAACTACTTGAGATACGTTCTTGAAACATACCTAGATCGATTTATCAGATGTATTTACATATAAATAGATCTTTTTCAAGTTTAAAACGAAGTGGAGAGCCGTGAAAAAGTCAAATTAGCATGAAAATGCACTGAACATTTGAAACTGCCTCACTGTCGAGGACTTCAAAAGTTTGAATTTACCGCCATAAATTAAGATTCTGATATCTGGAACTGAAATAAAGAATGTCAGCTGATTGAAAATGTCGTTGGTTGATAAATCTGATAAGCGTACATTTGAATTTTTGGCGGCAATTCGGTGCAACACATGGAGTAAAGAATACATTTCTTTCCTCCTTGGTGAAACGAAAGAGTCCAGTGTATCTCTTCGTCGCTCCTGGTTGCCTGGTAGAATTTTCGTGTACAGAACTATTACCGCTGGAAGCAACTTTTATTTTTTAGACAGATTTGCTCGAGACCAAGGATTAAAAATCGAAGTTAAAGTCGATAATCGAAAATTTGGCAGGAATTTTATCCATTCGTGTATTGTTGGTTGCCTATCCTTGATGAAATGAAGGCGCTCACATCTAATTTACGTGGCGGGCTGTTTGAATATTATCAAAGATAATATTCTTATCGACCTTTTCCAAGTTTAAACCGGGATGGAAAGCCGTGAAAAGCTCAAATTAGCATGAAAATGCACGGAACATTTGAAACTGCCTCCACACAAAAATATATCCATGCTTTTTTATTTTTAATTAACCACATCTTTTTTATTTTTTTCTGAAGTTGCTAAATGATAAGAAGACTTAAAAATGGTATCATTTCATGTAGATTAAGGTGAGGAATCGTTTGAGCTGAAATTGTTTTGTATATCATATATACTTCATAATTATTTGGGAGCAACAATAATATTGATAACAATGCTTAAATGATAAATTTTCATTGAAAAACGTATAATCTTTATGAGATAATTATTAAACTATTTGTTATTTTTAAAATGCTGAGTAAAATACTCTAGATTTAACTCTTATTAACCGTCTGTAGTGAGATCTGAGTTTCTAGAGAAGGTTCTTGAGAAGAAAAACCTCAAATTTCAGATGGTTCACACCTGAACGGGAGTGAACTTCGTGAATCCCACGACATATTCTTGTTCAGCCCTTCACGGGAAACTGAGAGGTAAATAATTATAGAAATATAGATGAGAGGTAATAATCCTTTCACAAGTAAATCACCTTATCATCCTTTAACATTTGTGATTACACATATTTCAATTTCCATTGGATGTTTATAACATTGATGTTATTCAGTTGTTTCATGTTTAAATTGACAATAAGTTGAGTTTCAACTATCAGAAATACTTTTCATTCTTGCTACCTAATATTGGTTGTACCTTTCAAGTCGGACATGAACTTATGTGAGTATCCAGCGTCAAAAAAAGTCTCGAATTTTAGTAATCTGGGAGCTGTTTCATGAAACTTTATAAAGTTCAGAAATACAGGTGGAATGACGAACTCACACTAAAAGTCCAAAGTCAGGTCATGTCTAACGCATAGGTATAATCACATTAATTTAATTTGACGCTTGGCTTTAGATAGGTAGATAGAGAGCTATTATTTCTTGACGTTGCTGATGACCGTAGAGTATAGCAGGATTCAATTCAACTTGTCATAAATCAGCTGATCCAGTAATAATTAAAGAGTGATTTCGACACAATAATCATAAGGCTTGAAAGTCTTAAAGACCTTTAAAGTCCTTAAAAGACCTTTTTAAAGAAGACCTTTCAAAGAATAACTTTTTAAATGACTTTTTCAATAATCTGCGAGATTCAGCATTTGTAGGTTAAGTATTGTGATCATATGCTCGTCGATCAGCTGATTTATGACAAGTTAATTGCATCCTGCTATACGATGGCAAAGAAAAAATACCTCTCTATCTAATGCCAAAGCGTCAAATTTAATGAGTCTGATTATACATAATTTTATTATAATTATGTAATTTACACTCGAAAAAGCTTATAACAAGTAGATATATCGATTTCAAATCTTGAAAGGTTGAAGGACAAACCGAATTAGGCCTAATTATAAATTATTTGTCTCCATCTCATATTTGAACCCTTGGTAAGGTGTGAAAGATGAAAAAAGAAAGAATAAAAAGCTTGGTGTGAGATAGAAATTTTGAGCTCATCAACAGTAAATCTAATAATAAAATCTGTTTCATTGTAAAAAGGTCTTACTAGCTGTTGGGAAGCTAAAAATTCCTAAATTCACATACCAGAAGTTTGGAGAATTAATAACAGAAGAAATTTTCGCCTTCAAAATAGAGAAAAATAATGTCAGCTAATTCGAAATGGCGATTGCTGAAATATTTGTCACGCATACATTAATTAATTAATTTGACATACAATAATTCCTGTAGTATCCATGGAACACTATGAAAAGCTGTAATGAGGCTCACACAATAAAAATATACCTTCTCACACGTAAAACGGAATTTTAGGAGTTAATAGGACATATTTAATATTATAAATGAATCAGCTTATTACATTTCACAATGAGTTGATATTTTGAGTTTTTTTACATAGGATATTTTTATAAGTAACTGTAATCAAAAGGAGTGATAAAATGCTACATTTTCAAAAGCAGATACCGGTACTTGATTTTCTTTTCAACCAACAAAGTAGCAAGTGTGACATAGGCAGTAACTTCTAATAGCAGGCTATAGTGGATGGACTCACTATAATTTACACACTTTCAACATTTTAAAAAGCTGTAATGAGGTTATTCATTGTCAGTAGAAGCCTGAGCAAAATGAACCAGCTAGTCTGAGGCATCAGAAATGAAAACCTTACATCAATGCAACGCAACCCTTCGAATCCATTCCATTCTGTAACTGACCTATATGACAGTATCTAGTGCTGCATTGAAAACTTTCACTTCAAATGATTTTAAAGGGTCGTCAATCCTGTGATCCATACATAACTCATCGAAGAAGCGTTTTACAATTCGCTTTCGTTTATTTTTCATGTTGCAAGCTATGCCCCATGACTGGGCTAAATGTTTGGCATTACTAAAAAATCCTCTCTAAAAATTTCTTATCTACTCTCGGCCGTTGAGAGGTTGAGTGACTCATTTCACCGGAAACAATAATAATAGGAAAGGAGCCAACTACTAAGAATTTGTATTTCAATGCCTATTTGTATATGGAGAGAGATCTTTTCATATAAATAGTAGCTATGTAAATAGATATAATATTTCGAACTTATTTAATTTTACTTTTGCTTCACTATGGTTCTTGATCTACATAAATAAATCTATATTTCGATTATATAGTATTTATATTATTGAATATTTAAAATGTTTATTATTTTCCTTACTCGTTGAGGTGCGCCCCCTTCGGGGCCACCATCGGCCGGGGCCCCCCCGCGCCACGGGGTCCTTATCGCCGCCACTGCAGCTGACTACTGGTTTGTTGCTTGTTGCCACGAAAAATTCAAATGTAAGTGTCAAAAATTTCAGCAATCGCCATTTCCAATTAGCTGACATTATTTTTCTCAATTTTGATGAGTAGAGAAATTTTACAATAATGTAAAGGTAATTATTGTGCGTAATTCTCATTGTATGCTTCTCTGGGATTTCAAACAATTTTCACAATTTTTGTGTTAAGTTCTAGGTTTTGAAGCTTACGTTTGGTCAATTATCATGTAATTGAATTGTGGGAGGTAGATATCAAGCAAGAACAACCCAAATAGAGAAAGCTCATTTCTATTAGTATTTACACAATACACATCCTATTTGAAACTATACATACACTAACTTTTTCAACATTAAAAACTATAATCAAACTCATACTTTATTTTTATTATTTTTCAACAAGTTAAAAAATTGTACACAAGCAACTTTCTTCAATAATTACGTCAATCAACTTTATAATCTCTATTCTTCAACATCTCATTTAGTTTTGGACTTCTTGTAAATTAAATTCCTATTACTATTATACACACCTGTATACAAACTCAAAACTCCAGTGGAATAAAAATGCTATATTGTTATTATTATTGATCATCAAACTACAAGAATTTATTATCTATCTCATGAAATAAGTTCTTAAAAAATAATTTGACGATCTCATAATAATGGCTAAAATTATTATTTGACATTAAATACGAAAATTAATAATGGATTCATACAATAAAAGATTACTTTTCATTTAAATTTACCTCCAAAATCAATAGCCATATTTCCTCTAGTAGTCAACAATTCCAACATGAAAAGATAAACGTGAGCAGAAATATTTTTTTCTGAGAATCAATATCATTAAACCTTAAAATCACATTGTACTTTTTTGTATGTTATTCTATTTTTTGAAACAAGAGTTCATCTTTGTACATTATTTGTTGGATAAACATTAAAAATAAAGTTATTTTCACTATGTACAGTACATCAAATTTCATGTGATGCTATTAAAGAGATTTATAACACTGGTATTACAAGAAACCCGCTAAAATGTAAAAATGAAGAAGGCAAAATAATTTACTAGATTTAATGATCGTTCAAGATTGAAACCGAATAACCAAGGCAAGAACAATATTTTAAAATAAATTGGAATATTCAAGTTTTTTCATATTAGGAAACCAAAAATTTGTAAATATTTTAATTTGAAATCTTACAAGAGAATATCAATTCAAGTGTGTCATATTCAATTTTGTCAAACATTCTCCATAGAAAATCATGAAGTTTCATAAGACAAAGTTTGGTGTCGTTTATTACGAAAAATTAATCTTAGTGGCTGAAGATCCATAGTTTTTGATCATTAAATCCTATTTTAACATTAAACTCAGGCGAGTGTTGAAAATGATTTTTCAAAGACAAGTAACGTTTGCAGAATGCAAAGTAATAACGAAAATCCAGTTAATTATTTGAAATCCCCAAGTTCAATACTTATTTGTCATTCAAAAGCAATTATGATTTCTAATCTCCCAAAAGTCAAGAAAACATATTCCAGCTAACCAATTATGTGAAATTCAATAACTTTAAAAATAAGTGGGCTTCACAAAGGATATTTTCACAACATAGTTGGGCATTTAAATAAGACAGATGGTAATTGACAATAGCAGAAACACCGCTGAACATTGAAAGTACATATTGAGATTTTACAAATACGATAGCTTGCGAAAATTGAATGACCACAAAGTACAATATTTCAAAATTCGACATCTTTATTAACAGACGAGTCTCAATTTTAATTTATAAAATAATAATCAAACAAATTACAAGAATAACTAAAATTAATGATTATTATCGAACACTTGAGTGAATACAATGATATATCATTTTTCAAATGTCTTATTCAAAAGATCTTCATTTTTTTACGAATTCACCAGCATTTTTGCTACAGGAGCATATTCATTACATTAATTATTATTTATAAAATTCTATTGTACAGAGCTGTACTTGAAAACATGTTTCAATTTTTGGTTTCAATACAGGAGTTGAAAATATCATCGTCGTAGCATACCTAGTAAACCCAGATTTTCAAAGAATTCAAGAATTAAACATTACACGTTACTAAAAATTACCTTTACAGGAAGGTGAGTGACACGGGAGTTTCTGTCACAAGGGCATGACAAATTTTTTATTCGATGCCGATCAAGTTGAAAAAAATAGGCTATTATATGAGCGATGAACCAACGATGCGTAGCACATTCCTTATTTTAATCACGTTTCATCCGCTTTATTATAAGATCCTTAACATGCAACTTCAAGATTAAAATTATGGCCAAAGAAGAATTATTTTTGGAACAGTCACATTTATTGCAGAACACTGTAACTTCTAATTCGAATGAAGGCCTTGAAGATGAAAAGGACTATGAACTGCAAAACAAGGATTCATTAAAATAACACATTTTTATGAATAGATATAAATCCACTTTTTAAATTTTGGTGCGAGTTAAAGATCCAAGCAAGTGAAAGTAAAAGAGATCATAATCAACTCCTTGCAGTCATCATTTTTAGAGAAAAGATAACTTGAAAACGTCATTACATTAAACCAACTTTAAAGAGCAGGATTATTACATTCTTAATGAACTACATCTCTTCCATTTTGAATGGAGTTTCCAAATAATTTTCATCTTAACAAAACTAAATTGAATTTACAACTAAGATGAAAAAATGAACATGATTGAAAAATACTAATCTGAAAATAATTTACAAATTTGGAAAAGTTTCAATAAATAAATTCATAAGAACTAAATCGTGAAGTTAAACAATAATTACTGAAAACTAAAATAATACAAAAATGAGAATAAATACCTATCAAATAAATATTTATTTCATTTCCATGTCTACTGCCACTGTAAATCAACAAAATGATTGAAATTTACTTGCCAGCCGTAATTTTAAAAATAGATTGTTTACTGACATTTCTATTTTTATCAAGTTCAAACATATTTGTAACAGATGAATTATGTGAAACAATATTTCTATTTACACTGATTGCTCGCAACATTTTTTTTCATTTCTCACCACTCATCAGTTTTTCAAGATTCTTCCAAATTGTTCCGTCCCATAGTCACACTTCACTATTGTGAATATCGATTGAAATTAATTATTATCGACAAGTTTGTCCCTTAGTCCTTTCACCTTCATAACAAAGTAGGCTTCCAAAGACTCAGCACACTTGAAGAATGGCGATTCCTTTGGATTGTAGTAACGGCAATTATCGAAGATCTTTGTCATATCACCAATGAATTCACTCAGCTTCTTGTACGTACGATCAGTGATGCGCAACTCGATTGTTTGCAGGTCTGCGAAAAAGTAACAGATCATTATTACTTAGATATTTTACTGCAATGGAATCTGAGATCTCAGAAGCAATACATTTGTCAATATATACATTATACATATCATACATTACAACATAAAATATAGATTATAATCAGAATATATAATTATAATTTTTTTATCGTATGGCTTTTTATGGTTACTTAGCAACAGCTCTCACCGAGATAATTATAATTATAATGATCATTGATGATAACATTATTCAGAACAAATCAAATTAAAATATCCTTTATTAGGCTGAGTTAGACCTACAGACAGAATCCTCTTTACTCTAACTTACAGCAGTATTCATATTTGGATTTGTAGGCTACTTAAAAAAAAGCAAATTTTCAATATTCTTGAGTGTAAGTTTGATTTCGTCGCAAAAAATTTTTTTCTTACGTGATATTATTTATAGTTTGTGGTTTTGTATTTAAGATCTATCGTAATCATTCAAAATTGTAAGTTAGGCTAATAGTTTTTCTAGTCTCAAATTATTAATGAAAAAGTACATGAACATAATAACCTCTGGACAATTTAGTTAAAGTTAGGGATTGAAACAGTTTTGGACGAATGCCTGTTGTTTCTTCCCACCAATGGTGAGTGTATTGTCAATATTAATGAAATAAATAAATATGAAAACCCAAGTGTCCTAGTCAATATCTCAAAGTCTTTCTCATGTATACATAATAGACAGAAATCTAGAAATTTAGGATACTATTACACTATTTCTGGGCTTGAGTTATTGGGCTTGTGTCGATTAATTTGTGGGTTGACTTGAATGAAATCGTAGATAATGCAAAGATCATGGGAATACTGGCAAATTGTGGATTGTTTTGTAATGAAATGGAAGTCTTGATTCTTTCACATGAGAATGAACTATAGTAATGTTAAAAAAAGGAAACTTAGATTATGGGACACTTTTTATGACAAAAATTATAATTGTTTTTTTTTTTTTAATAAGCTTATGCCCAAGCTCCAAGGTGAGGCTTTTGTCCTACATGGATGTCAATAAATCTATTATTATTACACATACTTTAGGTAAGTAAACACTTACATATTCCTAGCCGACTTACAAAAATTATCAAGCTTTTAATAAGTGGTTATCTGCTAAGAAACGTTTCAGATGTTTAAAAATAGGATTTTCCAGAATTCTGGAGCGAATTACAGGTTTTGTAGCACTTACCCATTGGTTCCTTGATGACTTTGTAGTAATCAGGTGCTTCTGCGGGGTCGACAGGTTCCATGAAAGGCCAAGCGCTCTTATGAGTCTGCAATAAATTATTAAAAATTAGAATAACAAAAATGATGAATACATACGAAAACATAACTTCTGTACGAAATATTTCTTTATGCACACAAGTAGGACATTGATGAACGGGATTTAATCATGCCTTATATTATAGCAAATCGAATTATATCACTGGACACATATGGTATGCGTAGATCTCCATACAAGTCACTGTTTCTGATGTACTAAGGTGAGTTGACCATATTCCTCAATACTTAATTTTGAAATTTATGTATCAAACTAAGCTGAAGTTTAGTAATTGACTTACCTGCAGCTGTTTGATCAACTTTTTCAACGCTTCGAAATCTTTTGTGTTGAGATTTTTCATGTTGGCGAAGTTGATGGAGGAGTTGCGCTGGCAGTTGGGACACACGTACTCGTCTATGTTGTCCGCTTCTGACTGCAGAATACCCACACAACGACCATGGAACCAGTCCTGGCACTTATCACAACATATGTAGAACCTTGAAAGCAAAAAAAAACTTTTATTGAAAAAACTACTAGCATCATAATCATAACTAAGCTGCAATTCAATTTATTTTATTTTGCCATAAAAATCACAATTATCGTGGAATAAGTAATATACTGTACTTACATAACATAAAGATGAAAATAAAAACTAAATAAATATAAACTGGAGAATAAATTATACAGAATCATAAATATGTCGTAGTATTTATGGCATCACCAGCAAAAAGAAAACATTGCTCGCTAGTGACTGTTGCGATCGAGATAATAAAGTAAAAAAATCATCAACATTGTATTCTTCCTGTCATATCTTTATAAATTATCTGTAGATCATCTCCATACATAATCTGAGTTGTTACTTAGTTACGACAGACACAATTCAATTCAGTTTTCGGTTTCCGTTCAATGTATTTCTATTCGATGTGTTCAATAAAGACAATTCATTATACTTTTCAATCTATGTATTTAATCATAAAACTTCCTGAGGTTGAACTTGAGAAAAAAGACGTGCTTACAAAATAATTATGTTCTGTATCTGATTGTGTCAATTTAGTTCAAGACTAGGCTTATACATGAAGCTTCTTTACAGGTATATGATACATTTTATTTTGCTATGCTTAGTTAACACGTTTTTTCAGGTATGGGAGGGAAATCTGATTGTTTTCTTAAAATGGTATTATAATTATTTTCAAGTACACATTTCTTTGAACTGGGAATGTGTTCAACTGAACTGAAAAAACAACCTTATTTTCGAATATATTATTTATCAAAATTTGGGAAACAATTTCTGGCTAAGTCTGTTGTTTCTCTCCCAATCGTATTCCAATGGTTTGTGCTTGTATCAATTAATGAATTGAATAAATTATGAGTGACATTGGGGTATTATTGTATTAAATGGCATATATTATTAAAAATAATTTTAAATTCTAGAAAAAAATCGACTGGCAAATAAACGATTAAGTGTTAATAATAATAGTTAATAGTTGAAAGTTAATAATAACGATTATTAAGTGCTTCTGTCACACGTTACCAGTCGACTAGTTTTCAAGGTTATTTTCAAGATATCGGTTAAGGAAACGCTATTCTTTTCATAAAAATGGTATATTATAAGTGACATTACTGTATTAATAGCATAAATTCTTTATATAATTCTTATAATTAAGTCGAATAGCAATCTACTAGTTGCTTGGCAATCGATTGACCTGTTATTTAAATGAGAATATTATTTATGTCTGTTATTATATAGGTTATATTGTAAGTCAAAAAAAGGTTTGACTCATAATGGAAAAACTTTAACATTTCCATAGTTTGATGTAATAAGACTATTCTAAATAAAGCAGTTAACAAGGCATCATTGGATTAATTAAAATAATAAAGAAGAGAGTAGGTAAAAAATTGACAATCAGTTAGGAGTTGGAAGTATTAATTATTTTACGAATGAGAAAATGCTTGTCACTTACTGTGATTCATCATAAGGCTGTCTGCATAAGCAGTATAGCTCCTTGGTTTCCCGGGAATGCTGGCACTCTCCGCAGATGAATTCAGTGAGCGATTTACTCATCTCTTCAGTAATGCCCACACAATCGCCGTGAAACCAGTTATTGCATAAATCACAGCCTACATAGAACCTAGAAACAAGATTAATCCAAAGCTTAATAACTTAAACAAACATAAATGAGTTGGAAGTTTAATACTAATTTGAAACAAGGAATTTAATGTCAAATTTTTTAATTAATTTACAGCCATTCAAAATTCAAGTAAAGGCCACATAAAAATTACAAATCATTGTTAACTTGTATAAAATATATTAACCTAATGATCACAACACAACAATTACATCACATCTTGAAAAATTTTCATATTGAAGCTGAAGTTTTTTTTTAGTTTATTAGAAATGAGAGTAGAAAATTAATGGTTAATCCAAGTGACCAGTTTTAATAAAATAATGAAAAAGAAATTCGTTATAAGAACTATTTCTTATTGAAAAATTCTTATTAATAGCAAGTTTGAATCTTAGTAAGTAGCCAATATTGAATCTTGCAGACGTTATTTTCTATTATTCCTTTTCTCATCAAACTCCCACCTTTGCCCAAACACACGTCTTGGACTCATGTTGACATCATCTTCATCAAAAAATAAAATAAACGCATTTCTTAGGACAACTGAATTTGAGAGGATCTCAAACCTAGGATCTCAAACTGATTCATTAGGCTGTCAAAAAACAGACTCGGCTTAGTGCTCGTAGAAAGAGAACAAAGATAGTTGGTCAGTGGCACGAAGAGAGAGCAAGCGTGACTCTCAAAATTTTAGTGTCAAATCAGTTTGTCCAACAATGCATAGCTGGCACTAATCGTGATAATTCTGAAACGGCTTTTTCCTAGGTTAGGCTAACGCTAGTTTTCTATTTTTTGCTATAGTTCACGTAAGTGACATTCCTTGAAATCATAAAAAAAATTATCAAGTGCAGTGGCTTAAAAGGTAGTGAATCATAGAACAGAGCTGGAGGCTCCTATGAAAAACTTTATTATCATGTAGTTTCTTTTTAGTTTATTAGAAATGAGAGTAAAAAATTAATAGTTCATCCAAGTTACTAGTTTTAATAAAATAATAAAAAAGGAATTTATTTCGCAAGTTGTAATATTCGTAGTCACATCAGGCCTATTATCAATGTTGGTAGTCGTGTATCAGTCCCCATCTTAGGCTGGGCGTACACCGGTTAGTCAGGACAAGACAAGACGAGATTAGTCACAGTACTTCACATAGTTGCTTATGAAGCAACACACACCGATTAGTCATTGCATCGGTGTGTGCTGCTTCATAAGCAAGTATGTGAATTACTGTGACTAAACGTGACTAATCTCGTCTTGTCTTGTCTTGACTAACCGGTGTACGCCTAGCCTTAGTCCTAGCGCCCACTGACGTGGAGTGGAGATGACGTGGCAACACGCTAAGTATAAACATAATAATATGTAACTAAATGAAACAGCGCACATCACCTCGATTTGCACTGTTTCATATGTTTATATTTAGTGTGTAGCCACGCCATCGCCACTCCACCTCAGTGGGCGATAGGGCTTAGATCTCTTTCCATTCTCGGCCAACTTTGTTCTCCATGTGCGAACATATATTTTCTCCGAGCATATAAATAATTCAGGAAATAAATACTGACCCATCCTATTTTTGTAGATGTTTGGAATGAAACTAAATAAAATTAAATTTTTAATTAATTTATATTTTTATTTTTTTTTAAACATCATTATTTATGAATTTCAGTAATTTTTCTATCAAATTTTTTTAAATTTGCATTAATTTCTACATTTATTTAATTCTTTATTTTGTAGTAGAAAAAATTTCATTTATACATTATATGTTTTTTACATGTTTTCGTTTATATTATTATATTCTTGTTAATCTCCGTAAAATTACAGTTGTAATCCATTGATGGCAACTCCATGATGTATATGTGCCTAATTTCTTATAAATGTAAGGAAATGAATTTGAATTATTTGTATTGTATTGAGAAATTGAAATAATTAATTTATTATCAACTCACTTTGTGTCATCGTAGGGTGTTCTGCACGAACAGAGCAGCTTCTCCTTTTTGTTGCGCGCCGAGGCGGATGCGCCGCCGCGCGACAGAGGAGGTGAAGCCTGGTGGCGCTGCGCATGCGCGGCAGCCCCGCCTCTCCTGCCGCCCCCGGGGTGCGGTGCCGCCCCGCCGCCACCTCCAACCACGGTCGGCTGAACGGGCGCCGATTTGCGCTTGGCGCTACCTGTCACCGCGTTTGTCGGCTTCGAGATCTCGTCGCCCACTTTGACGCGGTCCGCCTTCGTGCGCGTTGTCAGCTCGCTCGACAACTCTTGCTGCAAGTCAATCAGTCAGTGACATCAAATTCGAATAAATTTCCAGTTATTGCCATTTATATACATGTTTAAAAATAACCTGTGTTTTTTTAAAAGTTTACAACTTCGAAAATAAATGTAATTTAAAAAATATATAATACTGCAATCTACTTGGTAAAAACATATTTTTACAATCAATAGGAATAGTGTTAAGAGGTTGCATTAAACCGCCCTCTTTGCAAAAATTGTCCGGAAGATCATGAGAAAGGAAAAGATAATAATAATAATGTTAATAATAATAATAATATAGAACTGGGTTTAGTGTTGTTTTAAAGGAAAACACATCAAGTTTTGATGTTATTTGATTATTTCGTTATTTTATGGCGAAAGAAATGAATTTGATTTTGAAATGTGACGCTATTTTCCAACCAATAATCATAAAAATGGTGCCAGATGTTTCAGAAAAATCTGTAGAGTTGTTTAACCTTAAAAATTCGAGTTTTCAACTTATAGTGACAGTATAAGTCGATGAACATGGAGAAAATTTCACTTATTTCAACCTTCAACTTATAAAATTTCAAGGTACCTTCAAAAATTCTAGCAATGTTTATCTTCAATTTCAGACCGACCATCCGCAAATTTCTAGCTTTAAAAACAGCGATCGAAGGAGTAAACTGTGAGGTGCTGGTTTTCATGCTTTTTCCAATGGTATTAAGGCCTCTTAATCAATATTATCATAGATAGAACTAGTTTCAACCCCCACCCTTCTACCAACTCTGGCAACAATTGGTTCCTTATTGGATAACTTTGTTCAATTGAAGAAATCTTTATATTACCAACAATTTAGCAGATAATTAGAATTCACAAAATAAATCCATTTACCAGCAGAAATAACTTGCAGCAGGAATAGACTGACAAACTATCAGCAGAATACACAGACTGAAATAGTCCTTCATATTGTCAAACCCCTTTTTTCAACAGAATAATGAACAATACTGAATAGCATCATTAATATAATCAATGACTTGAAACAAACCAAAAAATAGAAATGTGATTTTTACGGTAAATTATGTGGTTGTTATGACTATATGCTACTTGAAGTAGCCAGAGCTGAATTTAACAAGTTTTAGGGGCTGGGATGCTAATTTATTCTCATAGATAGTATTATTATTATAAGTTACTTTAGAATATTGTGCTATAATATATGGCAATAATCCATATAAATTCTTAGAAACAACCAAAAACTAGCCAGTCGACTTATTTATAATTCCATATTTATTTATAATATCAATGATATAAATACTATTAATAATATACTCGTATTGTCACTTATTCATTTTCTTTCATTGGCAACATACATTAAAATGTGGGAAGAATCAACAATCGTTCGTCCAAAACTGCTTCTATCACGAATTTTGATAAAAAGTATTTATGTTTTTACACAATTTACCTTTTTACACAAAGAATAAATGAGCATCACTATACTGAGCATTATAATAATGAGGCGACTGGCGTTACAGACTAATGTGAACAATAAATTGAGACAAATAATTCGCCATTGTAAAAATGTTTCTTACCTGTATGGTAATCTGCAATTCCTTTTCTAGCAGAGCTCGCTTCTTGAGAATGTCTTTTTTGAGCAGCTCCTTGTGTCGAAACAGAAGCACCTGCAGCTTTGTCTGCACCTGGTTTCGTCTCCTATCCTCTTGCCACTTTCCTGACCTCGACTTTACATTACTAGATCCCGCTCTGCACAGAAAAACAGACAATGCCACCAGTCAGAAAACAACACACAGTTGGAGACAGAAAAGAAAGACAAGAATAGAATGAAATCGAATGAATGAGTTTCATGTACGAGGTAAGAGAAGGTGGAGAGGAGAGGAGACGGGTTGGGGAAAAAGGTTTGAGGGAAATTTCTAACTAGAAAAAGAAAACTAATAAATAACATTGGAAATACCAAGAATATACAAGTATGTAAGCAGAAAACATTAAACTAATACTTACATAATCGTATGATCACTTTCTACACAATTTGAAAATTCTAAAATTGTTCTCCTTTTGTTTTTGAAGACATTGGTGATTTAGTAAAATGATAAGAAATAAACTGAATTTTGACTATTTGTGTGAAAAAGGAACAGTTTAGTTAGGGCATATGCCTGTTGTACATCTCTTTGTAAATAATTGAATGAATGATTGATTTGAAAAAATTATGAAAATGTGATTTATTCTGACACTTGCAATAATACAAAAATTATAACGATTCTTTCCATTCAGAATTCAACTGGCAGAAATATATGAGCGCTGCCAGAGCCATTTGAAGTACACTTTTTCAAATTAATATGAAAGAACTTGGTGTAATTTAATTTTTTGGCTATGAAAATCTTTCACCAGTTCGGATTTTTTATTAGTCAAAAAAATACTACTACTGATAGCTTCCATCTTGCGGAAGTTTTCATTCAAATCTAAAGCGAATTGTATATAATTTCAAGCCATAACTGGCGATCATATTCAGAAGTTTAACATTATACAGTATAATGGGCTAAGGAAAATATCGATGTTCTATAGTTTCTTCTATATTTTCAATAGACTTTCTAAAATTAAAATGTTCACACACAAAGTTAGAGAATGTGATTCGAATGAAAAGCAACTTTCATCGATAGGTTGTATAAAGAATTTCCTAGATTTAGATTAGTAAGTGCAATACAAGTCAGCAAGCAATTTGTTTTCTCATGCAGTGTAATATGAAAAAACTGATTTACTGTTGTAAATGTTTTTGATTCATAAATCTGGAATAATATAAAACAAAACGCAAATTGAATGTATTAAAACTTTTATTCAACTAATAAAAAACAGCAAAAATTATTAAAGCACACTGATTTATGTATAAAAGACAAAAATTAAGTCAATTGTTATAAAAGAACAATGATAGTAGTGAGTAATAATAAGGATTAAATGCAAAAATTATAGGCAAACACAAACAAGTATTTCAAGAATAACTCGAAACTATTTTTTAGGTATCTAGTTTCAAATACGGTCAGGCTGAGTATACCAAACCAATATAGTTTTTGGCATTTTCATATTTTCATGCGTAAAAGTTAGATACAGTATTTACTAGATTTTATAGTTTTAAAACATTGATTGTAGGCTAAATTTGCATTGTTTCATTAAACCTTTCCTGTTAATACAACTAGTATTTAATACAACAATACGATTTGGAATTTCGTCAACATTCTTTCTAGAAAGTTAAAGCTAGATCACATAATAAACAACATAGTGCTTTCTAATATTCAGATGTGCATTTAGTTTCATTACAGCTGTATTAAAACACAAGAGGCAGTCACTGCATAGCAAGAATATGTAAGAAGAACGTGCATTGAAAAAGGCAGTAATGACAATGATATGAAAGTCATATTCTACAGAATTGATGGAAGTATTTGGTTAGTTGTCTCACATGCAATAAGAAAAAAAAACGAAAAGCTCGCAAACTTAGTTGAGAATTTTCATGTTATGAAGTTTTAAACATACATATTTCAAAATGCTTTAAATGAAACAAATAGTTTGTGAATATGGTCTGGTCATTATCAATCACGTTTTAATTAAAATTCTCAATTATTTTCAAGACCTACTCCATCACAGTCAATAGATTAATAAAGTCTATAGTTTCTTCCTGCGAGGGGATACTGCTTGTTCCAGTCTTCAGAGTTAATAATTACGCCATACCTATTACACAATCATAGTCCGTATATTAGACCCTAGTGAAGTCCATAGATTCTTTTTGCGAGAGATATCATATTACTTGTTCCAGTCTTCATTGATAGAGTTTCAAGTTCATATTTAGTCCAAACCTATTATAAAGATTCTTCCTGCAAAAGCTATGGCTCATCTGTTGTTCAGTGATAAAATTCCAAGTCCAAGTTTAAACACACATTGTATTATACAAAATATTATCAAAATACTTTAAATGATAGTAACAAATTTAACGATGGAAAATATAAGTTTGGTCATCATCAGTTAAAATAAAAATCCTTCATTTTTTGAAAGACCTACACAGTACACAATCATAGTCCATACATTAGACTAGTCAAGTCCATAAATTCTTCCTACTGTCTTCATTGTTCCAGTCTTCATTGATAGAATTTCACGTTTATATTTAGTCCATACTCATTATACAGAATTTTCCAGCCAAATCTATGGGTTTTCTGTTACTAATACTATTAAATACTTTAAATGATAGTAACAAATTTAACGATGGAAAATATAAGTTTGGTCATCATCAGTTAAAATAAAAATCCTTCATTTTTTGAAAGACCTACACAGTACACAATCATAGTCCATACATTAGACTAGTCAAGTCCATAAATTCTTCCTACTGTCTTCATTGTTCCAGTCTTCATTGATAGAATTTCACGTTTATATTTAGTCCATACTCATTATACAGAATTTTCCAGCCAAATCTATGGGTTTTCTGTTACTAATACTATTAAATACTTTAAATGATAGTAACAAATTTAACGATGGAAAATATAAGTTTGGTCATCATCAGTTAAAATAAAAATCCTTCATTTTTTGAAAGACCTACACAGTACACAATCATAGTCCATACATTAGACTAGTCAAGTCCATAAATTCTTCCTACTGTCTTCATTGTTCCAGTCTTCATTGATAGAATATCACGTTTATATTTAGTGATATTTTTTGAAAGACCTACACAGTACACAATCATAGTCCATACATTAGACTAGTCAAGTCCATAAATTCTTCCTACTGTCTTCATTGTTCCAGTCTTCATTGATAGAATTTCACGTTTATATTTAGTCCATACTCATTATACAGAATCTTCCAGCCAAATCTATGGGTTTTCTGTTGTTCAGTCCATAATTAGTCGTTGCCTATCAAGTCTTCCTTAATCAGAGTTCTATGGGTTTTCTGTTGTTCAGTCCATAATTAGTCGTTGCCTATCAAGTCTTCGTTAATCAGAGTTCTAAGTGTTTAGGTGAGCTGAGCACAGATCTACTCACTTGGCGTCCTTGGCATCTGTCTTCACCAGTTTGCGCTTTGGCTCGGTGGCTGCAGCTGCCTCGGACGGGGAAGCCTGCGGAACGGGCCGCTTGCGGGACGGAGGCGGCTTGGTGGGAGAGGCGAGCAGCGGAGTGGGCGTGGCGGGAGCGGGCGTCGTCGTGATTGGCGCCGTCGCCGTTGACGAGACGGGAGCGTCGGTTCTCATCTGCTTCTCCTGGTACCTCTGCAGCTGCAGAAGCTTCTCCTCGATCTCCGGGTTCAGGTTCTCCTGTTTCAATGCGCTTTTGATGGCTGCAAAACAAATTAACAACATGCATTGGTATTTGAATAGAAAAAAGATGTTGAAAAAAAGAAAATTAGATGGTTCCTAACCATATTGTTAAAACCACAACTAATATTTCGTTCAATTACATCATACCTACATTCATATTTTATATAATTCAATCAATCAATCAATATTTCATTGCCGAAAAGGAAACAATACAAAAGTAAATCGGTACAACACTAGAGTAAAATACAAAATAAATAATTACCTTGAGATTTAATAATGAATTTTAAACCATCAACAATATGGCACTACCGGCTAATCTTGTGCGCCAGTAGTGAGGTTAGAAGCCACAAAAATTGTAAACCAAATGCATTAGGCTTCTGCAGCATTTAAAAATAATTTGAAAAGCAAATGAATAGAATTCAAATTCTATAGTGTACTTATAAAATCAGTTTTTTATGTTTTCTATTTTTGGAATAGCTGTTATTGTATGGATGTATAATTATGTTTTGTGAGCAATGAATTTCAATTTAAATTTGTTTTATTCAAGTGTGATGGAATTTGAATAAGAGAGCCTAAGGAAGGTTACTCTTGCAAAAAGTGTTTAGTACTTATGGTCAGAAAAAAGCTGCTCATTAGTCTCAAGACTAGATAGCAATCTATTGTTGAATAAAAAATATTTCAACTTATTTACATTTTATCTCATTTTATAAATCGTTATCTCTCTCACTCTCTTATTCCTCTTGAAGCCACTCGATTAAAGGATAATTGAATAGATCATTCTTCCTTTTCTCTCACAGTGACTACTTAAATTAATAGACCACAATGAAAACACTTATATACGAGTATATAGTCAAATGTTACTCATTTATTAAACAAAATCACAAACTTTAATTATAAAAAGAATTACAAACTTTAGTACACTGAAGATGGAACAATGATGGCGAAACATGTTTGATTTTGTTAAATAAATGAGCGATATTTAACTATATATTAGTGTTTTCATTGCTTTTAGATATCACAAAATCTCACCACACACTGAGTCAGAAGTTATTTAGACCATCATAGCTTTGACAGTTACCAGGACGTTTCTAATACTTTTTGTTATAAAGGATTTCAATTTTTCGAACCAAAGAATATTTTCAATTGAATCAATGTTAACGCAGCTTCAGTGGATTAGATTAGATTATTTACTTTATTCATGTAGAATACAACATAATGTCAGCTTAAATTCTATATCAAGATACAGTAGTTATTTCATTGAACGTCATTTAGTGTAATAAAAGTAATTACAGTATTAATTAAGTAGAAAAGATGTAATTTAAGTAGTATTAAGTAAATTCTATATCAAGATACAGTAGTTATTTCATTGAACGTCATTTAGTGTAATAAAAGTAATTACAGTATTAATTAAGTAGAAAAGATGAGTTAAGGGAGCTTACTAATAAAATGATAATATACAATGAACGTCATTTAGGATAAAAGTAAGTACAGTATTCATTAAGTACAAAAGATAATTTAAGGGAGCTTATTAAATAAAATTTTATTTATACTAGTAAATTTAATTTAGAGCTCACTAATAAAATGATAATATCCAGGTACATCTATTCAATTTGGCGGACCGCGAGCAACTTCCACTCAACTGAATTTCTGTATATACTGTATAAATCGAGCAAAATAACAGTTATTCGCCATCCGCCAGACTAAACGAACACCATATATTCAATATTCGATTCGACTAAAGAAAAAAAAATTAACTATGAAAATTTATTTGATGATATGGATAAACAGATATGAGATTCAATATGCTAACGGTATTATGATGGTTTTGTATCTACATGAAACGGCGGAGTTTGGACATATAAATGTCCATTCTTGGAGAGGGATGTACTAGTACATCCTTCCCATTAACACTCAACCGCAAGTTCTTGGATCACCGAGAGTTGCATCTTTCCCTCACTTGAGCGCTAGTACTCAACAATCTATATATGAATTCAATAGTATGTATAGAAACACTCACTCTGCTGTATGTAGTCGGGTGTGAGCACAAACTTGTTCTGCTGGGCTTGGGCGGTGGCGGGGGAGGTTGCAGCTGCAGCTGCATTGGTGGCAGCTGCCTCCACCACCTGCTGCTGGCCGTTCACTATCACTCCTGCCCCGCTGCCGCTGCTGCTATCAGCTGCTGCAGCTGTAGCCGCTGCGGCTGGCACTGCAGTTGCCGACTGCGCCATCTTGTCAACCACAACCCTCTGAACAACACCTGAACAATTCAACAATCCACATTTATTCAACAATTCACAATTCAATATACAATTTGAAACAAACCAGAATACCCACAACGAAAATCCTGTGCGCAGGTATCGGTTGCAAAGAACAAAACAAAAGATCAAATTCAATAATAAAACTTACACTTACAAAAAATTACAATGAATAAATTCAACAAAATAAAATATAATTCAACTATTCTTTCTTTAAAGAACAGTTGAATACTGTCATAGTATTCAATATTGAATAACATATACAGTTGAACTACTCTCACTGATATTTTATCTAGTATTGTTTCCTTAATACATTTTTTTCTTCAACTGTTGTAATTTCTCATGTATATATTGTTACTTTTTTCAATTCTCATTTCTTTTCGTATTCAACTTTTTACACTAAAAAATTTATGTACTAAGTTGTTTCATGAGTGCGTTTGGGCTATTTGCCTGTTGCACTTTTATATTTTGTATCCATAAAAAAAATTCTAATAGAAATAATAAATAGGACTATATTAAAAATATACATTATATTATATATTAAAAATGTAGAGGGATGGGTGAGGGGTAATATTTACTTTAAATTATCGGATATATTCATGCTTTCTTGTTAGTTACTGCTGTTTCAATTTTTGGGTTTTTGTTATTGAATGGTAAATTTTTCGAGCTTTTTCGATAGGGTAAAATGGTTTGTCAAAAAAAAAATCACTCGAGTTTTTCGGCTGACCTGGTTTGATCTGCTGCTGCTGCTGCTTGCTGCTAGCCTCGTCAGCAGGCGTGGCCGGCGTCGCGCCCGCTTCAACAGGTGGCTGCACGGCCAGGTAGATCTTGGTCGGACCCAGAACACCCTGGTTGCCGCCTTCCGCTTGCGCTGCAAATAAACAAACCATTCGCATCAACTCAATTGCAAAAAGAGCAACATTCAATCTCTCACGATCAGGGGACTTCTACATAAACTACGTAAAATCCTAAATCGTTAATCGTATGGTTCGAACAGAACAAGTAAGTCACATTAGAGAAGTAGGTCACGGTAGATGTCGACATCCATGTAACACAAACACATTCAAAAGAATGGAAGTGAGAAGAGCAGATGAACCTCCTTTCAATCTGATTGTTTACATGTTTATGCTTTGCTCCACTTCACTTACTCGCATAGTAAGGGAAAAGGGTGGCGCAAAAAGAATGGATGGATTTGAGTAGGATAATATCAGTTGAATTGAATTGAATTGCATTTATTTCGACAAAATTACAAGAAATAAATGCAATTCATTTTTAAAGTAGGATAATATGAGTGGAGTGGAGCTATCTGTGACCGCAGAGCGACACCATTTTGTAGATTAAAGTATCCAGTTTTAGTAACAATGGCGCAATTGACCTTGCAAAATCGCGTATTTGCTGTTGAGCAACATTTCCAATAGAGTAAATCTGCAATCGTCGTTCAACGGAGCTTTAGCAGAGAGTTTGAAGTCGAGCCTATTGGCATGTGATTCTTCTTTACTTAAAATCAAGTTTACTGTCGTAAATATCGTTACATTGAAGATTTGAATACTGCAATACATGAAAGAATTGCTGCTGTATCAAAAGTTAAGGACCAATTTGAGGCTTTTAATGAGCATTGACGCATTAAGGGCTCCATCTTTCCTATGTAATTTTTTTTAAATACTCAAGTGTTTTGGAGTTTTTCATACAAATTCTCAAATTGGGTATTTTTTTACTGTTGGCGCCAACAAAATTAATGTACGTTTTGCAGTTCTTAAATGAGAAAACTCTCTTGTCTGTGATCTGTTTTTTTAGTGTATTTTGAGTATATATATATGTATGTATATATGTGTACACACACTCAAGACTATATATATGTATATATGTATGTATCTTGGAATCATTGACATGCCATATATTACCAAGCTCTGCTTGATTTTGTAATGTTATTTGGCGCAAATCAAACTAAACTGAACTAAACTAAACTTTACTTAGTATTTTGGTGTAAGGAAGATGAATGTATGATAAAAATAAACTTTCTTATAACACTTTGAAAAACATCCGTTCTTTATGCGCCACCCTATATATCTGTTTTACCAGTGAGGGAATAGCCAGGTAACTGTAGTAGAATGAATAGCTTCTAAACTTTACTTACTAACTAACTAACTTTACTTAGTATTTTGGTGTAAGGAAGATGAATGTATGATAAAAATAAACTTTCTTATAACACTTTGAAAAACATCCGTTCTTTATGCGCCATTCTATACATCTGTTTTACCAGAGACGGAATAGCCAGGTAACTGTAGTAAAATGAATGGATATTACGGTTGCGGTTACCTTTGAGCAGCTGCTGCTTGACCTGTTGCTGCACGTTGGCGAGCTGTTGGGGGGTGTAGTTGGCGCCGGTGAGGCCTTGCAGCACGATGCGCGGTCCCTGCGGCGTCTGGATGACCTGGGCGGTGATGGCGCGTATCTGCGTGCCGGGCGGGTGGCCCGCCAACAGCTGCGCCTCCTGCTGCGGCGTCAGCGAACTGGGCAGGCTCGGCACGCCCTGCACCGTTACCGCGCCGCCTCCGCCGCTGCCTGGATGAGCCACGGCTGCCGCTGCCGGTGTGGGGCTGGCCACGTTCTTCGTCGGTGACTAAACAAAAAACATTACGATCAAGTTATTGATTATAAAAACAATACATTTGAAATAAGAAATAATGCATTCCCATACAATTTACGTACAGTACAGTTTGATATTGATTTTACTAGTTTAATGGTTTGTAGACGTCAGTTTAAATACCAGTGCCATTTGTTTCTTAATATAGTTCCAATACAGTTTATTGTAAATAAAATGACTAAATACGCAATTAATGTTATACTGGAATGGATTAGGAGTAATATTTATTTCAAATTATCTGTATCTATAATGTAATGTTTTCTTTAATTGATAAGTTCATTGTTTGTTAATATATATATTATATCTTTTCAAATTCTTTTTTAATGCTGCAGAAGCCTAATGCATTTAGTTTAAAATTTTTGTTACGGTACTTCTGACCTCACTACCGGCGCACAAGATTATCTTTTGCCGGTAGTGCCATATTAATTGTTAACAATACTGCTGATGTTTTAAAAATTTATTCTCAAGGTAATTATTATTATATTTTTTTGTATGTTATGCTAATGTGTACCAATTTTACTTTGTATTGTTAACCAATAATATTATTGTTGTATAATTTACTTTTTGGCAATAAAAATATTGATTGATTGATTGATTGATAAAAAGGTTAGTATGAATATTTTACGCATACACTTTACTTTTACAGCATATAGTCCAGCTATTCACATTGAATGCAATTTGACAATAATAAATATACTGTGCATTTATTTGGTGATTTGTGGTACACTAGTGTTAATTTGTGCAGCTCAAGAAGACATTGTTGTATTTGGGTGGGGAGTGGAGGTGTTCTGCCAACCAACACCCAATAGAATTGGGATTTTGGGGCTAGTCAAACAGAAAAAGGTTTTTACACAAGAGTCCTGTTACGTTTCAATTGATAAGCACTATTATTCAATGTATAGAAAGAAAATAAGTTATTTTTTTTTATCGTATGGCTTTTATTGGTGGGGAGACCCTTACGGGTAGGTTCCACCTCGCCTCATTGCACATTTTTTTTTTGTGTCTTTTTTGTGTCGGTCACCCATCCGAGAGCGGTCTTGAATGTTTGTTACTTAACCACATGATTACTTAGCAACCGCTCTCACCGAGTGACCACTGATATTACTATAATAATAGTTATAATAATAGTTTTATATTTTACACAGCAGTACTAATTGAATAGATGTTGTGAATTTTTGTTCAAGGACTACCAAAGACAGTTTTCAAGAATTTCATATGATCTTAGCTTACCTAAAGTAAAAATTAAAACTAAAGATGACCCATTTATTAGAAGCAAGGTAAAATTATTACAGCATACAAACTACTTATTTAAATTCACGAGAATAATCAAAACCGCATGAAAAATTACACTAAAGCTTTCCAGTGAAATAAACTATTTGCTTGCAAAGTGACAAAGTCACTTAAGGCAACCAGGAGTCATAAGTATATTTATCAGACATACACGTACACTCACACTAACAGATTGATATGTACTTATAAAAATAATGCTTGAGGTGGGTTTTCGTTACTGCGACCGAGTGCCGCAGCGGAGCCCGATCCAGCGTTGCCAGATGCAATTGATGAAAAATTCCAACTATTTATAGTGGGGATTTTTCATCAATTGCATCTGGCAACGCTGGGACGGGCTCCGCTGCGGCACTCGGTCGCAGTAACGAAAACCCACCTTTACTGACAATATATAATATGTTACTCACAAAATTTTTATACTGTGATTTTTATATTGTATTGAACCGTCTTGAAACAGACTTGATGAACTTAAAAAGCTCCTTTATTGGACGGCAATTTGATCGTGGACTCACTGCTTAAATAAATTAAAAATATCAATAGTCTAGATGAACTTTGTATTATTGTAGAAATAAATGGGTGAGATTGAATAGGAGACTGACCTGCAGGTTAGCAGTGGTGTTAGTTGTGATGGTGTTGGTGGTGGGGGTGGCAACGACAGTTTTGGCCTGTGCGGCGATTCGTGCGGGGGCGGCCGATTTGACGGGCGACTGGACAACGGTGGCGGCGGCAGTGACCTGAGTGCCGCCCGCGGCATTCTTCACCACTTTGACGCCCCCGGCTGGAGAGGCGGCACCCTGGGTTTTGAGGATGACGTTGGTGGCCGCCCCCCCTGCCGCTGCCGTCGTCCTGATCAGCACCTGTTGGCCGTTGATGGTTGCCAGCGTGGCCTTGCCCGACGCCAGTTGCTGCGCGAGGCTCGGATTGCTCACCACCAGCTGGTTGATTTGGTTCACCTGCAAATGCCATACAAATTCAATCAAACAAACGAAAACAGTACTTGATTATAATTACTATAATTAAATTACAATTATTACAATGTTACAAATCTTTGTATTATTAACTGTAAATATTTTTGAATTTGTATTTGTAATAGATATAGGTATTTTGGAAAATGAATCATTATTTATTTAATTAAGTTTAGAAAAATAAATCGATGTGCCACCCATAAAACAAAGCTGTGTGGGGTCAAGCATAGTAGAAAGAAGTGTGCAGTGTTTCTTTTGAATATAACAGTAATATTGAGAAACATTGAGTATACAGAAACATTATACTTTGAGTTACAGTTCGCATTAATGAACGGGTGCATAGCTTATTTCAAGATTATGCAAATCTTGCATACTTGACAACTTATTATAAAAAAAAACCACACAATGTATAGCAGGGTTCTTTTAAATTGTCAAAAAACAGCTGATTGATGTACGCTCGTTTACTGACGTTAAATCAGTTGTTATCTGACAAGTTGAAAGAATCCTGCTATATTTATTAGTAAGCGTTTGCCGTTTGGTGTATTTACGAACGTTGATTTCGTAAGAAGTTTCCTATACCAGCTGAGTTTAGATTGAATCTCAGAAAATGGCGAACTCACACTAGGCAGATCAGCTGTAGTAATTCATGTTGAAAATTTTCCAAGTTTTATTCGAAGGCTCTGTGGCCTTGGACTAGTTTATTGTTCAATTTTGCTGTTTGCGCGATAGACAGGACCCATCATGTATAGCATGATTCTTTTAAATAGTCAGAAACAGCTGATTGATGTACGCTCGTTTATAGCAGTATCGATTTAACTTGTCAGAGAACAGCTGATTTAACGTTAGTAAACGAGCGTACATCAATCAGCTGTTTTATGACAAGTTAAATGGATCCTGCTATACTAACGTTAAATCAGCTGTTTTCTGACAAGTTAAATGAATCCTGCTATACATTGTACATGATGTATCGGTATGGGACATGTCCTAAGATTACCTTAGGAGCTGATATCTACTATTTCTACGATAGCTACTGAGCTAGGTATCTAGATGAAATGTAAATTAAATTAGTATCTAGTTTAAATGTGGATTTAATTTTATGACCTTGTAAGAGAGGCTTTTGTTCTATAACAGAATGTCAATAAAGCTTTATTTATTTTATTAATTAATTTGAATGTACCTGAGGAGAGTTGCCACTGACAACAATCTGTCCACCGGGTATAATCTGGCCTCCACTAACAACAACAGTGCCCGGCTGGGAGCCCACCTTCTGCACCAGAGGCGATCCTCCCACCTGTTGTCTTATCACCACCGTCTGAAAACAGCAACCGAGTGTTTTACTATTTCTATCAAAAATCAATAGTACTATTGGAAACAGTATTGGTAATAATTCAATCAGCGAAGTCACATCAACTACTTTTCAAAGTTTTCTTCAAAATTGATAACCCAAGGAAGAATAAAATCTCCCAAAAGTTTCTAATTTTTCACTAAACATTATGGAAAGTGCTTACGATTTTATTTTCTAATTCAAATTTATTTATGTGAAAAGTATAAAATATTGTTTATTGGTACTTTTCTTTTTCTCTTCGACAATTTATTATAAATTTAACGTTTGTATAATATATTATAATATGTTAAAAATGACAATAAATATTTCATTAATTCATTTCAAGATGAATAAAGAGAAACTGTTGCTTTGTAACTGAGCTGATAATTCAATTATAAACAATTTAACATTAAAATATGCTCTCATATTTATTCCGAATTAAATTATCTAGCAACAGTTTTCCTTCATTCATTCTGGAATGTATTTTATGTGACTTATGCCCGGTTTTTCAGTCGCTCAATAGACACTTTATGGATCCAATAGCACTATTGAATCAATAACCATGTGTTTTCAAATGCAAAAAAAGTTATTGATTCAATAAGTTTATTGAACGACTGAAAAACCGGGCATTAGGAAGCCTTAATACCATTTAAAAAGCATGAGAACCGGCACTCCGCAGTTTACTCCTTTGGTCGCTATTTTTAAATCTAAAAAAGTGTGGTTGGTCTTAAATTGAAAATGTAAATTGCTAGAATTGTTATTGTATCTTGAAATTTTGTTATCACTAATCAATGTTTTTAGATTAAAGGTTAAAATGAGTCATGTTTACTCAATGTTCATCACCGTAACAGTTTTTTGAGGTTACACAAAAATTTAATAGATTTTTCAGAAAAATGTTTTACTATTTTATTGATCATCAAAAACTTCATAGAAACTCGAGATTTTGATTATATTATACAAACAATATCTTCAGTAAAGATTAATTGCTATTTTGAAAGCTGATTAATAACATTTCTAGCTAAGTTAAGAACAAAAACTTGTAATGAAAATAAACCTTTTTTAATTGTATTTGATCAATTTAATTATGCTAAATACAATCTAATTTTTCTTTATGGTATGGCTTTTATTGGTGGGGAGACCCTTACGAGTAGGTTCCACCTCGCCTCATTGCACAATTTTTTGTGTTTTTTTTTGTGTCGGTCACCCATCCGAGAGCGGTCTTGAATGTTTGTCACTTAAACACATGATTACTATCTAATACAATCTAATAATAATAATGGTAGAACAGAAATCGCGATTATTTTAACAAATCCAGTACGAAATGTTTCAGTTAACTTTATATTGATGTTAAATAAACAAATATTTAATAGGAAAATGTGAATTTACTAACATTGCTTTCCTATATTCACTAAAAGTATTAAAGTTTATTATTATTATTAGCCGTCAAGCTCCCAGATGGAAGACGCTGAGCAAAATTTGGTTCATTTTTTGTTTTTCTTGTTCTTTTTATTAATCCACCAGTTTTTCATTTTTAGGGAGAATTCCGCTTTCCTTTCTTCACTCCATTTTGTTCCCACTCTTGGCAAAGTCATCTCTGGTTTAACTTCCCATTTTTCAACCTTTTCTCTGAAACTATTCCTGTTATATATTTCATCATCGTTTATTAAAGTTTATTATTATTATTATTTTTTTGTATGTTATGCTAATGTTGTACCAATTTTACTTTGTATTGTTAACCAATATTATTGTTGTATTTTTAAACAATTTACTTTTTGGCAATAAATATTGATTGATTGATTTTGAGGAGAAGATTGAGATTGAAAAAATATGGCTAACATTTTCAACTCAGATTTTCAGTTGTAGTGAATAGAATAATTCAAAGTGCTAGCAGTGAAACTGACCTTGTTGAGTGGCTGGGGCTTGACGGGCGTGGTGACAGTTTTAGCGACAGTGTTGGGTGCGGCGGGCCGCATGTTGGCCGGCCTGATGACGGGCGCCTTGTTCGGCGTCTTGACGACGGTCACCTGTTGCGGCCGGGTCGCCGTCGCCTGCAAGTTGGTGGCAGCGGCCGTGGCTGCCGCAGTCGGCTGCGTTGTCAACACGTGCAGCTTGCCGTCGGGCATTTGTACTAGTTGCTGGCCTGAATAACACGCACATCAAATAAGTGTTACAAGCAAGTAGTACGTTTATTCCTCCACACAGGCTTAGCCTAATGAGGAATGCACTTGATTTTTTCTTTTCTATATATTTTTGTATGACTGTAATATGAAAAATAGCAGGATCCAATTAACTTGTCATAAATCAGCTGATCCAGTAATAATTAAACAGTGATTTCGACACAATAATCAAAAGGCTTGAAAGTCTTAAAGACCTTTAAAGTCTTTAAAAGACCTTTTTAAAGAAGACCTTTCAAAGAATAACTTTTAAAAAGAACTTTTCAATAATCTGCGAGATTCAGCATTTGTAGGTTAAGTATTGTGATATTGCTCTTTGAAACAGCTGATTTCTGACAAGTTGAATTGGATCCTGATTTAACACAAAATCAATATACGGGCAATATTTGAGAGCAAAAAAAGAGAAGGTTAAATATCATTGTAAATTATTTGAATATTACAGAAGTTTCGTTTGCTGGTTAGTAATGAATATATTTATTAAAATTTACATATTTTCATCATGTCATTACATAGATTTCTATTATGTTCAAAGTCAGATAGTTTCATACAGAGAGTGTCATCCAAGCGTGGTGTGAGAGATTATCCATCTCTCTCGCACAGCCTCCCCTAGACGCCAATTTGGATGGCACGCTCTGTACAAGAAATTATGTCAAGCTGAAATTCGGCGCTAGACTACAGATTTCTGTTTTTACTAACCTGGCATAAGTCCCTTGACCTGGATCTTGCCATCGGGTCCTTTTGTTATCGACACCCTCTGATGCTGTTGAGCTGAAAATGAAACAAACAACAGTGATTATATTGGAAATTATATAATTTATACACCAATTATCAAATACATTATTTAAAAAAAAATCTATTTAGTACTAAATCATATACAGTCAATATAGTACAGTATTACTTATAGCCTGTTAATCAAAACAAAAAGTGAATGTAAACACACAATGAACTTGTGAGCGTGTCTTTTGAGAGTGTATTGCATGAGTCATTCTCGCTCTTCGCTTAACGCAATGTCCACATTTCAGCATAGAGAGTGAAGTGAGAGAGAAATTAAGGTTAATACACTCTAGTGAATTGTGAATTGGTCATCCTGACTGGTTTCCGAATCCCACTACAGTATGTATATCAGCAAAGCGCGGTATATGATGTGATAAGTTGAGCCAACATTACTCCGTATAACAGCATTCCTATCGTAGATTATTCTTTTATAAGAAAAAAGTGAGATTGAATTTCATAAAATGCCGATCTCTCATTAAACAAACTCATAAGTAATCATAGAAGTTTTTGGATTTTAATGTTTCAAGTTTTATTCAATATTTGGGAATATCAACAATAAACAATTGAAAATATTCACAAATATTGAATAAAACTTGATTTTTTTACCTTGAGTTACTACAGTTGATCTGTATGTTTGGTGAAAAGATAGCAGTTTTCTGAAATTCACATTTTATATAAGAAAAACCTTACGAGAGGAACGTTCATAAAGAAAGCTCTCAACCAATCACAGCCATTTTTTTGGCAAAATTAATAAACTTCATACCAATAAGATTATTTACTTACTTATTTACTCTCACCTAGCGGACAGGAGTTTCCTATGCTGGGTGATGCCATAGTTTTTATTTATTCTTGAAAAATTTTAGTATCTATGTTGGTATTTTATTATACATTTTTTTTTGTAATTTAATCTAATTACCTGTATGTAATTTCTCATTTTTATTTCTAATTTATATTTAGGTGAGCGAAAAAACGTTTTGTTTATAATTGATTTTTTTTTCTTTCCATTTGTATTGTGAATTGTTATTCAAATAATGTTTGTAAAATGGCAAATAAAATATTTCATTTCTATTGTTGTGCCTATTTTTTTGTATCGTTTTGTTCTTGGCAATAAATTAATTGGCAATAATTGTGCCGATTTTTTGCACCGTTTTGTTCTTGGCAATAAAGATTGATTGAATCTGCAACTCTCTATTATTTACAAGCGGTCCTTGTACACATAATAACTTTGTTATGAATATCTGTTTCAAATAACTATTTCTTGTAGAAATGATGGATGAATTAATTTACCAGGAGCAGCAGGTACTTGGGTGGGCGTGGTTTGCAGTTTCATGACGGACTGCGGCGAGGCGGAGGTCTGAGTGGGTGTGGCCGCCGCCGCCTGCACAGTTGAGGCAACTGTTTTCGGCAAAATATTCGGCGGCGTTCCAGACACCATTCTTGTAGTGCCATCGGCACCTAAAGTCAACATACAACAATCAGTCAAGCCAATTTTTCATTTGAATTAATAATCTTATTATTAAAAAATTGCGTATACGCATCTGGTAGCACACAAATCTCGGTTACCAAAGAACAGAAGAGAGAAAGAGACAAGAGAGACAGAATACCTAGCTTGGGGGTTTAAATACAGTGTAATACAGGGTTGGGCAGGGAGGTATGGATGATTCGAGTCGGGCGCCGTGAATGGGTTCTGATACTGATACCAACATCCAAACTGCGAAAGTCTACAGAGTGGTTGGTAGCATTAGAAGAGATTTTTGGTTAATTTATTCTGAAATTGCCAACTGAATACTAGTAATACATTTTTCTCTAGATCTAATTCACATTGCCTTGCTTCTATTCTATTCTTCCAGCCCTCGATAATCTCTCAGTATTATCTCATCTGTATTAGAAAGAATCTAAAACATTCTCAAGTATAAAATGTTTCTATAAACATTTATACTTATACATATATTTTCTATTCATGAGTATAAAATGGTTTCTATAAACCTATAACTCTAATAAGAAATGAACAATATTCAACCATTAATATTGTTTGAATTTGACCGACCTTTTGTCATATATATTCTCCTCGTTCCTATGCCAGCTTTGTTGGGAGTCGAATTGGTGAGTAGAGATGTTAGTGTGCTCTTTGCTCCAGAGGTGGGAGTGGGGGGAATGGCCACTTTGGTCACCACCTTGAAAGTTTGACCGTCACCACCACCTGAAATCCACAAAAAATTCTTATAATATACTGGGTGGCGCAAAAAGAATGGATGGATTTGAGTAGGATAGTATCAGTGGACTAGAGCTGTCTGTGACCGCAAAGCGACACCATTTTGTAGGTTAAAGTATCCAGTTTTAGTATCAATGGCGCAATTGACCTTGCAAAATCGCGTATTTGCTGCAGAACAATATTTCCAATAGAATGAATCTGCAATCGTCGTTCAACGGAGCTTCAGCAGAAAGTTTCAAGTCGAGCTTATTGGCATAAGATTCTTCTTTACTTGAAATTCAAGTTTACTATCGTAAATATCGTTACATTGAAGATTTGAATACTGCAATACATGAATGAATTGCTGCTGTATCAAAAGTTAAGGACCAATTTGAGGCTTTTAATGAGCATTAACGCATTAAGGGCGCCATCTTTCCTATGTAATTTTTGAAATATACTCAAGTGTTTTGGAGTTTTTCATACAAATTCTCAAATTGGGTTATTTACTTAGTATTTTGGTGTTAGGAAGATGAATGTATGATTCAAATAAACTTTCTTATAAGACTTTGACAAACATCAGTTCTTTATGCGCCACTCTGTATATTCTCAAAACCAATAAAGAGTATTGTTAACGTTGATAAAGATTCAGGGAGGTAAGTTAACCTTAAGGTAACCTTGGGCCGCAGAAGTTATTATTAGATTTTTCTATGACACAATTCTTATAATACACAATCATGATCGATAAAGGAGTTTCTTATTAATTTCCGCAAAAGTTGGGAAACGCACCTTGGGCCGCCGAAGGTATGATCTTGATGACCTGTTGACTGGTGGGACTGGGAGCAATGGTGGTGGCGGGAGTGGCCTTGTCCTGGGTGCGCTTCTGCTGATGAGCGACCCGCTGCATCTTCAACTGCTGCTCCAGCTTCTCCTTGATCTCTTCGGCCGTCGGCTTGCCGTCTCCCGCTCCTCCCCCCTTCTGCTCGGCTCCCACCCCTCCCTTGTTGGCGCCCCCGCCCGACGCCGACAGCACACGTGACCGCGTTCCGCTGCTCACCTGTGTCTGCGCAAGAGCCGCCTTCTCCAATCTGAAAACAATACAGTTCCAGGGTACAAACACTTCAAAAAACTTGAATTAAAAACAATTAAAAAATATTTTATCGAATGGCTAGTATTCATGTTAATTTTATTGAGTTAGTCAGGGTAATAATTTTTTTTAATTCTTCATTTTTGTTCAAGGAATCTTTCCATATAATTAATAAATCTTGTTGAGATTGTTACTTCCATTATGTTATTTTTATTGAGTTAGTCAGGGTAATTAATTTTTTTCAATTCTTCATTTTTGTTCAATTCTAGTTGTTTTTTGAACTATACATCAATTTTAGCAGAAATTTCAAGTTTGCTTATTTAGTTATTATCTGACTTTATAATGCAATATTTTATAACTGTTAATCGAAATTATTTTCAACTTGAATTTACACTCAATAGAACAACAGAGAACAGACTTAGTAATAGATGTCTTATCGCACGTTACATTTTGTGACCAGAAAACGAAAAAAAATTACTCAATTAAAAATATAAATGAAATATTTGATAGAATGTCTAGTATTCATGTTAATTTTATTTAGTTAGGTTAATTAATTTTTTTTAATTCTTCATTTTTGTTCAATTCTAGTTGTTATTTGAACTATACATCAATTTTAGCAGAATTTTCAAGTCTGTTTATTTAGTTATTATCTGAGTTTATTATGAAATATTTTATAACTGTTAATCAAAATTATTTTCAACTTGAATTTACACTCAATGGAACAACCGAGAACAGACTTAGTAATAGATGTTTTATGGCACGTTAACTTTTGTGACCAGAAAACGAGGGGTCGATCCTAGCGACATCTCTTAGAACTGTCGCTAACTGGAGTAACTGGAAATAGAAACTGCAAAGGAACTGACAACTAACGATGAGACAGTGAATGTGAGTGCAAATGAGAGTGATTGAGCGATCGGTTGAGAGAGAAACGCAAGCGTCAGCGCGATCTGACCGCATGGGACAGAACTATGTGACCGATTATACTTCACAGCACACAAAACCGGATAAAAGCTCCCTATTCCTTGAACAATCTACTAGAGAGTATTGCTTATCTATGATACAACTCACTACTGGCGTTCAAGTCGTAATCTTGCCGGTGGTGCTAATTATAAATAGCACCTGTAAATAGCTCTTATTTTATGATCGTACTATGAATTGTTTTGTACTAGATTATAGTTACTCATTTTGTATTGTTGTTCTTTGGCTGAATAAATTGAATTGAATTCAGTTGATTCAACTTAGGGTAATCAGTTGATTCACTACTTTTCTTTTCTATCCATGTCTTCCTTTCACCCTTTTCTGGCAGTTCTAGCCCCTTTTCTTCCAACTAGAACATCCTAGGTCGCACAAAACTGCGACTATTGAACTACATGAAATAGATTCCAATCATCCTCCTCCTTCTTCTCTTTCTTTTCAATCTCCTTCTCCATCTTCTTTTTCTTCTTCCTCTCCTCCTTTTTCTTCTCATTCTTATTCTCCTCCTTCTACTTTTCCTCCTTTTTCTTCTTCTCCCCCTTTTCTTCTTCTCAAATTTACTAACAGAAGGGATCATATTTATTTCAAATAATCAGCTCAATCGATTGATGAACGTCACATTGAGTTATGAAATTCTATTGCATATGAGTAATGAGTTATGTTCAAAGTATTAGAAAGAAAGCTCTCAATTTCAAACTTGTGACTCAGTTTTATTGTATATACTCAGTTTTAATTGAATCAGTTTTTGATGAAAAATACTCACTTGTCGCCAAATTGTTTGATCTCCCATAACTCGAGTTTATTTTCTTCTACCCACGTTTCCGTGACCTGGGGCTCGGTGCTTTGAGGTGCTTCCTCACGTTTCCTTTTGCGTAATCCACTTCGAATAGATGTCACCTCTGAAAAAATCCACAAAGTTATAATGCAGTGAAGAAGGTACATAAAAAAAACATTTAACACAAGAGTTTAACAATTGACTTCTAAAGAGATTCAAATTGTATAAAATCAAAGACATTGGATAAGTATCATTCACAAAATTTACCTTCCTGCAGCCTAGTTCCTAGTAGATCACAAACAAAAGAGCATTTTACTATCCTTTCCCTAGAAATATACAGTATCAAAAATTCACTTTTATCTCATTGTATAAATTTTCTTCATTGTTGAATAGATATAACTTCCGTATGGGCGTAGTACGTAAAAAAATAGAACAATACAACGTATCCCGAAACGGAAGTATTATATATTCTTGTACATCTCGTTTTTATTGTATTCTATTATATTGACTGGCCTATATGTCAAACTGCAATATTCTGTCGGGGCTAATGAAAATACAGTATTACATTCTATTCTATTCAATTATACAGGATAGTTATGCTAGTTCACAAAGGAGCAGTTGTTGAGTCAAGAAAAATAATTAATTATAGGTATCTCGTTGATTTAATAAACGAGTCTATAGAAGGTGACGCAAATGTTGAGATTTCAAAAACGTGTCTGTCGTAAAATCCAGAATTATTTTCAATTATTGGACTAATGGTTTGTAGAAAGGTACGGTATGAATGAAAGGTATGGTTTTTTGAAGGTCTTTTGAGACTAACCTGTCGAGACAAACGTTTGTCGATGCTACGGTAGCTACCCGTTCTAGTCTAGGACTTGGGTAAATCCCGAGCTCATGAATCGGCCCTTAGATAAGCACAGCTGTAACCGTCATGGTGTTAGCTGACCACACAAATTAGGACGCCGATCACAACTAACTGACTTATATAAATATTGTATAAAATTTAAATAAATTCTAATTTTAAATATTAATAAATTATAAATTGTGAATATTCATAATATTATATTAGTCTGTTACAATATATACCTAACTATACTAAGATATAAATGAACAGCTTTTTCTTACCTCTGATTGTTTTTGGTAGTTCGAGAGGAATCACAACTTTTCGAACCAAATATTGAGTTCGGTCAGAGAATTCGCCGAGATGCCTGTGCTTCAGAATTTCTGTGGACATCAGTTCAGTGTCGGTTGTAACTTGGTGCTTGCCGTCTGACGAAGGAGGCTTCACCTGAAATACCACGAGCAATTTGTAAGTCAAGAGTGTAGACAAGTAAATAGTTTATAATAAACTGTAACATCCAATCAAACTATACTCATGAAAATTGTACTGGTGCAAACTCTCAAGCTGAGACACACTTTTATATTAATGGATAAAGTAATTACATTAAGAAATATTCATTTGAAGAATTACACATCTTATTCAGATTGTGGAGAATTGGAAATTATTACATTAAAAACTTGATGAAATAAGTTTATGAATTCAATTAAATTATACTTTATAATGCTTAGAAATTGTTGTCAGAAAATCTAGTTCATATTGCAATAGAGTAAACACTTGAATATAGTAGTGTATGAGCATTGAATATAGAAAAGTCTAATAACCTGCATGTCATCCCATCTGAGACAAGCCCAAATGATTTTCAGTTGTAAGCAAGCAGCGGCCAGCGTTTTCAAATTCATTGTCCTGTACAGCCAGCAGGTCTTGAAGAGAGGCCTTGAACAAGGATAGGGCCACGCTTGTTGATTGATCTGAAAATTCAAGGTACGATAGAATTAGTCCGGAATTGAAAAATAATCATTTCATTTACCAATAATACAATATTCTATCATTTTTTCTGGTCCTATACATTTTAGAGAATAAAATCATAGAGAAAGCATCATGGGATAGGGAAAGTTGTTGGGATTTTTACTGACCGGTTAAGACTCTAGGCCACGTAGTTCCTGTAGTGCTCTTTGTGGGAGCACTATACTCGTGTAATGCTGTCTCTATGCTAAAATAAATCGTCTTGAACAGGGGTCTGTCATTGATGGAGTTGAACAATCCTATCTTCTCTATGTTAAAGACGGGTGAATCCTGTGTCTCGATCTCATTGGCAGAATTGGAGTGGTTCGTAGCCGAGGCGGCTAAGGCGTCAGACTGATTAAGTTATCAGCAGTCAGATAAAATCCATTGGGCCAGGGTTCGAGCCTGGTTGACGGAAGGATTTTTGACAAATACGGCCACTCCCGTCTTTCGGAGGAGACGTTAAGCCGTCGGTCCCGACTGCCTAAAAAGTAGTCGTCATATCTCATCATCACCCCACTCATTACCCACGCACAAGCCCTAGAGCTCATGTGGGCATCATCCTCAGAAAAAAAGAAAAAAAATTCACTTGGACTAAATTGTAGCTGAGTTCTCATTGACCGAATACACTCTGGACCGAATTTTGGCGCTGTATTTGAATTCAGAGCCGTCATGTTAAATTTAATTTTCATGAAGAGTTTTGAAAGTTTATTGTATCTTTTGCGGTATAAATCAAAACTGTTGAGAGAATATAGTTGATATTTACGGCAAAATACAACATTTTTGTCGGATTTAGTGTTTTTTAAGGTTGGTTTGGGTTGAAGTTATGTAGATGGTTTCAAATACAGCGTCAAAATTAGGTCCAATAATAATAATGGCCGACATCCTTCTCCCCTGATTTCTCTTACTTCCTCTCCCTTAGAAGATGAGGTCATGTTTGTCAGCTCCCTGGTCTCGAAATCTACTGTTTATAAGGGATGTACCCAATTAGTCGAAGAGAAAACTGGCCGTAACTTAGTCAGCTCTCTAGGTTCTCACCGGTTTTAACCTTTCTTGGTAGCTAACCTCGCTAGTAGGTTAAGAGCATAGAGAATAGCAGCATAGATAGATAGATAGAAGATGAGGTCATGTTTGTCAGCTCCCTGGTCTCGAAATCTACTGTTTATAAGGGATGTACCCAATTAGTCGAAGAGAAAACTGGCCGTAACTTAGTCAGCTCTCTAGGTTCTCACCGGTCTTAACCTTTCTTGGTAGCTAACCTCGCTAGTAGGTTAGAGCATAGAGAATAGCAGCATAGAGTAAATAATGAATAAATAAATAAATAAATAGAATTTTATTGCCATTCAACAGTAACAGTTATAGACAACGTCAAATAGATCATCTTAGATACAGTCAGAATTACAGTCATAAAACATACAATATATTTATAATATATAAACAATATATTTTTAATTTATTTTTAACATCCAAGGAATTAAAAGTCAATAATAGTATCAGAATCTAAGAACTCTTTTATAGAATACATTGGTGTTTTCACTAACCAGTTGAAAAGTTTCATTTTAAATCTATCTACAGTCTCATTCATCAAACTTTGAGGTAACTTATTATACAGTTTCAATCCAATAATATTGTAACTTCTCATTGACTTTGATAGCCTTTGGAATGGTATATTCAGACTATTTTTATTTCTTGTTGCGTGAGAATGCATGGTATGTCTTGGTATTTTGTGAACTTTCGTTTTTACATGTATTAGGACAGAGAGAGCCTATGAGAGCCTATGTCACCTAACTACGGCCAGTTTTCCCATCGAATAATTGTCTACTTCCCGTTTTATAATACTTTTCCTGATACTAACCTTGGCCAGATGATTGAATCCATTGACCATGACCCTGCCGGAGAGGCGGGCCAGCTTTCTCAACTCGTGCTGAGGCAGGATGAGCAGATTGCGCTTCTTGCTTTTGGTCTGGAAGGTGGAGCAGTGCGGATACTTGACCTGGGCGCGTTTCTTGCGCTTGTCGACCACCGCCATGCTCGACTTCTTCAGGTAGACCTTGCCGCGGGACGACGTCGCCGAGTAGACGCGATTGTCGTTCTCCACCTTCACACTGGACACCGTTTTCGAGGCGGCCGTCACCGTTGTGTGGGCGCGCCCGCTTCGAGGCTCCGATTTCACCAGCACCGATTTGGTCTCCGTGTTGTCCACTTTCTTCACCACTCCGCCGCTGAAAACAGAGACAAATTATTATTCTTTATCCCTTCTCCAGCACCAAGACCTGCAAAGACCTGATTTTGTTCTTATAATTGATGTGAAATAGATGTAGAAAAAAGTAAGAAGAAAAACTTAAAATTTGGTTTAATTATATGATTGATGAAAATATAGATTTCAAAGTTTCAATTGATATATTCCAACTTTGAGAGTATTTAACTCGAATTAATATTAGTCAGAATTTTGATTTTGATCTTATAATTGATGTGAAATAAAAACTTGAATTTTCTACGGTCATCAGCAACGTCAATAAATATTACCTATCTATCTAATGCCATCTGCCAAATTAAATGAATACTACAATACACTTGGTATTTTTTAAAAGCTTAAACCGATACAAACTAATAAATAGGCAAATTGTAGGTTAGAAGTATACACTCAACATCCTTTTATATTGAAAAACGTTTGGCTAAGGCCACACTACAAGGAGCATTGCTTGGTGCTAAGAGCCAAGTGACTCGCTTAGTGACTGATCCTAGTGAACAAACACATTGTGTACTACTGCAGTTGGCCACACTGCGAGCGACGTGCTAAGCTAGGAGCTCCGTTAGTCACCAAGCTAGTCGCGTAGAGAACTGACGTGTTGGTAAACTTTCTAGTCACCTAGTGCTTTGCCCGTTTTTGCAATACAAAAAGTGACAGATCAGCTGATATTGTGATAAGACAGAATGGAGCCATGTAACCTAACTACCGTACTGCTGTATTCACAAACCAATAGTATAATATGAATCTATACTACTATATAGAATTTTGATGATTGAATATTGAAGCAAGTTAAATAAAATTCAGTAGAGAGAGAGCAAAATAATATTTTCTCACACAAAAACACGGCGCAAAAGGATTGTGTGTCACCAAGCTAGAAGCCTTGTAATGTGACCACTGAGTACCGGAGCTCCTAACATAGCTCCTACCGTATCACTCAGCTTAGCACTTTTTTTTCTGAGGATGATGCCCACATGAGCTCTAGGCTTGTGCGTGGGTAATGAGTGGGGTGATGATGAGATATGACGACTACTTTTTAGGCAGTCGGGACCGACGGCTTAACGTCTCCTCCGAAAGACTTAGTGTGGCCTCAGCCAGTAAAACTAATAAAAGCAACATTACATTACATAACCATTACATTGGGCCAATTTAGATGCGGTTCACGACAAAACAAAGCTCAGCGGTCATTGATTTTCAGATTTCATTTATATTTTGGGGGGAAATAGGTTTAATGGGTTAAAATTTAAAATAAACTCAGCGCCATCTTTCGGCTTTTAACGGAATTGCTTGGACCTCTGTGCTAGATAGAGTATTGAATAAGGAGGTGGCATATTTGAACAAAGCAAGAGACGCTGTGGGCATAGGCTAGTAACATAATTATTATTCAAGTATTTTCTCAATCTGAATTTTAAAGGAGTTGGCAAAAGAATGACGGATTTGACCAAGCTAACCAATCAAAAATGTGACATCCAATGCCCACAATGTAATTATACAGTCTCTGTAGATAGATAATTGACTTTAATTTTTCTGTTTCGTACATTACAAAAATGCTGTGGGCAAATTGAGGCATAAAAGCCCTCTCTACCGTTATTATTATGACTATTTTTGGCAGAGACCTTCTCGGGTATTCCGCCTCGCAGAATTATCCAACGATTTGGGAAATATGGTGAACTTATAGGTTAAGTAGGTCACAGACTTCAAATTCTAACTGCACCTTATTTAAACCACGTCAGGCAATTTAAACAGAACAATTTTGAATCGATTCGCAGAATTATCCAACGATTTGGGAAATATGGTGAACTTATAGTTTAAGTAGGTCACAGACTTTAAATTTCAACTGCACCTTATTTAAACCACGTACAGCAATGTAAACAAAACAATTTTGAATTGATGAATAAATTATATTTAGGCTCACCTGGCGGTGGTGATGATTGAAGACACAGTCTCCGTGGCACTAACTGTTCTAATAACACCGTCAACAATTCTCACAGAATGCTGGGTTGTGGTGGTAGTGGTGACCGTGGTCTCATTCTTACCACCATCTGTCCTCTCACTTGCACTTTCACATTTCGCTGGTTCCGTTTTGACCGTTTCCTCAGATTTCACTTCACTCGCAATACTATGGCAATCGGCGGGTTCTTTCTTGATAGGAGTTTCATGGGCAACACTGGATTTATCAGGTACTTTGGTAGAGGCGTCGTTGGAGACATCAGTATGGCCGCCGGTAGATTCGGTGAGCACAGAGTCCATGGATCGGCCTTCGTCGCCTAGATCGGGCACTTCTGACGTCTCGATGACTTCACTTTTCACCTCGACACCGTCAGCTGACGACGTGCCCACCTCCACCTCGTTGCACACCATACTGCTGTCCATTATACTGCTCGGCACATCGCAACTCATCGCAGAGCTGCTGCTGGCCACTTCCGTGATAGCACTGCTGATCGGCTGCTGTACTTCGTTTAGTGGCTTGTTCTCCAGCACTCTCCTCAGCTTGTCTGATGTGACGGTCGGTTCGGTTATGGCAGGAGTGACGGGAGCGGGGGCAGCCGCCGCTTTCTTACATTCACCGTTCATGAGATCATTGTCTGTAAAACGAAACAAAGATATTAATAAAATATAAATGTATTCTTCAAGCTTAAGATTTTCACTGCTAAAATACATTAAATGAATAATATTGTTAGCGTTGATGAGATCTTTGTCTATAAAACGAAACGAAATTTTTCTTTTAATGAATACATTTAATGTATTCTCCAAGCTTAAGATTTTCACTGCTAAAATACATTAAGGGCCGGTTCATGAGCTCGGGATTTAGCCAAGTCCTAGACTAAAACTTGTGGCTATCGTAAACGACAAACGTTTGTCTGGACAGGTTAGTGGGTTAGCAGCATAGAGAGCCCTTAGTACATAGTTTCGAGGCTAACGTTTGTCGATGCTACAGTGGCCACCCGTTTTAGTCTAGGACTTAGCTAAATCCCGAGCTCATGAACCGGCCCTAAATGAATAATATTGTTATCGTTGATGAGATCTTCGTCTGTAAAACGAAACGAAAATTTTCTTTTAATAAATACATTTAATTTCAATTCACCAAGCTTAAGATTTTCACTACTAAAATACAATAAATGAATTGTTACTGTTGATGAGATCTTTGTCTGTAAAATAAAACTTGGAACATTCATGCAATATTCTCCTCGACTACTAAGCTACAGATTTCCACTACAGAAATACATTAAATAAATTGTTACCGTTAATGTGATTTTTGAATGTCAAATGAAACAGGAAGTATTCATCGAATATTCTTGATCTCTAAGCTAAAGATTTTCATTACTAAAATAAATTGAATTGTCACCGTTGATGAGATCATAGTCTGTAAAATGGATAGAACTTCAAATATTGAGGTTCGATTATATTATTCTTTTATACATGTATCATCTATTAAATTTTCCAATTTTTAGGAAATAAATCATTTCATTATTACAACAAATTTTCGCTAAATGAATAAAGTGAATGTGTCATGTAGGCCTATCAAATTTCTACAATTTTTAGGAAACTATTTCATCAATACACAAGTTTTCGCTAGATAAATGAAGTGAATGTGATTTATTTAGCGTATGGCTTTTAATAGTGGGGAGACCCGAGAAGAATTGTTCCACTTCACCAACATAACAAAGTGAATGTGATAAGTAACCAAGATAAAGTGAATATGATAAATAGCCTAGAATAAAGAGAATCTAAGAATAAACTAGAAATAAAGCTTATGGAAGCTGCCAAATTTCGCCTACCTGGTTTGGTAGGTTCGAGCTTGACAGCATTCTCGACCTTGATGTTGTTGTTTCGTGTGCTGTTGGCCTTTCTGAGCAGGATGAGCAGTTCACGCCTGAGCCGCATGCGTTCGGCGCATATCGGCGAGTAGCAGTTGCTGGCGTCTTTCTCGCTGCAGCCGCGCGAGTAGCAGCGATAGTCCTTGGCCATCTTGTGCAGCGGCGCGTAATGGTTCTTGATCAGGTGGATTTTGGCGCCAATCGCGCCCAATAGATTGCGCGTCTCGTCTTCGGTTTTGATCACGCTGTCGCGTGTAGCCGTGCTGCTGGCTGCTTTCTCGATCGGCAGCTTTCTGTTGGCTCCCTGAAATCAAATGAGTGATGATTTTATCGTTAGAATCATCTTGATCAAGAACAAGAAGATGAAGATAGCCTGGTTTTCATTAGTAGAGTTAGTGGTAGAGTAACTAGCATACTAACTCTACCGTACTAACTCTACTCTACTTACTTGGTACTTGAAAACAAGTACTCTACCGTCACTCTACTCTCCTATGAACGTTTTCATTGGTCGAGAGTTCACAAGATAGTTAGTACTCGCCCAGGGAACTCTACCACTAACTCTACCAATGAAAACCAGGCTGAAGAGTTGTCATGAAGACAAGAAAGCTTCAATTTATTTACATAGAAACTGTATTAATATATGAATGAATAAAATTCTGTATTGAAAAAAGGAATTTGAAACTAGAATTAACTGAAAATTCATCAATTCTACACTAGTGCCTCGTTTACATAATGTCATCGACATAATATATTCCAATTTTTCTCATAATTTCCAATATTTTCCCCGATTGTAGGTGGGGAAACACCAATTTATTGATATTAAGTAGTGACATTACAGTAGTATAAATACAATATTCATTACAACATTTATAAACGATATTTATTCGTATGAATTAGACACGAGTTCTTGGAAATAAATCGACTTATTTCTAAGAATTTATGAATAATAATTTGAAGGAATATAATATTACGTCACTTATTAGAAATAAATTATCGTTCGCATACCTAAGATTTCAGAAATAACACTGAAAACTAGTCGACTGTCATAGTGTAAACAAGAAGGCATAACGTAAGGGCCTGGCCACACTACTACTAGGCTTGGCTTCGCTTATATCTCTATATACCATACGATAAAGATATACATTTGCGAGTATGCGAAGCGAAGTTAAGCCTAGTAGTAGTGAGGCCAGGCCCTTAGTATAATCTTGAATATTCAAATTTAAAAATTTCATTTAGAATTTATCATCAATATCAGACATCAACGTTATAGAGGATAGATGGATATAACTTGCAACGAATACATATTTTCTCAAGCATTTCTTGATTAGAATGATAGGAGATTACTTACAGTCAACATGAGCATTCGCTCTTCCAACGCCTTCAGCTGCATTCTTCTTGCGAGAAAATCGTCCAACTTCGATTTCTTAGCCACTTTAGGGTACAAAAGTCGGCCAGGGTTGAGTAAAGCTTTGGTAATATCGATTTCTTCAAACTCCGATATGGCCGCGAATACTTTCAGGTTATTTGAAGAGCCTGCAATAAAAATAGAAATTAATTCAAGTATAACTAATAACAAAAATAAAGGATAGGATGTTTTTCAAACTAGTAAAAATTTAATGTTTCAATTTCAATTCATTCAAAAATTAATTAATCTACCAAAACATAAAAATAACTGTAGAAGACACTTTCTGTTCTGGATACCAAGCATGACTAACTCATATAATACAAAGAAACGTTTCTTACTCAAGGTGGGTTTTCGTTACTGCGACCGAGTGCCGCAGCGGAGCCCGACCCACTGCGGCACTCAGTCGCAGTAACGAAAACCCACCTTAGCTTCGAGCCAAAACATGTTTTCCCAAGTATTTATTGTTTTAAAATAGAATGATAAGCACACGCTGATAATTAATGTGCAATGGCTACATAAACCATAGCCAGTCAATCAAGGAACATTTGTTGATGATCGATTACAAATATACTTGAATGTGTATATTTTCTTGTTCAACAACAATAACTCTTTTTTAAATGCCTTTCGCTGCTCAGTTTCTTAAAACTATTTTATAAATCATGATGGGATTAAAAACGGATAACTTCAAAATCGTCAGGACTTCTTGAAAATGACTACTTTAATATTTTAAACTTTTCTCACTTTTCCTAAAACTTTGCCAAAACAGTTGATTGATGAAAAATAAAATTAGAAGCTTGACGATCGAAGGAAGGTAACCAAACTCTTACCATCCTTATTGAACTTCTCCAAAATCTTGTTCTCATCCGGATCAACTGGAATCTCACTGGCATCCTTATTCTCAGCAATAAGATCGTCTCGCATCCTTTTTCTTTCTAATACTTTGTAGGTGTTCAGATCAGCGGCAATTATTTTCAGCCCCTTGTCATCTGAAAAAAATCAAAATGATTGTACTTTGATAATCTATAAACTAATAATTTTATCTCTATCCGTGGAATAAACAAATAATTTTGTTTAATTGAATTAATTGATATTATATTTCATTTCATTATTTGCTTTTGTTGTAAAGGTTGAGTAGTAGAAAGGACTTTCTAGTCCTAACTCCGCCTAAAAAGAATATTTTCATTTTCCCACATTTATTCTGTACATTACCAGGTGAAAGTTACAAGTGAGGTAATTCTTGTCGCAAAATTTGAGTGGAAATATAATATTTTAGGAATTTTTCAATTATTCTTGTTTTGAGAATTTGTGTTATGCGTTTAGTTTTGATGAATTTGACAGTGATCATCACTTGGCTTAAATTTCGTTTCACAATAACTTTATTTAGAAAAATATTAATATTTAGTAATATTAAAGTATTCTAATTCGATTAAAATTATAATAAATATCTTTGATTAAATTAAAAAATCATTTTTATATTATCTTCTTCTTCTTCTTTTCCCCTTCTGCCACTACAGCGTAGGGGTCCCAGCCTCGGCCCATCTCTTCCACGCCTCCCGGTCCTCAGCCATTCTTCTCATTTCCCTCATGGAACTTACTCTCTCTCGACCCAGACTTTCAAGGTAACTCTCCTAATTCATTCGCGGTCTACCCTTTCTTCTTTTTCCTTCTCTTCTGGTCTCCACCACTTGCTTTACCCCTCTACATTCCTCCATCCTGGTGACATGTCCATGTATATTATCTAATATTTAAAAAAGTAAATGATTGGAAATAGGACTGTATTAGTTTCAGTAATATTCAATTATTGTAATTAGATGAAAATGAATAATAAATACCTTTCACTTGGACCATATACTTTTGAGGTCCGGCTCTCAAGCCACACTTTCTGCAATCCAAATACTTGTAGTTGCGGCTAGCAGACAGCCAAAGCCATCCCCACTGGCCATGCACTCTGTACTCTTCACCCTTTTGCTTCCAAACCTACAAAAGCAACAATTTGACTCACTCAAAAATTCAATTATCACTTTATTAGGAGAATGGGCTGAATAAAACTTTATTACATAGTTGGTAATTAATGATAAGATATTGATGATATCATAGAGGAAGCATTACACAAGTAGATATCTCATGGGATAGGGAACGTTGATGCGATTTTCGCTGTACGGTCAAGACCCTAGACCACGTAGTTCCTGTACGGTCAAGCTAGGGGCGCTAGAAGTCTCATCATTTGAACACACGGTCGCTCACACCAAGTACCATAGAGTACTCAGAGATATCGCCACCATCTACCGTTCAAAAACCGGCCTTTACTCTTCAACATCTACTTGTGATGCTTTATCTATGACACTATCCACAATGAAGAGAATCACGGTTCATTTCCAACACACAATGAACTTGTGGTTATCTTTTTGTAGAGTAATTGTAAATGTGTTAAAAAGATTTTGGATATAACATGACTTTGGACATTTTTTGGGTAAAATTTTGGAACAGAAGTTTTGGGCTGATGCCTGTTTTTCTTCCCTTGATATTATGTACATTCTTGATCAAATAAATGAATATGAATTTCACATTTATCACATTATTAGATTTTCTTCAAGTCATTATTATGTATGATTATTAGTTATTATTATAAATCATTATTGTAGATCCTTCAAGTTGCCTCTTCTATTAAGGAAATTTAATTTTTAGCGAATGTTTATCTAGGTTTTTCTTTTATGAGTTCATAACATCTGAATATTACTAAAAAATTACAATAAATCATAAATTATCATTTAAGAAAACAGCTAATAGTTGATCACTAGTTGGTAACTAATGATAAGATATTGATACTACCCACAACCAAGAAAATAAGAGTTCATTCACCATCCATCACATTGTTAGTTTTTCTTCAACTTGTAGATACTTCAAGTTGTCTCTACTATCAAGGAAATTTGGTTTTTGGAGACTGGTCAATGTTTTTCTTTTATGAGTTAATACCATCTGAATATTACTCAAAATTTACGATAAATCATGGAGTATCACTTAAGAAAGTGGCTAATAGTTAATCATAGTTTTACATCACTGCTGATTGAAGAGCTATTATCGAGACAATCGACCTACAGCTTTAGGCGGGTTCAAAACCATTATCAGAATAATTGTTCTTGGTAAATAGTTCCAAAAGCAAAGATTACATTGTAACTTATCAAAGCTCTATTATCACCATCAAGTAATTTCAGACAATCCTACAAGTAAAGAAAGGAATATTTTTAAAAAAAGCTTACCTGGTGTTTTAGTCCAAGAGTGTACTTGACAAAGTTGTAGGTTAACCTATTTCTTTCTTCCTCTTCCTCCTTTTCTTTCTTCTCTTTCTTTTCTATTCTCTTGCGATCTTCTCTTTCAGCCGCCGTTATTCTTTGCAGTTTGATATGGCCTGGTGAATAAAATAAATATTAATAATTATTGAAAGTCGATTGCTGGCATACTACGTTACAACTGATATAATATGCAGATAATTAACTCAAATTCAAGACATGTTTTTCAACATACATAAAATGATTGGAATTCACAATAATCGCAGATAATGACTAAATAATCGTTGAATGTTTAGAAAATATGATCAACAAAAGCTTACAATTAAAAGTATGTTATTGCAATAACAGTTTTACAAGTTTCAAGTTCAAAGTATAAAACAAACTTTAATCGAAAATACATTATCAATTCAAGAATGAATAATATAAACCCACCAAAAATATTTTTTATAATCAACATAAAATTCATACAGGGTGGCGCACATATATAAGCTTCCCATATACAAAATGACCCATTTTTTTGGGAAAACTGATGTAAGCTCTACTCTGCACTATTGGCTGTCAACCGAATACAGTATAGCTGTATCTATCCGCATTAATTTCAAGCACTTACTAGGATGAATTAGTTCAACTTAGAATAATCTTCGCCACATAAATAGAAAATATACTTAGAAAATAAAAGCCATTTATTTCCTTTTTGCCATAATTCACTATAAGAGTAAATCATACGTAATATAAAACCAGGAAAAAACCTGCAGAAGATATACTTAGAAAATAAAAGCAATTCATTTCCTTTCTGCCATAATTTATTATAAGAGAAAATCATATGTAATATAAAATCAGGAAAAAGCCTGCAGAGGCATAAGTCTGAGCGAAGGAAAGAAACTGATTAATAAAATAAGTTATAAAATTAAATTTAATTATAAATTAAATCAAATTTGAATCTGCAATTGGATCAGCAGTTGGAAAGTAGTTAAAAAGCACTCACCTAGTATCTCATGCCAGACAGTGGCGTAAACGACAGGTTTAATGCAAGCCTGCAGCACAATAATGGCGCGGGTGAAGTCTTTCGCCTGAGTGCAGGCGCCGACCGCTGCTATCCAAGGCTTTCTCAGCTGTGGCCAGTTCACATGCATGAACGGACTCTGAATGGCACTCTCCAGATTCAAAAGGGTTTGCCGCAAAGTAGACATCAGCTGATTTCTGCTACCTGTAGAAAACAGTTACAACAATAATTAGAAATTGAAAGTTTGAAGGAAAAAATGTAATTGATTAAGGACATTCAGTTGAGTGTAATTGAGTGTAACCTGATTTCAGTTAAGTGTGTTCAGTTGAGGATTGAGTGTAAGAGGGGGCCGGCTGCGCCTCAACTTCGCCCTCCAAGAAAAAATAAAGGCAGCAATTCAATTCAATTCAGATTTCAGCTTATCAGTACGCTATAATGCGTTGTCGACTGGCGAAAATTGATATAGACGATATTTTCCCAGTCGACTAGCACCAGATTAGACTAAAGTCGTTCACAGATTTTGTCCAACGAAGCCGAATTCCAAATTAAAGTTTTCTATTTGATACTAAGAAGTCATCAATATTTAATAATTATATGATTGAAAAATATTAATTACCCCGACGCTGTGAGGCACACCGGGGAGAGATAAAGAAGAAGAAGAAGAAGAAGAAGAAAAATATTAATAAAGGTAGTATTAGTGTATATAGCACGATCCTTTTAACTTGTCAGAAATCAGCTGTTTCGGTAATAATTAAACAGTGATTTCGACACAATAATCAAAAGGCTTAAAAGTCTTATGCCCGGTTTTTCAGTCGTTCAATAAACTTATTGAATCAATAACTTTTTTTACATTTGAAAACACATGGTTATTTATCTATTTATTTATTTATCCTTGAAACAAAATACATCAAACTTAAAGAGTACAATGAAAAATAATAGAATTAATAATACAATACATATAACATGAAATAGTATTAATGAGCGCAGAGTATATAATAACAAATAAAAATAAGCAGCATTACACTACTGTATTACTGTTAATATATCACATCACAGAAGTCACTATTTGAATATTTACACTGACACCACTCTAGCTTGGACTGAGGAAGGAGGCACAGCCTCTGAAATATTTCCATCGTTATGTAAATTTTCTTAACGTTTTTCTTGTAATAAATTTGTTCTTCTAGTAGTGTTCAGTGTAAATAAATATTCAAATAGTGACTTCTTTATGTTAATAATATATACAAGTACATGGATTCATCAATTACTGTATACAATTTACAATAGGTTCATGTTATTTTCCGACAGTACTGTATAACATACAGTTTACGAAAATTTGAATTTTGAAAAAAAATCATGGATTATTCTAGTATTAACTTTTTTACAAACATAAAGAAGAAGTTTTCTTCCACATACACATAAAACTACTAAATAAATAGAAAACTAATAATCTGAAAGTAGGAATTGGCAGTAAAATTTAGCAATTTCAACAGAATAAGAACAATAATAATAACTTTGGTATCTTACCGTGAAAAGGTCCAGCCCACTTGAACTCAGATGCTTGAGTGAGCGAAAACTTATGAGAGAGATGCCGCTTCTTATCTCGCTCTTCGTTTCTTTGGATTTTGTTCAGAGCCGAAATATTTGTTGCGTATTGATTCACGTAAGTTTTGAATCCATTTTCCATTCCAAGTTTGAAGTAATGCGTTCCTAGAAGTAAAATTGGAATTTTCAAAATCGAAATAGAGATAGTCAAAAAATGAAATAATCAGAATAAAGTGAAAATTCATTATAAGACTTAGCTATACATAGATGTTTCTGAGTTTAAATTCCTGCACTACATGTTCAATAGATGTTCCTAGGTTCAAATTTCTCCACTAGATGTTTAAGACACAATTTCTATAGATTTCAGGAAACAAATAGCTTCCAGTGTACTTCTGTATTTTGAAGATGAAAATACCTCGGTATGCCAATAATTTTTTCAACCATTGAATCAATAGACCAATAATTCACAACTGAATCAATAATAATTAAAATAATTGAAAATTTTGATAAAAACCATCATATTTCAATCCAATTTTCAATTCAATTTTATTGCCATTTATAAAAACATTTTAACAATACAAAGTTTTTCAATGTGCACTTGTAAAAGAAACACAAATCAGAATAATTGTACAAAAAATTATGAATAAAATAAAATACTCAAGATTTCTAGTTTCTGATAAATTACCTTAATGGCATTGCTAGCGGAGACAAAATGTCTGATCGCTAGCAATATAGTTAAGATGACATATACATATAATAGTTGATAAGATGACATCATTTTACAGAGACCAAACTTAATTATCTTGCAACAGGCCTATAGTGTTTGGAGGCCTACCTGAAGCGATTTGCTGCGCCTTGAGCCGCGTGAGCCGACTGGATCCGAGGCCGGCCGCGTCGCCCAGTTCGGCAAACAGCTCCTTCTTCTCGGCTGCTGTCATCTTGTCCAACTCGGCCTTGGTGGGTCCGCCCTTGCGCTGCTTCAGCTCGTCCATGTTGAAGGTGCGCGGAGTCAGCGAGCCTGTCTTCGAACGCGTCACTATCACGTGCTTCTTGCCTGGCAACACAATCATTCGCTTTCATTACTCGCTTTGCTTGTCGAAATATTCATTCAACTCATGGTTCAAGTCACGGATACTTAGAAAATAAATGTTTACTTCTCAATAAAATAATGATACAAACAAAAATCAATGTACAAAATTATTAATCTTGATATTTGCCGAGAAATTAATAAAATACAGAGATCCCTTAATCACATCCTTTTCCTGTTACCTAATCCTTTCTAACGCCTTCCTAATACATGGGAATTCATAGTTGGAAGTACTTTCTATTTCCCTCCTTCTTTACACCACTTTCCCCAGCTTAGCTTCTTGTATTTATTTAAGTTTGTATTTAGTTTAATCTCAAATTTGTACTTTGTTGTTTGTTTTTTGTAATTTTGTGAGTAAATAAATCGAATAAATAAATTTAGTGGTTAAAAAAACTTAGGCACTCCCGAGAAACTGTATCTGTAAAATAAGTGTTTAGTAAAATGAATAGTGGTTGTTAACCTCATTAGAAATCGTGTGACATTTCATTGTACACGTAAATGTTATTTTGATTAATTTCTTATCAACTCACCATCTTTTCCAATTTTGTACTCTTCGCCTTCTATTTCTTCTCCGTCGTCACTCTTTCCGTCATCGCTATCACTGTTTTTGTCTCCAGGTGAACCTAGTAAAAAATAAAACAGACTTATTAAGACGAACACAAACTGAGAAGTAGTCTATACATGGGCGGAGTTAGAGGATATTTCCTGGAGGGGAAACACATAATAAAAATATATTTTCAACACATTGAAAACATATTTTTTTGCGACAAACTATTACATAACTACATTTATAACATTTGCTACAATAGCTACAATAATTTGGGGGGATTAGCCCCCAAAGACCCTTAAATCCGCTCGAGCCTATAGTTGGAAATCATCCAAATTTGTTTCTGAAAACACATTTCTTTTAAAGAACCAGTTTGAGGCAGTTATCCACCATCTTCATTTAAACTAAATTCAGTTAAACGTAGTTTCAATCTGATTTAAAGTATGGATCTAAATCGTTTCGTAATCAGTTTACGGAAACGGGCCAAATAGCATGTTATATTGATTATGAAATTGTATAGTATAGTATGTTCCAGCAACGAATTAGTTCAATAAGCGGCATATCTACTTTCTTCAGTTTGTCCTCCCAATAATTTCAATCATTGCTAAGCTATTGATTTTTTCAATCAAAATATGGGGGTGATCCAAACAATTCGAAACCTTTATTCATTTGATTCAATATTTCCATTGAATTTAATATCTTTATAGATTAAACAATTCACCTGGAGCAGCTGATCCGGAGGCTTGGTCGTTCCCACTGCTACACACAACTTCCGTGCCCTCCTGCAAGAAAATAATAATACTTTATTTCGCAAAAAATAGAAAATTATATGAAATTCACAATATAACAATATCTTGGCACAGTCAACAAAGTAAGACTTCTGCACTAGCTGTGAGTTCATTTAATAATATTAAATTGAATAATATAATATAATAATAAATAAGTTTATAAAGTAATTTTAAAAATGTAATTGTTAGGAATTAAGTGCTGTATAGAACTATTAAAATTTAAATACGGCGCTACCACAAATCTTATCCCCTCCTTCCCATGCCTTGCCCGTTGCCGTTGCGACGTGTCGACAAGGTGAAGCTGTCTAGGTTTTGCCTGCGAAGTGATGGGATCGAAATTCATTCGTCTTGTGCAGGCAGTCGTCTACCAGACATTCAACCGTTCATGTACCAAGTTGCCTCCGCATTTCTACTCTCGTGTCGTGGCATCCTCATTACCTTTCAGTGAGTTTATTACACTTTATTTCAAATATAGTCTACTTCTCAAAGTAATACACGCGGTCCTCCAAAGTCGAATTAAAATAAGTTACAGTTACCGAGCCCTCTCTTAACAGTAATTGTATAAAAACTATAATAAATTTAGTAATAAGAGAATAATATTAGAATTTTTAAAAGTTCCATATCCTCCTGATTAAGTGGGCAGTGGATGCTATAGTGGCAGTGGAAATTGTAGTGGAACTCGCAAAACGCTTTAAATAGAAGATGGATAGCGTAAATTTTGAGTTGGAAAGGTTATAAAATATAAATAAATAAATGAAATAAAGAATCAAAAATCTAATCTTGATATAGTTTTCTTTGTTTTGGCAATGCCCACATTGGAAGCTGTATAGAAGTGTTCATAAGAACATTAAAAAAGACAGAATGTTATGACATCACTTACCACAGCCAAATCAGCAATATTATCGCCGCCTGAGACACTCGCACCGCCCTCGTGCATCTTTCTCATCATCTCCTCCACTTCCTGCTTCTCCTTTTCTCTCTTCTCTGATTCCTCTTTCTCTCGCCTCTCTTCGACCTCCATTCGTTCACGTTCAAGCCTTTCCTCTTCCTCGCGAATTTTTCTTTCAGCTCTTTCGCGCTGCATTTTCAGGAGTTGAGCTGCAAAATAAATCATTTTATTTGAATTTTATCCATGTATTATAATTGAATTATGATATAATAAAGCTTTATTTACATTCTTTTAAGAACAAAAGCCTCTCTGAGGTATTAACATATTTTTGGTTGGCCTATACATTCAGCTTGACTACATTGACAAATTTTCAAAAAGTTCTTGTGTCTTCACAATCTAATCACTATCCTGCCCCACATACACATATATAGCAGGATCCTTTTAACTTGTCAGAAAACATATGTTTCGAAAATCAATATCACAATACTTAACCTACAAATGCTGAATCTCGCAGATTATTGAAAAGGTCTTTTAAAAAGTTATTCATTTTTCAAAGTTATTAAAGTTTGAAAGGTCTTCTTTAAAAAGGTATTTTGAAGACTTTAAGGGCCGGTTCATGAGCTCGGGATTTAGCCTAGTCCTAGACTAAAACAGGTGGCTATCGTAGCATCGACAAACGTTTGTCTCGATAGGTTAGTGGGTTAGCAGCAAAGAGCCCTTAGTACATAGTTTCGAGGCTAACGTTTGTCGATGCTACGGTGGCCACCCGTTTTAGTCTAGGACTTGGCTAAATCCCGAGCTCATGAACCGGCCCTAAAAGTCTTTAAGCCTTTTGATTATTGTGTCAAAATCACTGTTTAATTATTACCGAAACAGCTGATTTCTGAGAAGTTGAAAGGATCGTGCTATACACATTTGTATTTGTCTCTGAATTGAATTACATTAGGCGAAATCTTATTTCATGAACTAAACACGACTGTTACAGCAATACTTCAACAACTGTGTACACAAATATTGCTCACCATTCTCTATCTCCAGATACGACTTTTTGTTGCCCTTGTGTAGATTGGTGATTTTCTCAGTCAGCTCCATCTGCCTGACAATTTCGTCTCTGAAATCGTTGATTTCTCTGCAGAGCGCTGCTTCGTACTCAGAACTGTCCAGAGTCTCCAGCAGCTCATCCAGCTGAATGGGAGTCGAGTAGTACCACGACTCTCCATCTTCACCTTCACTGTAATTATTACCAACAAAACATTATAAATTGGAAATTTTGGCATTAAAATTCGAATTTGTAGTGTAATTAGCGTAGCGTTGAAATCTATGTAATTTCATAAAGCTAATGCCCAAAAACATCGCACAAGAACAGGTGTTTTCATTTTTATAGTCAATACTTGACAATTATTTTATCTTGTTACAATAATTCAAAATTAAATCTATGTTTTGTATATAACACAATAACCATACAAAAAATGAAAACGTAATTTTTAACAATGATGTAGTCTGAATCTTATAATTCAACTGATGCAGCCTAAATCTCTTAATCAATAGTTGCTGTGAATGTAGAATAAAGCTTTGATTTTACAGCATTCAATCTTCTCAATAAAACATTAATTTTGTGATAATTACTACCTTCTAAGAGGAGATCAATTTTATTCCACTCAGATTTTCTCACACATAGCCTACTATTTTATACTTTATTACTTTTTCAATTAGTAGTAATCAGTCTGGTAGGCTGATAGTAGAATGCAAATACCGTACACAAAATGTAAAAAAAATGTCATAGAAACTAACAACAGGTGTCTGTGAGAGCTGAAATTAAATGGAACGCAAATGTTATGTTCTGCAAACCAAAAAAGCAAATCTTGACTTAAAATGAGTTCTAATAGTTGATACAGTGAGTAAGCGCCATTCCACTGTAGCGAAATAAACACTGTCAGTTACTCCTTGATTCAATTATTTATTCCAGCCAAAGAATACAAATAGTACAGTAGCCCAAGTCATTATTACAAAATATTATTCAAAAATTGATTATTGAAATATAATTATATCACGGTGCATTCCAGAACAAGAACCAAGTTAGAAACTTGTTAGGCTGAACTTGTAGGAAAACAAACATATGTCTTTAAATGATGACACTCAGCCAAGTCTGGAACCGTCTCGTCTGAGCGTCATCATTCAAAAACACACGTATTTTATAGCATATTATGATATATAACATATATGTTATCCGAGTCACTGAGTATCCATTTATCCATGCGTATCAAGGGAGTATTCCCTTAGAGGCATCAGCGTTCACAAAATATGTTGCCATTTACGGAGCACAGAGTAAGTCAAAGGCCAATTTAAAAATCTTCATCACAAAAACTTTGAGAATGCTAGAGAGAGCGATATCATTGTTTAAAAAGGAAGAGGAACAGTTTTGGGCATAAGCCTGTTGTACTTTCTAAATGATTGATTATTATTTCTTTGGAATTAATATTCACAAAATCACTATATTCCCAAATAGCGATAAACATTTGTGTTACTTCTCACTAGCGTCCTAGTTATTTCTTCAGCGAAAATAATATTGATATCAATGAATGCTACTTACACGAATATTCTCCTTGTAAGGAACCAGTACTTGCGGCCATGCCTATCGAAGCCCAGATGCTCTTGTCTAGACAGAAGTCCGGACTTCTCCACATCTGGTATGCAATCAATGACGCCAACAACTTGCTGTAACGGAAAACGAAACATTATAAGTAACAGAGCAGCAGACTAAAAATTAAAAAGAAAAATCGTTAAGGAAGTGTGAAATTATCAAACTATTCAAACAAAAAGAGGCTTAAACTATAGCTGTAAACTGTTAATATTGTTAGCTGAAATTTAGTTGTACACAAATGCATTTTCTATAAATTTATTCAATTATCAATCTCTACAATCTTTTTGATCTTGTAGTTTAAACTGCGTCTTGTAAAGAATACACATTTTAGTCCAACAAAGTCTAATTTTCAAGCATTTAAATAATGGCCAAAAATTAAAAAAAATCTTTGAAAAAATCATCAAGAGTCAGTATGAAGAGTATTGATGAACAAAACAAGCCGTTACGAAAAATGACATGAATGTTAGAAAATGACAAAAGGATACACATTAATAGAAATTGATATTCATGGAGAATAATTATGTACCTAGCCTGATCAATGAACTATTGACATTGAACGTCCGTTCTCATAAAATAAAAGTTAAAAACTTGTTAAGAGGTGTTAAATGACATTCAAAACAATGATAAAAATTGTTACCAACCGCAAAAAATAAAAACTTGGAAATATTTTTACGATTTATTAACCACAATTTTAAATCTGGATTTTTAGAACAATGCAATTTCAGATATTCCAATAGTTGAAAAAGAGAAAGAATATTTAAAGTCTGGAAAAAATATCAGGAAAACAAACAAACGAAGTTGACCAACATAGGATGCTGAAATTTTCAATGATTGTATTAATGCGATTAAGATATTATTTTGTCCAGTTATAATAAATTATATTTACCTCAAGAAATTCGACATTGTTCAACTAAAACGGATACTATCAAGAAAATTGGATTTATGATAATCCATTATTATTATTATTATTCAACAACAATTAATAAAACGCTAATATCTTCCGCAACTGAAAATATTTACAACAGAACTGGATAGCTAATGAATATTATAAATAAACAAATAATTGAATATTTGCAATGTACCCTTATTCCTTCTAGTCAAAGTAATGAGATATACTCGATTAAATTTTACTTCCTCATGAGTCATGACATACACATTGTGAATTAAATTTAAGCAGCAGCAGTTTCTCCAACCATAGATCTTTGTCAAAGTTAATGATCTTCCCAACTTCTAAACTCAATAAACTATTATTGAGCAAACATTTTACTGCAGTCCATTTGAAAATGAGAGAATAAGAATTAAATTGTTTTCGTTAACAAGTCGCATTTTTGCTTCAACGTTCAAACGTTACAACAGGAATTAAAACCATTGGAAAATTGCCAAAAGTAATCCTTGAAGATGTCTCTCAGTTTTTAAATGCATCATTTTGAAACAAAAAGCATAGATCAGTTGGGAGTCGGGATAATACCAGTTATTTGAGTTACTGAAACCAGAATAATTCATAACGTACAATAAAACTTGATACCCACTTGAGCTAGTTGAGTTTCTATACGTAAATAATTATACAGTAAATAGTTTTTCAACAGTAGTACTTCCTGTATGATGGAACCTAGAAAATAAACTATTCTAGCAAGTAAAAGAAATGTCAAAAACTGTAAACAAAGTTTCAATAATGGTTGTGTTGGGAAATGAATGGGTCTATTTTGAATATTTATATAATTCGTTCAAGGAATAGCAAAATGCAATAATATAGTATTCAAAAATTATTATATCTAAATTTGAAGGAAAGATAAGATCATGCATTTAAAAATCAATCAATCAAATTTATAATAGCCAGGAACTATGAAACAGATAGTAATGTTGTTTAAGGGTTCTATGGTGTTCGATTATAGTTCAATTGATAAAACCAAGCAGATAATAGCAGATTTTCTATTATTACACTACACTGCACTCCATTTAATGATAGCCTCATTTTTTTCATTGATTTCATTGCAAGAGATGCAAAGCTTATTATCTTTTTTCATTCACTCAACCGTCCTTGTCGATTTGATATTGTTTACTTTCTCAAACACTCGACCATTTCAATCTTCTCAATTCCAAGTTCATGTTCAGTTAAGGTTGGATAATTTTCGTTTTCAGGGAAATTTAAGACTGATAATTTCTCCACAAAGAATTTTTTTCAAAGTTTATTTTTGAAAGGGAAAAATCGTTAATACTTTCATTATCATTTTTGATTCACCTGTAGGCTGAATGAGAAGTACATTTTACATATTTCCGAGTTAAATAAACGCTGTAGAAATTGTTTCAAATTTTCAACCATAATTATTTGGGTTACCAAAATCTTCATTGCTATAACAACCGATTTTCAATGAACTATTTGATAAGATGCTATTGAAAAAGCAAACTGATCTAATTACTTTTCTGTATTATATGTGGGACGAGGCATGACATTTTTTGAACTTTACAATTTTATATGCAATATACAGTTCAATCTATTCAAATTGCAACATGATGGAGTGAAACATAAACTTGACCCAATAAGTATTTTTATACCTCGGTACTATGAAAGTTGGACTTTTCACTTGAGTGGACGTTATACTTATTAAATTTTATTACATGCTTTAAATTTTCAAGTGTCACTAAAGCCGCCTTGATTGTCTCATTTTCTCCTAGCTTTGAAATTGTTTCTCTATAGAAAAATCTAGAGACTTGGAAAGTTTGTTGAACAGTTGAATACAGGCTTCGATTAAAAACTACATTTTTATTTCTCAGCAGTTTTCCATTTATTCATCAACTAATTATATTTTCTGCTAAACCTTGTTAAATTTTCAACAAATTTTATTGATATAAATGGTTTAAAAAATTCAGAACTGTAATACGCCATTATTTAATGGTAGAATTACTGGGGAGGGATCTTATAAATATATTACTCAACCATTTCTTAACGTGTAATAATAGGCCTACCTCAAATAACTGATTCCCGTTCATTACTACAGAATGGGCAATTTACTTTTTCAAGTTTTTTTCATTATGGATAACTACCACAATAACTACGGTTTCTATTTGTATATAATCTACATTTTTTTCATTTTCTGGAAATGGTACATAGGCTAAATGAAATAAAAATTAAAAAAAAAAACTTGGTAAATTATTTTGGCAATCTATCTTGGAACGGTTTTTGAACAATAAGGCTAGGCGTACACCGGTTAGTCAAGACAAGACACGACGAAATTAGTCACGTTTAGTCACAGTACTTCACATAGTTGCTTATGAAGCAACACACACCGATTAGTCATTGCATCGGTGTGTGCTGCTTCATAAGCAGCTATGTGTATTACTGTGACTAAACGTGACTAATTTCGTCTTGTCTTGTCTTGACTAACCGGTGTACGCCTAGCCTAAAAGTCTCAATACAAGAACAAAGACGTGATGATCACACTGTGTCTTTCAAGTTATTGATTACTGCAGTTAATAAAGACGCCTGTGCACTACCGTACTGAATTTTTCAGCCTATTAAAATTTTACCGACCAAAGTCAACTAAATTTACCGACTAAAATTTTACACCAATTTTTTGTAAACGATAATATGTTTTCAATTAGAACACCGAAATATTTATTGAAAAACTCACCCGATGAGCTCGACAAAGGCCACATTGCCAATCTTCTTGTGGCACGTCATTGAGAGGTGGCTCAACGCATTCCAAGTGAAAAACTGCAGGGCAGGTTTCGCAACAGAGCAGGTCACCAACCCTGTGGCATATTCGGCAGTGGTCGTCATACTGGAAGTTACCTGCACAGAAAATAACATTTTGTTAAAATTTGCATCAACAATAACCATAAATAGGCTACTGACAAATAATTATTTATTCAAATACTCATGTTGGATCCAATTCTTTGTACAAAGTATTGTATAATAATTGAGAACAATGTTTTGCTGATTTGCTAATTATAACCAAGCTCTACATAAATAATTGAATGAATGATTGATTGATTTATAAATCATACTTATGACAAGTCCTCTCCATACAATTTAAAATATTTGTTATGAAAATAAAAAGCACAGCATCTGTTTCTAGAGCAAAGAATGATAATAGAAACTGAAAAATAATTTTGTTAAATTATTTCCAACAAGAAAAGTTCTATTTGGAGGTCAATGACCGATAAAACAAGCAGGCTAATTTGCAAGAAATGAGTTGAATTCAAGAATAACACGTCGAAGAAGTGAATGTTCCACTTGATAATTGAAAAAGCAATATTATAACAGTGAAATAGTATTTACTTGCATAATATTATTTCACTGGTATCAAATTGGACTGGAATGTATTTATAATACCCAACCGACTACCCTGGGAGTCGGCTGGTGATAGCCGTGGTGAGTAGAAGTGTTCGACAGAGCTCCCTTATCGCTTCCAGATAAGCAGTATTCAGCAAGTATTCTCTTTACTTTATAACCTATTTTGTTCGAAATGTCTGTTATTTCTTGATTTTCTGAAACACTTTAAGTACTCAAAGTATTTCAAATTAAATTATTTTTCGCGTCCTGCAAATCAAATAAAAACCGTAATATCTCACTTTTTAACCCACACAATTTAAAGTAAAAATAATACATAAATTATTGATAACTAATTAATATAGAATTGAAGTATTTTTGTGATCAGTAAACCTAATTTCAAGATAGATTTTCAAACTAGAAAACGTAGTAGAATAGAAGTTGAAATAATATCACTTCTAAATGCAATCCACAAATAAAATTTTAATCTAGTGAATGTAATACAGTGGTTATTCTCTTTAAAATACAATCCACTTTATATTAAATAAAAATGTTTATCTTGTAAATGTAATACAGTTAATTCACTTACTCTTTTTTAAATCGAATAAACTCAGAACTAAACTATTTGCTCACTTTTCATGCAAATTAGATAATAGAATAACAATTGAAAATGAAATAAATATAGGTAGTTGACGAAATATATAGCCCAACTGGAATCAAGTTTTAATCATTCTCATTTATAATTTCTTATTTTAAACAAACTCGAGGTGAAGACATTATTATTTTGTTCAATCATGTTTTGCTATAAACGGGATGAAATGGATTTCTGAATTGCGGGCTGCCGTGTAAGATACTGTATATTTTGTAAACACTGCATCCCGTGACAAATCGCACTTGGCCCGGGCTTGGACGGGGCACGAGCGACACAGGAAGAATCCATTTCGTGAATTACACCGTTTTTACTATAGTTTGGTAACATACAAACTTAATTCAAACTAGCTTAAAATTCGAAAAAAGCATTAAAATTGACTGATTTTGTCTTCCGTATCGATATCTAATTTTATCAATTTAATTTTCATAGTTTATATCATTAAAAAGTAAACTGTAAGTCAATAATTCTCAAATATTCCGTATAAAATAAATTCAATCTATTCTTCATAATATAGGCTACATAATTATCCAATTCACAATATATTGATCATGACATTAACGGAAACCACCACTAATAAAGGCAATCCTGCAGTCCTATTGAATAATTTCAAATTTAGAAAGTACAGAACTTTAGCCTCAGGTGAAATAGTCTGGCGTTGCCTTAATAAAAATTGCAACATTCAAATAAAAACTGATTTAAAAAATGTTCTCCTATCTGATCCAACCACAAAACATAATCATCCACCTTACACATCTGATAGCATACAGGGAGATAACAGCTCTTTATCTCTAAATGATACGATCGACCGGGCTCATCATGACTTATCACTTGACAAATCCAAAACCCCAATTACTGATACCACAGCCGACATCTTATCAGCTGAATCCGATGTTTTTGATAAATTTAACTTGAGTAGCACACCAATAAAATCAATTACTAAAGCAAATTCTGGTTCAGGTGATTCAGAGGTACTTCACAATATAGCCTTGGAAGCTCTAAGAAGAGAAAATTTTGAATTAACAGAAAGAATGTCTGTACTGCAGCAGCAGTGGAGTGATGCGGTGGATCACTCCATTGCTGTTGACAGGAGTTTGATGGAGTATAAGGATACGGTAGATAGAATGAAGGTGAGCATCGAGGTCTTGGAGGCGGAAAACTCAGCGCTTAAGAGTGAAAAGAAGTCTCTGGAAATGGAATTGAATGATCTGAATTGTTTTTATTCGCCAGGTAACATAGTCACACACCAAAATTACAATAAAAAAAATGTATTGTTAACAAAGAATTCTTTCAGTGCTTTGCAGGATACAACACAAGATGACAACATAATAATGGTAAAGCAAACTAAAAAGACAAAGCCGCGTAAGGTTAAAAAAAGAAGGAGAGTGTTGGTGATTGCTGACAGTCACGGTAGGGATTTGGGCTGGGACTTGAATTGCGACGTTCGTGACGACGGTTTTGAGGCGACGGTAATTTCAAAACCGGGAGGTAGTTTTAGGACAGTGACTGAAGACATAGAAAATTTCACTAGAGATTTCAATTTTGACGATCGGGTAATTGTAATAGCCGGAACAAACGACATAGTTGACTCTACAATTCAGCCTACCGACTTGGACCTGGAACCGATTATAGCGACTTCTAGACGAACCAGGGTATCCATAGCAACCGTTCCGTACCGCTATGACAGACCACTCATGAACGTTAATGTAGGAAAATTCAATTCATGTTTGACTAGACAGATCTCACAGTTTGACGGAATAGATCTTATGGATCTAGGAAACTTTGAAATAGCTGACTACACGCGCCATGGTCTTCATCTGAATAAGAGTAGGGGAAAACAAAAACTCAGGAGACTTTTGAAAAACCAACTGACTGGTGACAGTGGATCCACTTCAGGGAAAAACATTGAAGGTAAGTCTTACAGTGGTGCTGTGCGTGGGTCAATGGATAATCAGGAGGGCTCAAATATTTCTATTTTGTCTAATACCAATGATTTTTTATAGGATGCGAGGTTTTTCATGTTAACTGCCAGGGCTTGCTTAATTCCAAATTAGATATTGAAATTCTATTATCACAAGATGGATCATCTTTTGATGTCATGTGTCTGACTGAACATTGGCTCAGTGAGAATGAACTAAAGGTTTTTGCTCTTCCTGATTTTAGCTTGAGATCACAATTCAGTAGAAAATTTAAAATTAGAGGTGGTTCTTGTATATTCGTGCGTGACGAATCAACTAAAAATTGTAATATTAGAAATGACATAGTCTCCTTAGCTGTTGAAAGTGTATTTGAAATATCCGCTATTGAATTGAAATTGAAAACGATGCCCCAAAAATTAATAGTCTTGTGTGTGTACAGAGCTCCAAATTCGGACTTTGAAATTTTTATTGAGTTACTTAGATCCGTTTTATCGAGAGTAACAAAAGAGAAAGGTAAAATAGTATGTTTATGCGGTGATTTCAACGTGGATTACAATAAGGACGACAGAAACAGTTGTGTTTTTAAAAATTTATTATCAACATTTAAATTAAATAAAACAACTAGTGGTCCAACAAGAATAACAAATAGAACAGCCACAGAAATTGATTACATTATTTCGAATTACCCATCTGCTCTCTGTACTAGCAAAACTATTCCCTGCTCCTTTTCTGATCACGATGGCAGTAGTGTCGGGTTGAAACTACATAAATTAAATTCCAAATTTAATGTAAATAAATGTTTGAAATATGGAAAAGAAAGAAGTACCGTGTAGTTAATGAAATGAACATAACAGCTTTGAATAATGGTTTATCAAATGAGTGTTGGCACTCTGTTTACAGTTCCTTTGATGTTGAAGCTATGTTCAATAACTTCATGACTTCCTATGTAGGTCACTGTAATCACTATGTTCCAGAGAGGTCAGCAGGTAAGGCACAAAACATAAGCTTTCGTGGATTACTCAAGGTATTAGGATATCCAGCGACAGACTGAAGGCTCTGAGCCTACTTCTAAAGATTCCATCTTCAGAAGGTAAATTGATTCACATAATCACAACTTCAGGTATTAAATTCTTTAGCTTAGTATCCTATTATAGAATCTACAAACACACTTATAGGAAAGGGTTGAATGCTGCCAAAAAATTGCCTCTAGTACATTCATTAAAAATTCCACAAATAAAGCAAGAGCAATATGGAAATTAGTCAAGACTGTATCAGGTAAGAGCAATGCTTCAACATTAGAGACTCGTATAGCAAGTGAAACTGGAATTATAAAAAAAAGCAAAGATACCGCCGATTTATTGAACAGTTATTTCATAAACACTCCTCTTAAAATACAGCAATCAATCTCAAAAGACATAAGAGTCAATAGTTTTTACATTTTTCAACAATGTTCAACAGATTGGTACTTACTTTAGAAAATTTGATACAATTAGTGGTGCAGAACTTAGAAAGATAATCAAATCATTGAAAAACAAAAGATCTTGTGACTGCTATAATATTTCAAATTATCTAGTAAAGCAAACAGCAGAACATATAATTGAGCCTCTAACATTCATCTTTAACAAATCAATGCAAGCTGGGTATGTACCATCAAAGTTAAAACTTTCTAAGATAGTTCCTATATATAAGAAAGGTAATCATCAACTCCCTGAAAATCATCGACCAGTGGCCAATCCACCTGTATTTCTGAAGATTTTCGAATATGCTGTGCTCCACCGTTTAAGAAAATATTTGAACCAGCTTCAACTACTGTCCCCTAAACAGTTTGGGTTCAGACCGGGCTCTTCTACAAGTGATGCACTTTTTTCTTTTATGGATGAAGTGCTGAATTCTGTGGATGGCGGATCCAGAGTGTGTGGCTTAGTTGCGGATCTTTCTAAGGCTTTTGACCTGGTGAATATTGAAATTTTATTGAAAAAAATGAAATTATATGGTTTTGACAATGCAGTACTCAAATGGTTTGTATCTTACTTTGATGAGAGATATCAGCAGGTTGAAATACAGTCTCACCCTTTTGTATATCATTCGGAATGGGTAAAAACAAGGAGTGGGGTCCCTCAGGGATCGGTTCTCGGTCCATTGCTCTTCCTCCTTTACATAAATGACTTGCCTCCGTACCTTGAACCAGCACACTGTGTTTTGTATGCCGACGATGTGAGTATTTTATTAAAAAGTAATAGTCAGCATAACATGGAGTCTGAATGTAAAATAGCTCTTAAAAAACTAGAAGAATGGCTAGCTTCCAATATGTTAATATTAAATTATAATAAGACTAAGCAAATTCCATTCAGAACGGCCCAAGAAGCAATGTTAGTGACAAGAGATGGCAACATAGGCTCAGTAAATGACACAAAGGTACTTGGAGTGGTGTTGGACTCAGAACTCTCCTGGCGACCTCATCTAGATTATTTGAAAACAAATTAAACTCTGTAGTATTTGTTCTTAGGACCTTGAAACAATTGATAGATACAAGAACTCTTAGAAACGTTTATTTTGCTCTGTTCCACTCACTTCTGTCATATGGAGTTGTGTTTTGGGGCAGTTCAAACCACGCAGTGCAGATATTCAGAATTCAGAAATGGGCAATTAGGATAATGGTGGGAGAATCCATTAGAACAAGTTGTAGACCTTATTTCAAGGATTTAAAGATTCTTCCACTTCCAGGTTTATATATTTTTGAGACCCTCTGCTTTATTGATAGAAATAAAGATAAATTTAACACAGGTGAGCTGTTCCACTCATATAATACCAGAAACAGACAAAACTTAAGGGATGAAATACATCGGACCAGTTTGTATGAGAGGGGGTGTAAAGAGTGCTGGAATTCGCCTGTACAACTCATTGCCAGCACATCTCAAGGTATTCACAGGTGAAAAATTTAGAAATAGAATGAGGGAAGAATTATTGAATGTGTCTCCATATTCCATTGAGGAATTCTTTTCTCATTGTGAGACACAGAGAAATATGACATAGAGTATAACTGAGTAGAATATGATAACACGAATAATTATTGACAAATCCATATGCCCCTTTTAAAGGCGGTCGAAGGATGCTAGTAAATAAATAAATAAATAAATAAACAAAAAAATACTGAGAGATTTAGAACAGATGAAAGTGGAATTTTTAAAATAGGACTACTGTAACTATGGGACAAGCAAATCGGCAATCCTATGCTACCAGTTCCATGAAGTACATTCTACACTATAATCATTGTAAGTTAATAGTAAGTTATCATCAGTTAGTAGGCCTACACCAACACATTTGTAGAAAATATTAAAATTATTCTTGGTCTAACTTCAAGGAAACAAGATATTAATTGAGGTAAGGATTCACTACAGTACACACCAATGTAATTATGAAATCTGATAGTTATGTTGCATAATCTACATCAGGGTTTTCAACAAAAGTGTATAGCGTAAGTACAAGAATCTACTTAAACTAATAAATCATGTGTACAAAAGTTAGCAGTTTTGTATCCTTCAAAATCAGTAATAGATATTTTCAGTACCGGATTTTCTCAATAATATAACTGATATTACACAACAAAGAAGAAATCATGAACTGGAGCAAACCTGTTGCTACTACAGAAGAAAACTGACAAATAATGACACTATTTAATTTTAGAGATTATTCAAACACGAGGTGAGGCCTATAAAAATCTTCACCTGGAATCATTGTCAAATTACTCAATTTGATGAGAATAAAAATAAGTAAATAGAAGGGATAAATGCCTGCTATTGCTCAAGCTGGCAACTTTTCTTCTTGTCAAAAAGAACTTGATTATTATGTAAACTATATTAACTAAGGCCTTCTTGAAAGGTGTTTTGAAAGCTTAAAACCAAGGTAAATTGAATATTAATGTTTTCTATTTTTTCTTGCTCAAAAAAATCGAATTAAGGTGATGTACTTAAATGACATGACATATCAGTGATTGCTTTTAATAATATTATTGGCATTTGTTCTCACTTACACTCAACACAAATATATCAGCCATAAACACAACAAGGAGTGTTTCGATTAGTACAGGTTTCGTTTAGACAAGGTCTCTATCTTACAATGAAGCTTTCTATCAATGAAACCTGTAATAATCGAAACACTCCCATACTTGTCTAAACGAACACCTAGACTAAACGAAATACACCCAACACGTACATTCTCCATTAAACCTGAACCGGTGAAGAATTCGTATACCTAGGTTCTAGTGTATCTACTGTTGTCTTAATTCAAACCACTGTATTAATAAACTAAATACACTGAAAAGAACTGGGAATAAAAGAATTATACACTTTTATAACTTTTAACTGAACACCTCCAATATATGAATTCTCTTCAACTGAAAATGAGTTCACGCAATAAAGCCTGAAAAAACAGTTCTTAACTAGTAGCTAGTTGGTCAACAATCAACAACCGACAGATGTATTGGATTGCTTACCTCCATGGCTAAACGACTACAAGCGCTTACTGATGATGTCACTTTACTCTGTAAACACTTCCATTCTCACTCACTCTCCTACTTTTTCCTCTTCATCTAACCAACTCACACTCTCGCTTGCTCTATCACTCTCTTTTACTCTTTTTCTTTTCATCTATCTTCACTTCCCTTCCCTACCACTAATAGATGGAGATGTAAAACAATTCCATCAAACTTATTTTCCTGTCTAACTATGCAGATGTAGAATATGGTGAATGCACTGATAGAAGCATGCCACAATGATCTTATCCTAGAAATATTCATTAAAAAAAGATTGAAGTTTGATGCTTTCATCAATAAATTGATGTATTTTTAAGAGTGAGTAGCCTATTAATTATACAATTTGATATTTTTTATACAAATTTATATTAATATATTTTTACATTACATAGGCTATTAAATTTGATATTCATTTGCTAAGCTTTTTTATTATTTTTTGATTGAAAAATCATGCTGATTCTATTTACATGAAAATACAAAATGACATTAAATTATAGAATGTTAGTCAATTTAAATTAATCAATTTCAATTTTAAATAAAAATTGAAGAATGTAGCCTACAAATTGAAAATAAACAATACTTAATTAATTACAAAAATAATAGACTTATAACTTCTGTTAAAATGAATGACACTTGGATTGTCAGGAATATTCTAAGGTAGTGTAGGCTACTAGAATTGTAATGCTAGTAATTGTTGCATTACTTTTATTTTGATATATTTTTTTTAATTGTATATCATGAGGGCTGAAGTTATTGATCTATCTTTCAACAGGTTACTTGTTTTATTTTATTGTTATATTCATTTTGTTGCGCTGCAGGCAGTATTTTGTAATGACATCACTCATGCTTACTAGACTCACATTTACTTTTGTTATTTAATTATTAAATATAGTTGCACACTGACCACATCTAATGGATATAGTGGCCAGTTAATTTCCAGGTTTGAATTAACAATGTATTTATTTTTGTATTTTTATGGATGGAAATAAAATTCATTATTCATTGTTATAACTTCTATTTAGAAAAAAACTTCTTTTTTTATTAGTTCTCTAATATCAAAACTACTTACTGTATATGATAATTTTCCGTGTCACCTTTTTTTTAAATACTGAAATACTGTAGTTTAAGTTATAATGAATTCCGAGTTGGGACACTTATATTACTCTGTACTTATATTTTTGTGGCGTGATTTATCAAATAAAATGTAAAAATATGTTTCACGCAACCCTAGCAGGGTTTTTGTGTTTTTAAAAGATGTGCATTACCATATTTGGAAACTTTTTTCTTGTAAGTTCCGACCGTGACAGCCGCTACAAGGTGGTCAATGTGAGCAATTATAAACAACCTAGGTCGCGCTATACTACTTTTAGAATAAAATACAAGTAATACCTATAACCACACTTTGACGATTTGTGTGTACCGCACAAAATGTTGCATTGGCTATATGCTTTGCAGCACAAGAAATCGACCAAGTGTAGACATGAGGATTGAATGGAAAGTGGCAGCCAGGTCGCAACCTCACGGGGCCTACGACTATCGACTAATCACAGAGCTCAGGTTGGTCCGGCGTCGTTGACGCATGCGCAAAAAATTGATGTCCGCGTTAATGCAGCTTGTATTGTATGGGTCTAAGAGACGGCACGGACCGAACACTCTCGGAGAGAATGTTGTCGTTGTGTCCGTGGGCTGTCACTAGCTGTTCTGATAGACATAACCTACAATACTACAATTTGGGTTAGGTTATGTCTCTCAGCGGTAATTTATGTATCTATGATGTGAACAAATATGTACAGTAGGCCTGTAAGTGCTTTTCTGTAAAGTGAAGAATCTATCTGGTGTCGTTATTATGTGAATGGGTTCTTGTGACCCGAAAACAAAGTTTCAATTAAAAATTCAATATAATTCGATATTAAATTTATGTGAATTATTCACCATGCAAAGAGACTCCAGTACAATCAAAACATTCTATGGTTTCTTGCAAAGATGTCTTTGATTATACCTAGCTTACTCATGATAACATGGAAAATTTATTCAGCGCATTTGAGATGTGTCGAAGATAGGCTACAGCTAAATAGGCTGTACATTATTATTTTCAATAATTTCCTATTTTCTGTCCTGTCATTTTTCGTCTGAACTTCCTATTTGAGCTTGATACATGAGATTTATTAGGTAGAATGTAGCCTAATGTCAAATATTAAATTAACTCACCTTCGTGAATAAGATCTTCTCTCACAGGATTTGTAACGAGGAATAAGTCTGTCAAAAACTGTAGTACTTTCAGACGATTTTCCACATCTGTAAAAGGGTATTCACAAGTATTCAGAATGTGAAGTACACTTGAATCAAAGTTTCTGTCACTTTCAATGTAAGCTCTGAGAACTTCGGGCCATGTCATGGAATCGATGAAAAATAAAGCTATGTTTACACTGTCTTTTTGATCTAATGGTCCAAAATGTGTCTGCTGAGCATCTTCTTCGCGCAAAATTGCTTTTAAAAGCATAATATGAATTTCAGCTAATAGATAACTCTGATCCTCAAACATAAGAACAGCACAAAAGTCTTCAAACCGAAAAGGAGATAATCGCACCAAGGTTCGAAAGTGGCGAAGAACCTCATAAATTGATAAAGCTTGCATAACTAGATCTTTAGGAATGAGAAGATCATCTGATGACTTGGGCAACTCCAAAATAGGTATTTCTCGATTTTGTAACCAAATTGGTTCAGGAGAAGGGGCTTTTGTAAAACTACCAAATTGTTTTCTTGAGATATCACCAGTAGTACCGAAACTTGAAAGAGAATAGTCACTATCACTCAAGTTCTCATCTTTTTCACCAGTTCCTTCTGATTCACTCTCACTTCTTAAAATATCGTCATCATCATGATCACTTTTACCACTAGAATCATCACCAAAATCCGAGCCATAATGATACTCTGAATATTTCTCTTCAACAGCATCAGGATTATAACCCCTTTTATGATAAGAACCGCCTCTGCCTCTTGTAGATTTTGGTCTTCCCCTAATTCTAGTACTTCTTCTACTACTTTCACTGCCAATCGGAGAAGAAGCCCTAGACGCAGTAGGAGTGCTTGTTTGAGAGTTTGGAGTTTCTGATCCCCTGCTCTCGATATTTAACAAGTATTTGGGCTTTTTCAATAGATGATATTGAAATTTCCTAGGTCTCTCCATAACAACAGTTTTGGGGGGCCTCCCCCTCCGTTTGGTGCCTCTCGCAGACATTATTGGAGTTCAGCTGTCAATTACTGAAGGTTATATTACACGTGGGTAATGAACACACACTTTTGTAAACAAATGCAAGTGACATAACTTTATCAAAACGGTATCCATGTTTGCAGTACGATCTTTGCGCCATTTTCACTCGAGGGGGTCACGTGACCTTTTGCTGCAAAGACAGCTTACATAATAAAATCTGTGGTAACTGACACTATTTCACGAATCACAAGTCACAAAACTACACAACTGAATACATTTGATAAGAATATTAACACAAGTACAACATAATGATGCTGAAAATTATCCCACTGACGCGAAATGTAAGGTGAAAACTGACCACCTATATGGCCGACGTAAGCCGCTTGGTGATTGGCTAACAAACAACGCCGCCATGGCTGCTTCTTCAACCTCGGCGATGATTATGCATATTACAACTGTTTATATTGTAGCACTTGAAAAAATGTCTTTCATAAATAACTAATGAATCTGAATTCGTAATAATATTAATTAAATAAAATTGTTTTAGTCAAAAACAATTCAGCAATTTGATGAAAGAGACAAACTACCAATCACGATAGACTTTACAATTCGTTATTTACATTTTATTGACACATCAAGTTAGATGGCAGCAGCATTGATCTAGGCCCTGGATAATTTTTCAAGTATTACTGTATTTAAATCAATGGATTTATGCAAACAAGTAAATTGATGTAAAAAATTAATCAAACAATTTTTCATTGCTGAACATATTTATAAATTTCACTTGGAATATATTTGATAAAAATTCTCTTTGCTTTGAATCAATCCTACACTGGCTACAACAATAGAGGTCAAAGAGGTTTTACGGAAAAGCAATGACCGTTTAAAAATGTAGAATATAAATTAAATTTGTTCAATCTCAAAATATTTTAAAATATAAATCTTCATTTCTCAAATATATGAATTATTTGATAAGTTGTCCTTGGCTTAGTCTCAAAAGAGTGATGGGAATAAAAAGCGAAACAATATAATATAATCAATCATTACGGAAAAAATATTTTAATTTATACTTATTTCAAAATATATTATATAATCTATTATTCAACACTTTTATTCTCTTTTATCGGCGAAAATAACTGGAAAATAACTTGATGGCACTGATACAAGCGCTCTCTGCTCAGCTCACAGCGGGAACTTCAACTTGGGCAAATGAGCATCATGGTTATGTTTTGAATGTTGCTAGCTAAAGGTAGGTTTTCGTTACTGCGGTTTCGCAGCCGATCCCGACACGACCAGTCAAGATGGCGGACAAATTCGCAGTCTGGGCAACCTACTGCCTTTGAAGGCCGTTATCAAATCAAATTGATAACATCAAATTGAACAATAATAAGATATTAAAGGGCTTTAAACCGGCGAATTACAAGATCTGAATAAGTTTTGAACGAGATCTGTTGCACCATTTATACATCCGCTGGGGTGTATACATGGCCTTCAAAGGCAGTGGGGTGCCCAGACTGCAAATTTGTCCGCCATCTTGGCTAGTCGTGTCGGGATCGGCTGCGGAGCCGCAGTAACGAAAACCCAGCTTTAGTTAACCTGTAATTATTCACTTTTCCAAATTTTAACTACATAGTTTAGTCTAATCTCTGGACTTTTTTTAGTCAGTATAGTTTCGTAGTATTGGTAAAACCTATTTCGAGAAAATTGTGAGTGATAGTCATTCTATCTAGATCAGGTACTTGGTTAGAACGTCAAAACTAAGCTCCTTTGTGGGTTGAATCAGCGCTGTTGGGTCTCTGTCTGCAGGTAACAAACAGGCTAACATTCAAGATCATAACTAGACCAGTAATCTAGTTATCATATTCAATAATTAGTAATCATATTCAATGAGTAAGCTTGAAAAATTCCAGGGTAAAAGTAGTGTAGTTTACTGGCCAGTGGCCAAACTCTCAGATTTCTCAACATTTTTTGTTGCAATTGTCTTGACTAATCGGTGTACGCCTAGCCTTCTACGGTTTGTTTTCCCCCAAGTAGCATTGTTAGGTTAGTTTTAAGTTGTATTAAACCATGAAGCTAGGCGTACACCGGTTAGTCAAGACAAGACTAGTCACAGTAATTCACATAGTTGCTTATGAAGCAGCACACACTGATGCAATGACTAACCGGTGTGTGCTGCTTCGTATGAAACTATGTAAAGTACTGTGACTAAACTTGACTAATCTCGTCTAGTCTTGACTAACCGGTGTACGCCTAGCCTTATAAGTATGTATTTGTTATTTCCCGAATAACATTGTTAGGTAGGCAGCACTGTGGAGGCTGAAGCCATTAATGTACAGTAACTAAAACTTTGAGGTGTGAATCCCACCAACAATCATAATTTTTTTTTAGGGTGATGCCCACATGAGCTCTAGGCTTGTGCGTGGGTAATGAGAGGGATGTAATGTAGGCCCACTGCTCTAACTCTATTAGCTTACCTGGTGATGAGTCTCAATGATGATATATTCAGTACAGAACTGAGTGAAATGAATAAAGTATAGTACTGCATAGAGCATAATCAATCGGTCAATCCCACTCAGTCTTACAATAAAATTTTATGTAAGTTCAGTATTTTCATCTTGAATGAAAACACATGAAAAACTGTTCTTTGATTGTAATAAGCATGGGCTTCTTGCATTCTTCAAAACATTATTTTGAATCTATTTTTTATAATCCTTTAATTTTGGTTTTACAGAGCACTGTGATGGATCTTATGTCGGAAGCAATCCTAAATAAAATAGAAGAAAATTACAAAGCAACAAATACACGTAAGCTGCTTTATGCATTTTTTCTTCAAATATTAGTTAATCACAAAACCAAATAAAACCTCGCTCTAGTGACGCTTGGCTGTCTGAAACGGCTTTAAAGGTGCAACCAAACGATGACAGACGATTGGTTACAGTCAACTATAATATTAGTGTTATTTCAGGCAAGAAAACGCTTATTTTTCATCAAAAAATGGTTTTATAAGTGACAAAGTTAGTATGTTATCATGAAAGTCGTTCATTCTTATATCATTCATAAATAACATATTTTTATTCTTATAAATTATTCAAATGATTTATAAGAATAAATGTTATTTATGAATACTATAATACTTTAATGACATTTATAATTTACATTTTTTGATGAAAAATGAGTGTTTTCTTACCTGAAATAATAACACTAATAACCAGTCGACTGTCACCGCCTTAACCACAAGTAGATTATCGTTTTTAATTCTGAAAAATTATGTAGAAGAATATTCATAAATATTTAATGAATCTCAAAAAAATTCAACTTTGAGATTCTACAACTGATCTATCTTTTTAGTCTGGGTTTACCATTCTCCTGTTTTTTTTTTTTTACAAGTTTCATGAAACATGCCCGTGGACATGAGCGTCATTTCAGCTTTTAAAATGAGGTGGCAAGGTCTGCCAGGGATCTGGGGGGCTTGGAGGTCGTGGCGAAGTGTGGTATACTTATTTGGTCATCGCCGGGTATATTTCCTATACGATTTCCTATCGCCAATGACCAAATAAGTATACCACGCATCGCCACTACTTGGAGGGTATCACAGTGATGTGGAATGCACGGGAATCTATGATTTGCGGCTAATGTCCAGTATAAATTCCAGTATATAAATTGTTATGGAATAGGGGAGAAATGGGGAGTCACAACCTTCCAACTTTCCACTTTCGCGAATAATGGAATAAACCACTCGACTTCGACTCTACTTTAGCGCATTCTAGCGGCAGAACTATCATTTCTCAACCTTCCTTTTTGTTTTTGAACATGAAAGCTATTATTGTGTGCCAGTGAAAATATTAAATAAAAAATCAAGATTGTGCCACGTTTATAAACTGTAATTTTTCACTTGTTTGCAAATAACTGAAATTATTACTGCCTGATTACTAATTGATAATACGATTTTTGGGGTAGCAGAAAAAGGGGTTTGGGAATTTTGGGGTGGCAACTGCCACCCCTTGCCACCCCCAAATGACGCCTATGCCCGTGGATGAACATGTACGGGAAGTTGAAGCGGCTTATTGACAGGGAAACTAACTGGCGGCCAGTACTTGCCTCCCGTAAGGTGGCAATTAAAAACAAACAGCTTTGTTTTTGTGTCAGTGTAACTGGCGGCCAGTAAAAACAAACCTATTTGTTTTCACTTGCCACTTCACTTGAGGCAAGTACTGGCCGCCAGTAACTTTCCGTCCCTATTTTCCCTGTCAATAAGCTGCTTTGATGATCATGCCCAAATGAGTATTGACAATAAAAATAATAAAAATAATTTTCAGTTTCAGATGATGATTATGAAATGCTTTATTATACGTTTGGAGATATGGCTGGAAACGCCCTTGCATTGTTAGAAACTAGCACTATCCATAAAATAGAGACTCTTCCTCCGTCATCCTATGGACTCTACAAGGTTAGTTTTTTTTATTTATTTTAAAATGACCTATGAAATGTATGTTTGAGCCTTCACTTCCAAATAGGCCTACTATATTGGCATCCATTCTACTTTTTCTTGGTAAGGAAGTGATATGAATTTTTTATTCAATTTCTGTGATGATTATTGAAACATATTGTGCATTTACAATAATTTTTTATTTATTTGGTCAAGAATACAATATAATGAATTATTTATCATTTTTATTTAGTTATTTTTTTGCAAAAAAACAACTACGGTATTTATTGTAATTTTTTACACTTCCAAATATCTTATTAACTATAAATGCCATGTCAGTTTTCTTTATATGACTACATTTCTCGTTGGTACTATCCAACCAATTTAATATTTTTCTTGATCAGAAAAAGTACTAGAATATTGTTCAAAATCAGCACATCAATATTAGTAATACAGTAATAATAATATACTTGTTTGTTGAATAAGTTAACATATTATTTGTCAATTCATGAATCTATTTTATCCATTATCCATAGATTATTCATTATAAAAATGAGGTGATGTTTGCATTTTGGATCACCACGCCTTAACTGCACGACTGATATACTTGAAATTTTGTACAAAGATGTATGTATCTACCGGATGTAACAAATTAATATTAAAATAGCACAAATTTTTCCAATTTTTTTCAAATTCAATATGAATCGTTTATTTAATTTCTATTGAGGAATCTTTTTTTTAATTACTCGGTAACTTTATATTTCTTAAATTTTTCCACAAATAATTTTCAATTTTCATCATTTATATATATTTTAAAGAAAATGAAAGCAATTATTCATTTTCACTGTACACTAGTGTTGTAAGTCAAGTTTAGCGTTTATTAATATGCGTAGCACTAAAACGAATTGAAAAACTGTTCTAAAAGCATGGAAATAGCTGATAAAATATCTTTCTAATTTCTTGGCTTCATTGAAAGTGTTTGCCTACATTGAGAATGATCAAAACAATTTTAGTATTCAACTCCAGAATAGTGTTTAACGTATAACTTATTAAAGTACTTATCCTTATTTTTGTTTGTCATAACTTGGAAACACAAAGAAAAGGGAAAAATCAATCTAGCTTTTTTTTGGAGCTACACTGCGGAGCATGGGTGACAATGCTGATAGGACCTTTCCTCATAATTCAAAAACTTTGTTTCTAAAATTAATTATAGGCCTACTAAACTTATATTCAGACTACAGAGAGTGTATAGAAACTATACGTATACACTCTCTGTAATTCAGACTAATTTATTGTCAATCAATGCTTGTATCATGTGAATGTGAGTTTGTTAATTGTTTTTGTTAACTGAAAATTGCATCTTTAACAGTTGTTTATTGATTTGTTACTTGAAATTGCATCTTGTTTTGTATTCATTTGTATTTACTTTTCGTCCTTTCATTTTCTTATTCTAAAAATTGCCACATTCGCATGTTTCACGTTTACTGTGATTGCTTTTGATGTCTCCTTAATCTTATTCTTATTTTTCTCTTTTTTCTAGATTGAATCAGGTTCAAGAAAAGTGTATTACGTTTCGAGGAAGTGCCATATCTGCCAATGCAAATTCTTCAAATTCAAAGTGAAAAGAGACAGAGCAAAACAAACGTGTAAACATAATGTGTTCTGCAGAATGGCTTTGATCCTTGGTGAAGTCGGATCTCCAATAACCATCAAGCTGGAAGATTTGGCTAGTTATCTAAATGACATTTTCTCTACTACAGAGACGCTTCCAGTTCGGAGGCCATAGCCCTAAATTTCCGCTGGGGGAATTCCATAACCCCCCCCCCGAAAATCGGTCCTGGAACTACCACAGCTCGTTTATTATTGTTGTAATCAAACTAAAGCTACTTTTTAAATTGTTATTATATACTTTCATGCTCAATAGTTGATTAGTCTCCGACTGTGTTCATTTTATCAGACTCTTGGATGCTGTGTTGTAAAAATGTATTATAAGGACGTTATTCAGCCTAAGTTATTCGTAAATGCATTAATCTTCACTATTAATTAGTGACGTCATCATGCAAGCAAATTGTTGTGATATACAATAACAGCTTCATGAAGTACAATGTACCCTAGGCCCATATGCACCATCTTTGTTTAACAGGTTTTTCAATTCGAAGTTTAAACTTGGTTAAATAGTTTAAACCTTTTGATGCGTTTGAACATCGTTAAATATTTGACCAATGTTGGTGAAACCCGGCATCAAGCTTTGCTTTTGTGGGGCTTACATTAATTAATTTACTAAAAATGCGATGTAGTTAATATAAATATAGAATTATATACTCATTTAACATTTTATTGTATGATGATATTACATGTTATGTAATGGTGTAAATAGTTTTTTTATGTATTGTATGTAAGTTACTTCTATAATCTATAATTTTTAGGTAGAAATGTTTATGTAACTATTGATACATTGATCTTGTCTTGTATTGTAACTTGACATATATTTTAATGCAGGCATAATTTTATATGAATGTAATGTCAGCAATAAAGAATAAATAAATAACAGTGAATGTCTAGTAGTGTGAATACCTTACCTTATTATTGAATGGAATTAGATGAAAAATGAATTAGATTGATAATATGGCATCAAGTTGTTGGTCTTTTCTTCATGAAGATTGTTGTGAAATTCATTTGTTCTGATTCCCCAAGCTTCGTTAGGCCGGCCATGGACGTTACTGCAGAGATGAGAGACTACTACTGAGACATGCAAGGTCCACAGAAGATAAGAGACTTATTATACAGTCTCTGCACACGTTACAGTATACCAAAGACGTTTACCTATTGGATGTTCGTCTACTCTATACAAGCAAATAGATGAGCGTGCATTCGTCTATCTATTTGTATAGAGTAGACCAAGGTAATTAGAATAAAAGATAGTGTTCACGCACATTTCAATACATTCAAAGCACTGGAGATCAAGAGTTTGATTTTCCCTATCTTTTACGTGTTAAATTCAGAAACTTTATACGACTTTTTCTCAAAAACTGATAGTGCAAAACACGGAGTATTAACAGTATTAAATTTTGGTATTCTTATTTCTTCTTGACTCCCCCTCTGTGGGGCACTACTCTTTAAGGCTAGGCGTACACCGGTTAGTCAAGACAAGACGAGATTAGTCACAGTACTTCACATAGTTGCTTATGAAGCAGCATACACCGATGCAATGATTAATCGATGTGTGCTGCTTCATAACCAACTGTGTGAACTACTGTGACTAATCTCGTCTTGTCTTGTCTTGACTAACCGGTGTACGCCTAGCCTTAGATCATATATTTAGATCTGAGTTGCCAAGGCAGTTTTATTCTCAGTGAAGGACAACAAGGCCAAACTGTATCCGTGGGAGATATATTTGGGAGAGGAAATCATAGAGAACTGAATTGAAACTCAGCAATCAGTCTCTGCTATCATCCCCTTTATATCTTTATCCCGTTATATTCTGGGTGAACGGTACTTGAGGCAGCATAACGGCTCTATTCTACCTCATGGGTCCACATTCAATTTCTACCTATAGTCGACAGGGCAACAAGTTTTCAGGGTGTGGGAAGGCACAGCTATTGTTCTTATATCTATGAATATCCCATTTTTAGTAACTATAGGATGAGAACTGTACCAAATGTAGTTCCATCTAGAGAGAGCACAAATTGGTGTAATGTCAAGTTTACTGACTGTCATTTCGGCAACTAAGAAATTTAAAAACACTACCGATTCAACTAGTAGCTTACTATGCTTGAAATTATTAATTCTAGTTATATAAGATATAAGTTCTCCTCAATTGATTATTGCATTACAAACAAACAGAAGTGTTATTCATTTTCGCAGAAAATTATCCTTGTTAAATGGAGAAGAATTTCAATATCAATAGTGAAACCTTTTCCTAATGAGCTACCTGTTGCTTCAGATAGAAATTGGATGTGGACCCATGAGGTAGAATAGAGCCGCATAAACTGAACTTCAAGAACTTCAACCTGCCAGCTAGTTTGTGTTCAACCTGCGGAGTGGTTCGTAGCCGAGGCGGCTAAGGCGTCAGACTGATTAAGCTATCAGCAGTCAGATAAAATCCATTGGGCCAGGGTTCGAGCCTGGTTGACGGAAAGGATTTTGACAAATACGGCCACTCCCGTCTTTCGGAGGAGACGTTAAGCCGTCGGTCCCGACTGCCTAAAAAGTAGTCGTCATATCTCATCATCACCCCACTCATTACCCACGCACAAGCCTAGAGCTTATGTGGGCATCATCCTCAGAAAAAAAAAATAAAAAAGTTAGTGTGTCTTATATAACATGTCTGAAGATTGTTTAGTGGAGATATAGGCATAATTGAATGAATGAATGAAATATTTATTTGCCATTTTACAAACATTATTTGAATAACAATTCACAATACAATGGGAAAAAAATCAATTAATTTAAACTTACTTTTAACTTAATTAGGCGCATTATTTATTTATTGGGAACAACAGTAGGATTAATCGAAAATTGTTTAGAGCAATTGGAGATTTCCTCTGTCCGCAGTTGTTGCCAGCCGATGGAAAATTCTTTATTAGTTCAGCAGTGGGTGTCACCGTGAGAGCTCGTGGTTTATGTGAGGTGCCGTTGGGCTGAGAGAGTGTGGTCACCTTGAAGTGCCGTTGGCCCTGAATTGGGCCGAGAGCGTGAGAAGGCAGCTCTTCTGCGGTGACGTGTCAGCGGCAGGGCTTGACCCTCGTAGCCAGGGAAGGCAGGATCGTAGGCTTCGACTAAGGGCTCCTCTTTCGAGGTAGCGTCCAACCCCGCAGGCACAGAAGCCGCGCGCCATCCTGGGTCTGCAGCTACAAATGGCTGCGAGACACCAGAGCAGTAAGTCGGGCTGGAGGCTGCGACCTACGCTGTAGCCGATAGTTTAAGCCTAGTCTCCGTGTTCCCCAGCTAACGGAGGTTGATCCACTGGCCGGCTCGCTTCCTCTTCGGCATGGGCAGGAGAGACGGGGATGAAGAATATGAAGAATAACCATCAGTCTGATTGTTCTTTGCGGCTGCTCTCTCTCCGTGGTCCGGCTCGCTCTGATCCTCCTTCCCCTCTTCGCTGGTCATGGGTCCAGTGCTGGTGGCGGCTGCTTGTGTAAGAAGAAGAGCTGCTAGGAAGGCAAAATGCTAAAATATTGGAGTTTTTTGAGCTAATTGAAGAATAGGACAGTAATGGCCTTTTGATTTTTCATTCAGATCTAGAGATGTAAAAGTTTTGAGGGAGACATGGGCAAGGCTAAGAAAAGGTATTATTTTCAAATTTAAAATATGCAATAACTAGCCAGCAGGCTAGCCAGGGGGCTCCGCCCCTGAGAAAACGCACAAAATCGCTAGAAAAACGCGAATATTGGGCGTATCTTTGGGATGTTTTCAAAATCCGTTTTTAGTGCGCGTCTAAAGCTCCAACTGAACATGCATGCCAAATTTGAACGCATTGGGTTCAGTAGATTTTTAGTTCTGCTGATGAATGAGTGAGTGAGTGCCTTTTCGCTTTTATATAAATAAATAAAATAAACGAAAAGAATGGTGACCCGACCGTTCCAACCAAGACATTTCAAATCAACACAAAATAAGAGGACATTTCTCACTAACTCTGGATTCTCTACCTGGAAGGTGTATCAAACAATAGCCGGTCCTTACGACACGTTCCCACGCTTCTGTCAGCATATGAAAATCATTTTGAAGAGTGAACTTTGAAGTTACATGAAATAATTAGAGCCAGTCTGCAACTCTCAACAGGATGTGGTTTTGGTTTTTCATTTTTAACGGGCGTTTCCGAACGTCACGATAACACGAAAAAATAACCAGATAACGAATTATTTTTTGATTATGAATTACTGTACCTATCTACCTATGTTGTTTGTTTTTCTAGAAAGAAAAAAAATAAAACTTCATAGATACTATCGACAATTTTATAAAAAAATCTGCTCTTCGTCTAACTCTATCTCCCTTACACTCTTTTCCTCACTCTTTTCTTACTCTAGACTAAACAATCTTTGAACCTGCAGAGTTTTAACCCCTGTCTGGAACTTGATACTAAAAACGGTCCAAATCCGGTCCAGCAATATTATGATTGATTTTACATCTTTTCAACCAGTTATTCAACATAGTGTCAACCAAAATTAATTTTCACTCTTAGTTTTTTTATTGAATTTCAAAAAAACCTTACTTTTTTCAACCGAGTATACTCGGGTATTTCAAATTTACTGCAGAGCATAAATTTCTGTTTCGGAATGTATTTCACTATCACTGTCGGTTCCCAAAATACTCAAAAATTCATTATCACAAGTATTTTCACTGTCTTCGTCACTCATTTCCACTGGGAAACGTTCTAAATGAAACCGAATTACGCGGGTAAAAACTTGCACCTACTGTACCATGAATGCAGCTGACTACAGACTTCCAATTAGACAGCAGAATAAACAATGTCACAATAGCTTATAACGGAAGCAATGTAGCCAACATGACAGAACAGTATGTTTACGTGGGAATTAGCCGAAGAACGAGTATAATCGCATGAGAATGAATTTATAAGGAATTATTTGCTGATGCCCGAGTTAACTCGGCTCCCGCAAAGGAAGCCAAAGTTTCCAACCACGAGTATACTTGGGTGAATCAGTTAAGGGGTTAAGTCGAGACCCACTCGAAGAGACGATACAAAAAATAAGTCCATAACTTTTTAACGCGCACTTAAGAAGAAGCGTACGTCTTTTTGTCTTTTTCTTCTTCACCTCCTCTTCCTTCACATTCATCTTTTTTTCGTCATCTTCTTCTTCGTCATCATTCCTCCTCTCGATCCTCCTCCTCATCCTCCCTCTCACCTCCTCATCCTCCTTTTTCTTCTTCTTTTTTCGCCTATGTGAAAAAATACACTGTTAGTTTCGATTTCAGTCTGTGGTCGTAGCATCACTTCAAAGCGAGTAGGCTGCTTCTCAAGAGCTGTCTCCAAAGTTTACATTAAAACGCACTGTCAACAACGTTGGAAAACCATTCGATACTTATCCACAATCGATTCCAGATGTAAACACTTGTGGGTGAGAATTCACTGTATTTTACTAATAGACTGATGTATAATAACAGTGTGGCCATTTGAGTTCATATTTGTGATTGGTTAGCTCGGAAAAATCCATCATACTTTTGCCAATTCCCATGAGATTTGCATTTAAATGAAACGCATATCAAATGCTATGTTGAGTACTTTTTACCTACAATTTGCCTTTGCCAGTGTTACATTCCATTATTTGCACCTAACACAATACCAAGAGTAGAAAGACAATTTTTGATGTTGTTTCTCTCGAAATAACATTGAAAACTAAGGGAATGTGTTAATGTTTGCCTTAAAATCCCATATAAAATTTAAAAAACTGGCAAAAGTATGGCGATGACGGGAATAAAAAATATTCCAATACAAAGTTATGGACCCATTCACACCAATGCCCACACCGTTATTATACAGTCTTAGTTATTATACAGTTTACTATAGATTGTGAAGTATGGAAAGATTTAGTAAGCACAGTAATGATAATGAGTTGAATAGTGTATCATGTTTATAGTAGGCCTATTAGTAATAGGTACTACGTATAAATTAGATACAGAATTTCAAGAGAAGCACGGCAAGTGGTATGGTGCAAGTGGCGATCACTTACTGGAGTCCTGTGTGACGTAAAGATGCCAATAAAGACAAAAGGCAAAGTATATAAAGCAGCGGTAAGACCAGCAATGCTGTATCCAAGCGAAGCCTGGCCTACAAAAAAGTGCCATGAACAGAAACTGCATACAGCAGAAATGAGGATGTTGCGGTGGTTGGGTGGAGTCACTCAACACATGTGGATGGACAAGATACGCAACACATATATAAGAGGCAGTTTTAAGGTCGTGCCCATTGCTCATAAAGTGTCAGAGTCAAGACTGAGATGGTATGGACATGTCATGCGTAGGCCGGATGATCACATTGTCAGGAAATGCCTTTCCATGGATACCAAGAGAAGAGGGCGAGGAAGACCACAAACCTCGTGGATGACGATTATCCAGAAGGATATATAAAGATTTTAAATATAACAGAACAAGATGCTCAAGATAGAGATGCTTGGAGCGTCATCGTAGGGAAAGCCCACCCCGTGTAGCGGGAAGGGGCGAGAAAGAAGAAGAAAAAGAGTTTCAAGAGAAAATGAATGGCGAATCAAACCGTATCCAAGATATTTTAATTATTAATCATACATATCTACATTGTCTCAGTGGGTGAAAAGTATGAGAACGGCTTGATATCTCATAATAAAAAGGTAATTTGATGGTAGGGGTGATTGAGGATCCTAATCAAATCGATAATACGGTACTACTTTATAGTAACTTTTTCAAATTTAGTCCGCCATCTTGGATTTGCAAATCCTTTTCAAATAATGAGGTTGTGACGCGATACATGATTTCAATAGGAAATTTTGAGGCAAAGTGAATGGCGGAAACCGCACATCGACATGTCAAACCGTTTTTGAGATATTAACTGATTTGAAGTAAATATGTCTGATTAATAAAATTTAAATATCATAAAATCGGTTTGACATACCGATGTGCGGTTTTCACCATTAATCTTCTCTTGAAATTCTGTATCGAAATGATGTATAACATGACCACCTTCCTATTTAAAAGAATGAAATTAGATTCAATATGGCGGACCAGATTTTTGAAATTTTTGAAAATTAACCTGTCGTTAAATTACCTTCGTATAAGAAATATTAAGCCGTTTCCAAGCTTTTCACCCACTCTGTAGATTAAACTGTTAGACAGGCTTTAAACAATGTTTGAGGCTAAAGGCCTGTCAATGGTTGAGAATACTAATTCCAGATTCCAGGTTCTCCTAGCTGTCAGACAGAACAGAATCCCACCGCCAATCAGACAGAAAATGAAAAATTCCTTCTCCCCCACCCCTCATCAACTTCCACTTCCAGGTCAACGTTCGCTTCCACCACCACGACCACTCTTTCCCGCCAACTGTTGTTTCATTCACTTTCACTTCAGTCTTGATTTAGCTTCCATGCTTGAATGTCCGTCCCTACTGTACGTTATCGCTTTCCGTTGTGTTTGAGCGGTGTGTTTTTGCATTGGAGTGTCGTGTGTTAGTAAATTGAAGGTTAATGGATTTGTGAAATTAATTTATTCATAATATAGTGAATTGAGTTTGGGTGACCAAATTGTCTTCAAATGTGAAAGCAAGTGAGTACCTGTCAGTGTCCAAGTATTTATTTGTAATTATAGACGAATAATTTAAATTCTTGATTCTGTTCCAAGTTATGATCTTAGTTGATCTGTGTTGATCTTAGCCTAGTGTGTTTGCTGGAATGAAAACAACAAGACAGTTGACTTCACCAGGAAGGAAGGATTAATATTGAGATGGTGATAAGCATTAAAATAAGTTGTTTTTTATTTTCCATACAAAATCTGAAAAAACACAAATGTTTTAAGTTGTACAAAATCTGATTGACAGATACTGCAAGAAAATATAAATTTTGTGAAAAAATATTTGGCGGATGAATCAATCAACTGTAAAGGAATGGGGAAAGAAACAAATGTTTGTTGGGTTGCGGATCCAGGTTGGGGGGAAATACCCCAGATGAGTGAAAAATGCACTAGATATAAATATAGGTCAATATAGGTCAACAATATTATTGTAGGCTTGTATGTAATGGATTTTGGAGACCAACATTTATTTTTGACCTTGTCCTCAACTTCAAAATGCGTATAGAAAAAACAACACGTTGGGTTGCGTAGAAAACTACCCCTCTCCCACCGTATCCTCCCCTGCGCACGCTTTCCTGCATTTATTGGTTTCAACAACATTAATAATATAATGACACTGTAGGTCATTTAATAAATTAGTAGGGTCGGCTGTAGTGACTCAAAATGTTGGATTTTTATCTCCAAAAGCGCAATATTATAGATACTTTACTGATAATTATGTAGAAAAAACTACAATAGCCCATTGAAACTTTTATCCAATTATGTCAAATGAGAAGTCTGATAACTTGAATACATTTTGCATATGAAAATTATGGGCAATAGCAAGTTGAATCCGTTGTGTATTTTTCATATACAATTTTTTTTTCAAAATAATTCGTTCATCCTTGAGGTTTTTAGAAGAATTTTGCTAAAGGAGTGTCTTACAATTCAGTGCATGTTCAAATCACTAGAAAATGAATGTTCTTATCTAGAGTCTAGACAGAGTACTTCGACAGGAGGCACACACATGCACAAGCGCGTGTGAAATGCAGTCGTTAAGTCGTTACTATGGAAACAACCAAGGTTAATAGAGAGAATGTCTAATAATCTGTCTAATAACCTTGGGAAACAACAATAACAATCATTCCTTATCCGCCAAATAAAAGAATTTACTATGTTAAAGCTGCGTTTACACCGGAGTTAATAACAAAAGTTTTTAGAGGCCGAAGGCCGTGTGCCCACACAGCAATTACTGCTATCTGACTTCAGTCAGCAACCCAGCGTTGCTGATGACATTGGCTGATAGGTTAGTTAGATTACCCGGTTACCCGAAAAACAGCCAAATGTCATCTGGCAACGCTGGGTTGCTGACTGAAGTCAGACAGCAGTTGCTCCGTGGGCACACTGACTTGAATTTTAAGTCGTTAAAATGGCCTTTTAAATGTTTTTTTTTTTGAGGGTGATGCCCACATGAGCTCTAGGCTTGTGCGTGGGTAATGAGAGGGGTGATGATGAGAGATGACGACTGTTTTTAGGCAGTCGGGACCGATGGCTTTTCGTCTCCTCCGAAAGACGGGAGTGGCCGTTTCTGTCAAAATCCGTTCCGGCAACTGTATTCGATCTTGGAACCTTTACCTTTGGTTTATCAGGCAGGCGCTTATCGCCCTCGGCTACGGACCACTTTGTTTAAACATTTGCGGTTTGCGATTTTTAATCATTTGCTGCTAGAAAGAAAGGAACTGGGAGCTTTTTCTTAGGCTTTTCTAGGCTCGGACCTGTGTTGGGGCAGCCATGATGATGATGATGCAAATACCATGATAAGCACCATTTTTTAAATGTATGTTCAATGGTCTTCTGTGGTGTAGGGCTGTTAGTAGGCATATCATTATTTTTTAATTGATTACGGCTTCATAAATTCTGTAACGCTAGTTTGTCATTTTTTCAATCCACAGATTCTAGGAGTTGGAAGAACGTAATTTGAAGATCAGGGATGGCGATTTTTGGATTGCTTGCATTCGAAGGAAATACTTAGTCTAAAACTTGAGAACCACAAGGACCGAATGTAAGTACCGGTTGTTAGAATTATTCTAGAATTAGTTATTATTGTCATCACCTCTTAAATCATCTCTCTTAAATTTTAGTGCAAAAATGTTTTGTAAAGTTGGTATAGGTTCAGGTTGATGTACAAAAAGTGGAAATTTGATTTTTTTAAGATAACAATGGCTTTCTAAATTTTCAGACAGTGCCTAATTTATCAAGACCACATATATTGCTGGGCAATAATTATAATCAATATTACGTTGAAGGATGAAGCTGCAATGTGAGCAGTAAGCGATCATATGGGTTCACCGGCGACCATAACGATGCGACTATGCGTAACGTTACTTTTGTATGGTATACGAATTCGTCATTCAACTAGAATTAACAACGTGTTTTTTGAATAATTAACCAAGGGAGATAGGTGATAAGGCCGTAACTTCCTTGTAAATAATGATAGAACAACGTTCATTCAAGTTTTATATTTTTCGTGAAATTTAATCCAATTTAGGATAGACTATTCAAAAATATTAGATTTCTAAAGTGGTTCTTGCAGTTTCATAGAAATAGTTGGATGTAAAAATAGTTGAGATCGAAGAGTGAGATTGACATTGATGGGGGAAGCTGAAGTCAGAGGACAGTTGCCCTCTCTCTCTCATATATCATGTTGTCATCTCTCTCACATACCAATTCATATGGTTCCTTTGTCGGACAATCCAAAATATTTTTATTACTGAGGGCCCGGACTGACCGTGGAACGGTGCATATATTGAAAACAACCCCAAGAAAGTATCCCATATGGGAAAAATTTGTCGGAGAGTCCAGCTCAAGAAAGCTCAAAATCTAGAAAAGAGACCGCAAACCCATTAAAGTCAATTCATGATTGAAGATTATGGAGAGACCGTTAACATGGCCAGCTTAATAGTCACACAAGAGGGTCTGAGGGTAGAAATTTGACAAAAAAATTAATTTTAGTACAAGAACCGCTAGAACGTGATTTTCTGGAATTTTCAGAAGTCCAACTGGAACTGCAATAATCATAAATAGGCCTAGAGAGGTGTATCCACCAAATATTTATTGAATCATAAATGCTGCTGTTTCAGCCAAGCATGGAATTGAAACGCACATGTTGAAAGTCTTAAATGGAATTTCGTGGGAAATTTCAAAATCACCCCTCAAAAGTAGGTGACACCTAAAAATCTTCCCATTGGTTGACACCAGGAGATTAAATCCGCACATGTCCCTTATGATTGGTAGTAAGGAAAGCTAAGGGAAAGAAGGGGAAACTTCTGACGAGGAGAATACTCCTAGTAGCTGAAGAAGAAAAACGAGACAAGCAGTCGGAGGCAAGAGTTGAGATCAGTCGGTGACAAGAGTCGGATAAAACAGTTGAAGATATTTGTTAACAACAGTTCGGGGCAGTCTGTTATAACAAAGGTGAAACCACCCACGAAACCAAATAGTTTTAAAATAATTAGTTGGTTAGGGAATCTTGCTGAAATAGCAGGGTGCAGGGCAATCCGGATGAGGATTACTGATTAGGCCAAGCTAAGTACCAACAATCGCTGCAGCTCCAAGATTAGAGGAAAGTGCATCGACGTCTTTCTTGTGTTGTGTTGTGCTCAAATTAAAAGGATATACCAAAGTTTCTGTGAGTAACTCATTATCAAACTTTACCTTACCATAAGGATTATAATAATTTTTAAAATCCTGGGTCCGAGAGAGCCCTGAGATTAATATCACTACCATATCATTGCAACTAGGACATTTGCGACTAACTTTAAAACCGAGTACATTTGCGACCAATTCTGGGAGGTCTTTCTTTCTTTCTGGAAGGTCGCCCTCCAGAAATAGTTCCTTCCTCAAGGAAGGAATAGTTCCAGGTTTTCCACCCTCTCAGGCTTATGTAATCTAACGTAATTTCAAAGCCTGGATAAATACTGATTATAATCATGGTCAATTAAAAATTTTCTCTTAGTTCACAATCCATCATCTTTCATGAACCAATGAAGTAGGCTATGTAAGTGATTATTTGGAATCCTTTTCTATTTTAAATTATTCATTGATTCAATCATGAAGTACAGAATTCATACAAATCAATAATAGAGATAATCATGTATTATCTTGTCTCTTAGGTTTTTAAAATTACCAGCATTATTATTCATAAAAATAATTCTACAAAACTTTCAATCAAATATTTTCTTTTGTTGACAAATTTTATAACTGATTACTTTTCTTTTCTCTGTAAAGTACGGTAGCCTACTAGTAGTTCTGTGAACAGTAGACCTCGCGCTCAGTATGCCTACTATTTTCCTGTTCGATATTCCTGGTGTATCCAATTCGATATTTAGCTCAATGTTTTACATGTGAACAGCTGTAATAATTTTGTCTCACTCTCTGTTTGTTGATGAGACAGATCTGTTTCGATTTGTTTCTTCGACATATATTATCTCCAGCGACCACATAATACAAATTTGTATTATGTGGTCGCTGATTATCTCTATGTTTTTTCATCCAAGATCATACTTTAAACATATGGTATTACGATGGTATTAAGTCCTTTATCCTTTTTAAATTGAAGTATTTCGACAATCCTTACATATACATCGGCGCACATTTCTATAAGGAACATTTGTACCAAGTTTCAATGAATTTGATCCACTCGTTCAGCCATAAATGCGGAACAAACATACATATATACATATACATTCAAATGCAAAACGGTCCACTACTTGAATCTCAGCTATCGCTTCGGTCAATGATGATTACATTGAAGAAGTTGAAGAAATAAAACTAGGAAACGTGTGCTGCTCCAATGCATTCAAATTGGAGAAAGGGAAAATAAAAAGGCAGTGGCTACGCGTCCGTCAACCGTACGCCGCTTAGACGTACGTCAAGAGAGTCATGTGACCAATGACGTCACGTATAGCGCTAGCGGCAATATTTGGTACTACGAGCAGTCGCTCTAGAATGTCAAGTCGTCATTGACGATTGACGGACGGCGATAGCGCAAAAATTATGGTAATTGATACAGCCTACTGCAACTCATATAATTTGGCGGATGGCGATCTATAACAATAGATTGTTATCACTAATCATTACCCAGCTGTGACACAATGATCTGCGAAACTTTTGGCGAGATTTAGTATTTGTAGGTTAAGTAGGTATTGTGTCAAAACTGAGTAGGCTAACACAAGACCCTCTACATTTTAGAGGGTCTTGGCTAACATCAGAGCTGCTTCAATGATCGCATATTCGGTTTACCAGGTTTTGTCGATACTTTGACAATTAGGCTACGCTTACACTAAAATTGGTTAATCTCTTAATTTCCAGTTTATTTAGTGTATGAGACCTATTTTTCAAATCCATTCTTCAAGATAGCCCCCTAGGAAAAAATCTGGAGGCTTGAATCGGGAGACCATAACCTGCCCTTGGGAAAATGACATAGTAAAGAATTCAACTATTCAGCTGAATAGTTGAATGAATTCATTCTCTTCTTTTCTTCTAATGAATGCTAATAAACTGTTGTATAGCACGATCCATTTAACTTGTCAGAAATCAGCTGTTTTGGTAATAATTAAACAGTGACTTCGACACAATAATCAAAAGGATTAAAAGTCTTAAAGACCTTTTAAGTCTTTAAAAGACCTTTTTAAAGAAGACCTTTCAAAGAATAACTTTTTAAAAGACCTTTTCAATAATCTGTGAGATTCAGCATTTGTAGGTTAAGTATAGTGATCGTCGATCATATGTTTTCTGACAAGTTAAACGGATCCTGCTGTAAATATCAAATTTCAGCCCTTCCGCATCCATAGCTGATAAACAACTCAGTTCTAGTTGATGTGTGCCAACTGCCAATACCTTATTCGTCCGTCAACCTACAGTAACAGTGACGTCATACCTTATTCGTCCGTCAACCCACAGTAACCGTGACGTCATACACCACGTGACACTCTTGACGGACGTCTAAGCGGCGTACGGTTGACGGACGCGTAGCCACTACGAAATAAAAAATCAAACTGTTTGACTCTTGTTCCTAATGTACAACCACCTGTTGGAAAAACCCCATTCTACTAGCTGACTAGCTCCCCTTTGTGTCGCCACCCTTTGAGTGGCAAAAGTCCTCATTCACAAGAATCCTTCATCACATATGGATCCTATTTTAACCGAGTTCACCGAACTGCTAATAAAAGGATGAACTTGTCAGTCTCATTCCCAGAGCCCGAACAATAACTTCTTGGTGTTGGAACCTTGAAGGAATTTGGGTTTTGACAGTAAATGGTTTGGAAGGGGATAAAAATAATGTATAGTTCCTAGAAACATTCTGAATAAAAGTCCAAGAATGTGGCTTTTGTCTATGCCTTTCTATTTTCATTTCTATTTTCTATTATATGCCCAAGTCTATTTTCAATTCGCTATTGATATAGGCGGCGGCGTCACTCCCATTGACCTTCTTTTGGAATGCAGGTAGGTTTATTTCTTAGGCTAGGCGTACACCGGTTAGTCAAAACAAGACAAGACGAGATTAGTTACGATTAGTCACAGTAATTCACGTATTTGCTTATGAAGCAGCACACACTGATGCAATGACTAATCGGTGTGTGTTGCTTCATACGTGAAGCTGCTTCATATGTGAAGCACTGTGACTAAACGTGACTAATCTCGTCTTGTCTTGACTAACCGGTGTACGCCTAGCCTTATACAGTATCATCACTTGATGACTATTTTAAAATTACTAATTTCACAAACTTACAATATTTTAGTAATCTAGAATTATACTTTAGCCCAGTCAAATGGTGATTTGATGGTCATTTTTTGAAAGGAGTTTTTCTGTCCACGGATTCCTTATCTTGGTAGAGACGGATGATGACCATCACTTTTTGCCCCAAAAAAATAGAAAAAATCTGTTCTCTTCCTGTTTTTTGCTTTAAAGTGAAAAGTATTAGAAGATAGAAGTTATTATAAATAGATGAATCAATGGACATTTTAAACATAAACCAAAGTTAATACGGCTGCAAGTTAAAATATGGCTGCTACAGTGTTTGAAAATGATCCTTTTTTCGTAAAGAGTAAAATTCTCTCGATTTTTTGCTTTACCTTTTTTAATATTTTTAGCGATTTGATTGCAAAGTTTATGGTTTCCAAACCATACACTTTCGTACGTACTTTCGAAACCAAACGAAAGTACGTATATATAAAATGCTAAAAAATAATGTATAATAATAGAAGAGTTAATTACAAAAACTTCAAAATTTACCAAATCATTACATGAATAGCTCGACTATTAAAAATCAAAAATGGAAATTTCCAACGACAATCATTTTGATAATAGTTGATGACGATACTCGTCGTTGTACAGAGATGTGTTTTACATTTGGAGGAGGTATAGATTGGGAAGTTTGTTTTGTTATGGGTTTTGACCTTAAGGAATTTCTGTCCGGATGTTGGTTGAACATTAAATTAAAGACATTGAAATTTTGCATGGGATTAGGGCAATAACTTGATTATTTGTTGGTTCCAGCCCAACAGTTAGTGAACAATTGGTTCACTACAGTACAAAAAAATGAGTTTCCCTCATTTTTTTAGTTTCCTGTTTTTCTACTATTTTCTTGTTTTAATCAATAGTGCTGAACTTGGACTAAAAAACCAATCTCTCACAATGTTTCTCCTCGCCGATTTGCCGATTAAACACCTGAAATTTAAGATAATTATGTAAAAGACAGCGCGAACCATTACATTGTTGTTTTATCCTCAATTGATAGTTTTCTTCAACTCCCACTATATCTAATAAAAAAGTTACTTTAATCAAAGAAGATGTTTGTAACATCCTGTTTGCTGTAATTTAATAAAATGACATAAGACAGTATACCCCTATACAGCTGTACAGAGATGAAAACATAAAAATAATTTAATAAAAAAAGCTGTAATTTGATAAAATGACATAAGTCAGTACACCCCTATACAGCTGTACAGAGATGAAAACATAAAAATAATTTAATAAAAAAAGCTGTAATTTGATAAAATGACATAAGTCAGTACACCCCTATACAGCTGTACAGAGATGAAAACATAAAAATACAAGTTGGCTTGTTGTTGGCCTTGCAAGTGCAGACTGCAGATGCCTTGCATGCTGGCATGCACCTGCACCAAAATGACTTCTGAGCGTTGGAGAATTAGAAAGTCTGCTACATCTCATAGGTATGTGAGGGGGGGGTTTCCACTTGTTGAAATTGAGCATCCAACTCCCCGTTGCTTACAACTGAAGTAATCGACTTCCACAAGCAGAAAAACTCGCAAGCAAGGTTTACATTAGAGATTAGATAATAAAATTCATCTACCTTGCAAGCAATGCTGCAATGCTCAGATTGTTGCAGTCTCGCCGGCTACTAGAGTACATAATGTCAGCCTACTAAAAGAATAGAGGTGTCTGAAATCACAGATTTTCATTATCTGTGCTGAAATGCTAGGAACGTAGAAGCTGGTCGAGTAATAGGGCAGCTGGGTAATAAAGATAGGGCAGACGGAAGCGTGCGAGAGAGAGAGGAATAGCGTGTGAGAGAGACAGCTCCCCGCACACCTCATACCGTACCTCTATTCTCTTTGTAGCTCTACTGTAGTTTCCAAATAGGTTTCTAAATAATTGTTGAACATTTATGCTTTCCGATTCATTATTCACTACCTAATAATAATAATAATAATTCCGTGTAACCTGGCTGGCTCAGGTCTGGTGTCAGAGTTTTCAGGTCACTCCTGATCAGACCTTACCATATATACCTTACCTTGGCTTACCATATTATATAGATATATTTAGAAAGATTTCGTGAGACATTATTATTATTGATGTCGTTAGACTTCGATATTAATCATAGCATGGCGCCGTTTCAATCACAATGCAGAATAAATAATTATTGGAAGAAATAATATTCTTCAATGCACAACGTATCTCCAGTATGAAGGTTGTTTGGATTTTTGAACAATAGCATTCCAAACAACTACTCATCAAAATCAACAAAAAATATTCAACATCCGGGCAAATATCGCTTTTCGATTAGCTAAGCAGCTTTGAAGGCTATCATACAGGAAATGTGGGAATGAAATTACTGTATCTTCCATTACTATTCAAGTACATCAGCGAATTTTATATTCCAAACAGGATCTGTAATAACAACAGGAAACTTGAAATAATTAGACCACTAGAATTTTGATAAGAATTTGAAAGTTTCTGTTTTTATATTTTACATACCATTTCCAGAAAAATACAAAAATAATACAAAATATTAAAATACAAAACGGAAACTGTTGTTAGGTAACCTCATTGAAAATCGCGTTGAGGCCCCGTCACTGCTAAAAATGGAGAAAAATCTAGAACCGAGATTAAAATATACAATAATCAATCCTTGAATGAATTTGTTCACAAGTATACATGAAGAAATGACAGTAGATATGTACTTCAAATTCAAAATAAATCGGTCTTCATAAAAGCGGCAAGTATTCACGCCAAAGCGGGCATAATTTGTTCGACTTGTCAAACTTGTCAACTAGCCAGTTGGTTTGTCTGTGAGCTGCGCTTAGCCTTATAGCAAAGTACAGTATCTTATTCAATCAATCCTCTTTTGTCCTAAAGAGTTGACCTTAATAATAAACTTTATTAGGAGTCCTTAATTAAGGTCAACTCTCTACTTATTCCCCATCGTCATCAACCATTGTCGTCCGAATCTATTTTCCAGAATTAAGGTCAATTCACACTCGACGCCGACGCGACTTTTTCGTTCTGCGCATGCGTCACCAGCCCATGCTCTGATATTGGTCCATCCTTGTTGATGAATGCTTGACTTCTCACCATGCCTATTACTGCAGCCCTCTGAATATTCATGATATATTGGAAGTCAACTTTATCATAGTGTTTGAAAAATTCGTGAAATAAGAACAAATTAATCTTAAAACAAATAAAGATCAGTTATAAATATTTTAAATGATTTAAAAAAAATATTAGTTATCATGGTTTAAAAATGTGTATCAAAATTGATGACTTGGATGATATTATTGTGTTGCAATAAAATGAGAATATTGATTCATAAACTATTCATCTATAATTAATTATTAATTTATTAATGATAACATGCCCTATTACCAGTACCTCTATATACTTCTATCGTAGATCACCTCGAAAAAGTCGTGTCAGCGTCTAGTCGTTCATGTATGAATTGACCTTTATGGCGCCAGTCAGTGTGCATTGCCCTATTTGTTTGTATAGAGTGAAATATCATATGACCAACCTGCCTGCCGGTAACCTACACATCTACTGGTATCGTGAAACCGCGCCATTAAATTATTCTTGTGGGCCCTAGAAGTTGATTTGTACTGTATTTAAGCTTAAGAAACATATTTACATCCTTGAACTGAGGAGGAGTCTCTGGACCATTCCTTCTCAATGTGAATATTAGTTTGGGGTTCTCTATTTTCTTGTTTCTATAAGAAACCATTCCAATTTCTATTAAGAAACCCTATAATTGCCCTTTCAATTTTTACAGAAAACCTTCCAGAAACCTGGTTGTCTACTAGTTCATGACTTCGGAACAATCTGCCCAGAACTAATGTACCTTAACTTCTGTTTTTGAGTACCGTAAGTGTTTTATTGGTTTTCAGAGAATTGGCACACTTTAGAAATCAGACCATTTTTGTGGGAGGTGATTGATGCTTTACACTTAAAATCCATTAATCAGCTTCCAATTTAATCTTCATCCGCACTAACAAGCTTTTTTGGTATAACTCTTTTAATTGGCACTAACTAGTAATTAGTGAGTATGCAATGTTGTTACAGAGTTACACTGAGTATGTATGTTTTAATCTCATTGCTGGTTAACTGGTTTTCAAGCAACAATTTTGGTGTTCAAGGTTATCAGATAATTAACCAAACAAGTTTGGTTTATGGTATGGTTGGAACTTGGAAGGTGTCTGTTCTTCAGTTGTCTCTTTTTGTTCATGTACAAACATATGGAATATTGTATTCTTCATTAAGCACATCTATTGTTTTGTTTATAATATTATATAAAAATATAACTTTTTGTGACTAGTATGTAATGTACCAAATAAATATATTGGTGACTTGATTCTTGAATGAAGTATCTGTTTTCAATTATTCCTAGTCTGTTTGTATTATCAGCAAAAGCATTTGGGAAGCGGGTTGGTCCCAGTGGCAGAGGCGAGGCTAATCGGTGAGATTAGATAAGAGACAGCGCCTACCACTCCCGTTGTATCGGTGACCGGCTCCTCTGAATACAAAAATTTATGAGCTTCAAAATTGCTTCCCGGTGGTTCGGAACCCACCTAAAGCTGTAGGTCCATTCATATCTCATCATCGTCCTTCCATTACCCAAGCACAAGCTTCCATTTCATTGCACAAGCTTAGAGCTTATTTGGGCATCATCCCTAGCAAAAAATAACAGATTTGCAATCATGATCCACTTTCTTCAAGCAACCATATCGGTAAATTCACCTTTGGCTTGCACGTTTTACACACATTAACAGAATTTTACAGCATGTACGAATAAACTAGTCTATTATCACAGACAACACTAGTATAGTCTATATAGTCCGATTCACGTCAAGAAGTCAGCATTGTTTATATGAGGAGCATTGATGCCAAGTTTCATTGAGAGAGAAAGAGAAAACTGCACTAAACGTGTTTGTTGGTACTGTGTGCGACAACAATGCACAGTGCGGCAACTATACACAGTGCGAATAGGATAGAGACATCAGCAACTGCCTTGTGCTGAACAAGGATAGCAAACTCCCATCTAAGCAATGCTGACTTCTTTACGTGAATCGCACTATAGTGTATAGTTAGTCTATGCTATTATGTAAACACCTGTTTGGAGTTTCTCTAACCAGAGATAATTGGATCTATTAAGTATAAGCACAGATAAGGTATAAGATTACTACCTTATCTGTGGTATAAGTATAAGTATTCCAATTGTCTCTGCTCTAACTCAACGCACTTTGCAAGTCACCGTCTCTCTACAAATTACGTTAACGTTCGTACCAAAAAAATATCTTGTCTTTTTCTCATCATTCAGTACTCATTAAAAACATCATAAAACACCATCTCATTTCCGAGAAATAATGATTACTACAGAGAGTGTACAGTAATTATTATTACTCTCAGTTATTATTACCAACTGTAGGTTGAGTAATGGATATTATTAGCCTACCGGTATCATCGGTTATAATTCTAATATTCCCCTTCCCCATTCCTTCACATAATCCATTAGCAGAACATATTATCATAATTTGCAACTCACTTAATAATTAAAATTGCTACTGCTACGCTGAAGTATTATTATAGATAAGGCACGGTATATTGAAAGAAATTCTACACATCTCCAGTCTGCTTATATTGCCAGACTAGAGTCAAGCTCAACAGGTTCTCCTTCAATATACTACTACTATAATTATCATGATGTAAGGCCCTCCACAAGACTAGGTCACAAGGCGACACAGCCTGTCGTTTCTTTGTTACGGAATGAAATACTAATTAAATGTCATGGTGAACAAGTAAAGGACGGTACAGAATAGCGCTCTCACTTTTGCTATTCACGCTCTCGCTCGCACGAGATAGTTAGGTACTATTTAGTTTAGAGATAATTTAAAGATAAGTTAGTTAGGTACTTCTGAAGTAAGTTATTAATTAAACTTTAGAATCTTTACCTCTCGTTATTTTATATGAGCTGGAATGGAAATTATCCAAACGAATGCATGAACTTCGCTCATACATGGTTTCAAAAATAAATAGAATGAAACCCAGGAGAGATCGCGGTGGCTTGAAAAGCATGAAGTTCTTGAGAAAATACTCTGAAAATTGCTGAATTCAACATGTATATGTAAAGGTAGGGAAAATCGAAAATTGATCTCTTACCCGCCAACAGTGATGTCATACGATCAGCTGAATAAAGCTTGCTGCTGTGCATCATCCTCTTCTTTTCCATTTACCTTGGTAAAAATTGTAGGCCTGCTTACCGCAATAAAATATTTATGTTTACAAACATCACAAATTCCTAAATACGGTATTACTTGTCATGAATTACAATAATAGTAATATAAATATATTAAACAATATTTTTCCATCAGCATTCCTTGGAGTAATAAAGGAGAGGAGCTCTTTTTTGCACTTTTGAAACATGCATACTTTATTCCGAAACGAGATTACCGCACGTTAAATGATTAGACTACTGTTTAACTCCCTACTGTACTGTTTACTTTCTACTGTACTGTACTGTTTTTACTCTACTGTTTAACTGTTTGACTCCCCAACTTGCCTTGCAAAACAGGAATGACAGTTGTAGGTTGTAGTTTCAATGCACCAGGTGGAGGTGCAAGCCATGTAAAAGAAATTTGTATCAGTTTTCAATTCCTTCTAAATTTAATATTCTCTCCTGGTTTCAGAATTTCACCAGATCGTCTCGATGGAACTGTGTGTGCATTCATCTATATTGCCTTTCCTCCTGTTGAAAGAAAACTGAAATTCATGTAAGTTTCATTTAAAGTCTCATTAAAAGTCTCATTAATCTTAGATTTAACTGATATTTGCGCCTGAATTCTTCCATTTTTTGTTTTGTTTTCATTTCTTCTTCATCATCTTCCCTACAACCTGTCTTCTATTTTTCATTCATTCTTCTCTTTTTCCTTCTCTCCTTCAGAAGAAAAGCTCATAAAACACCTTTAGTTGAATTGATCAAATCTCTGGATTGCGGTGAGCACAAAGCTCCGAACCTAATCTAATCATAACTTTCTGCTGATAAATTAAGTCAAGCGGCCTACACAAACCGCTAAACTAGAATAAGAGTGATACAAACTGTTATTCTAGTTCTTTATTTGTGAAGTTTGGAATTTTTACTTTTCTCTTTGCTATCAATAACCTGGCAATAAATTCCATTTCGGTACAATCAATTGAAAATATACAAAACAATATATATTAATTTGTTTATTAATTTTTTTTACTTACATTATATCAATTAATGCAGTGTGAAATGTTTTAATCTTGGAATAAATAAGCTTCGCAAGCTTGATTTTACTTGCTAAATTGATAAGATTATTTCAATTGACGATAGACTATATATCAAGGTAAGGATAGACAATATACAGACATTAAAAGGAATTTATAAACTGTTGTGAATAATCGTGCTAACATAGACTACAAAGAGACCACTATATATTTCAAATATCAGCATATTCTCTATTTCATTTCGACCTTTGAGCTCACTATATCTGTCTACTGCGTAGTTTAGACCATTTAATATGCAGTTCTTGGTAGCATTCTTGCGTAAGTTATTTTTCATATTTCCTTATTTAGATAATTAGATATTATCTTATCACCTAAAAGTTTGTTATTTATGTTTCCACATGTAGCCTTTATTCTTATTAAACTCGAACTTTCATCCATGACCTGTGCTCGGGTTATCAGAATTCGTCTTATTTTATCAGTTTGACGCCAGATATCACTCTATAAAAGTCTGAGGAACGCTGCTATAAAGTCAGTGAATTCACACATTCACTACTTGAAGGTTGTTCCTTGCTTGTAACTTGGTACCGTAACAAACTTGTTTGACTGGTCACTTAACCAGACGTCCTTCTCTGTGCTTTAACTGTACCGTAGTGGGATTTATCAAATGTCTGAAATCCTATTTTTTAGAAAGTTGGCCGCATGTGCTTAGAAAACAGGTAGTTGGCTAAACCGGTTCTAAGGTCTCTCTTGAATGTGTATCTCCTCACAAATAAAATCTATGTTACTTTTTTCTTATGATATTGTGATAGTTATCCAAATAGAATAAAAAAACTCCAAGTTGTCATTACCACAAGTTTATTAAAATATCGATTTCGGTGGTTACACAAGGTGGTGGTTCACAACCGAAACCGGCATCTTGATATTTCAATAAGTTTTTGGTAATGAAAACTTCGATTTATCTTATTCTATGATATAGAATACGACAATATATAGAATACGGGAGCGATATAGAATCTATATCACTCTCGTATTAATAGCAGTAAAACTAATACTAATCCATGGAGCAAGAATTTGGGGTTTTATGGTCCTACAGTATATACTGTACATAGTTTTTAATAATTAGCCAATACAATAAAGAATAAACTTTCACCAATTCAGCAATTCAAATATAAGTTGAGGCAGTGTTCTTTAAAATAATACAGGACAAGTGAATTAGCCTATCCAAAATTTATTACAGTAGTCTGCTATTCGATTCTCTTTCTGGAGTAATTTTTAATGAAATATTATAATGAATATAATGTAAATTCAAAAACTGGGGGGGGGGAGCCTGAATTGGAATTATTCATTGAAGTTAGATTAAAAATAAATTCATGACAAATTATAAACATAACTTCGTAACAAACTGTCCAAAATAAGATACTGTTGGGCTTACTGTCTTTAAAAATCTCTAGAATTTGTCTAGAGAAATTTCAAGGTTAATGGGGTGTAACAATTTCATTATGATAACAATTCAAACATATTTCAGAGACGGTGATTCAATCATTTATTGTGTTTTCCAAGACAAATTTTTTCTATTTATTTATTCAGCAATGAAAATACTTGAACAATGCTTGACTGTGTCTAAAATTCTTCCATGAATCGTAAGGCTAATTTGTAAATCTTGTAGCCTCCAAACTCCGCCTACTATCTCTTGATAAGCCAGAAATAAATGACTCAGCTAGTTCTGAATTCGACCGGTAGATGGCTGCAGTTACTGGGTGATTTACAGCTTCAATCTTTACAGACACGCCTCCAAGCTCCGCCTCTCTCCCCTGATTGGTCGGCAATGCACAACGCAGCTAGTTCTGAATTCTGTCATAAGATGGCAGCAGTTACTGGGTCATTCAAGTTACAACTTCATTATTCAGCCGTCTAGATGTCAGAGGTGTTCTACCCGAAAGTAAATCCCCAAAGTGAAGCCGAAAGTAGATTAAATTACTTCATCCAAGCTACCATTTTCAAGATGTACTCATCCCAATTCATTGCTATTCTTGGACTGATTCAACTTCTGCTACGGTAATGTTTCATGAATTGGCATAAATTTCTGTATGAGCTTCTTCTGGATACAGTTTTATAGGGAGGAAAACTTGTAATTACATCCAAATAAATAGGCTTTGATAGAAATAATTCACATGAAGCAATACAAATAGCCAACTATTGCAGCTATAGAATCTGAAGAAGCAGATTTTAAATTTTATTTGATACTGATTATTTACAACTGTAATTAGCCACTAATAGAAGGGTTTCTGAAGTCAGGTAGAAGACTCAAAAATCGGACGAAACGCTACTCGTTGCTAATACGCACAGAAGCGTGAAAACCAGTCGGACGAAACGCTACTAATTTCCAACAATTTGGGTGTCGGACGAAACGCTACATATTCATAAGCGTCAAGGTCTTTGCGAAGAACAAGTTATTCCATTCCATTAAAGCTGGAGTAATAATAAAGCTCAATTTTCTTACTTAATTTTAATTGTTTGACAAAATATTTTGAGAAATTATTTCTCTAGCTTTTTTAATGATACTCACATACGTTTTTTTATTTATTACATAGCTGAGTGCAACAAGCTTATGAACCTTTATCCACATTAGTTCATGACTAATTACTGTAATACTCAAGCTAAGTAGATCAATCTCCTCAACAATTGGAATGCAACAAACAAATTATAATGAATAAACATCACTAGAGAAATACGGTATAAAACAGATGAGCACCATTCATTCATTCAAAAACAGATCTTCATCACAATCGCATGCTAAATAAGTGGTCTCAAACGCTTCACAACGCAGGCATGCCAAATCAGAATGCCAACAGCGCAAGAATTCAAAATGATAGAAACAGAATATGAGTCTCGGTTCCCAGGCTGGGCTGGTGGCGGCGCGCCATCAGCGGTTTCATGTCCGATTGAGAGCTATTTTTTTGTCTCTCTTCCTCACATGGAACCGCCGCTCCGCTCGTGGGAACCGAGACTAATTTTTGACATAGTGATATCAATCATATGTTGTAAAATTAACTATAGTTCGAATAAAACTAGTTGTCCCTTGAGCCTCCAGCCGCGGAAATAGCAGCGTTGTCAGATTGTGTGAAATTGCAACTTCTTCAAATTTTCAATTAAACCACATATCTGTATGTAGAATTTCATTCTCGATATTCCTGTAGTGTTGAAAAAGTTCCAGGATCAAAGGGTTAAAAGGAAATTGAACTTTTATGATAAAATTGAAAAATCGCGAAATTGGCATAGGGCTATATTCTACATTCAGAATGCCTAGGCGGGCCGTATTAAAAAAATGTACTGAATTATCATTAAATTCCATTTATTTAATTACATAGTATAAGACATAAGATAAGTATATAAATTTAGAAGCTAATTGGTAAAAAAAATGTAAAAACGTGAAAATACTCTTTTATTTTTTATATTGCATGTAACAATTTTCATCAGCAAGTTAAGCTAAACATAATATTTCAGTGTATATATTTAAACATAAAAATATCAATAGGTGTTCAAAGAGAAGATACTTCTCTTTCATTTGATCATCTTTATCATTTTTTAACTCTCATCAACTCGAATTTTCAGAGAACTAGCAAAAGTATGCAAAACATCTTAATATGAAAATGCAATTCAATGAGTTGTAATTCTGTTTATATTCGATATAGGTCTATTAATTAAGTATATGTTCAAATTGTAGATGAATGAAACACCTTCTTGAAACACAAGCCAAAAGGTCATTTTTGATTGCCAAAAAATGTTTTGTGTAGAGAAATCCAATATATTAAATCTATACAGTTACAATTCATAATATTGAATTTTCTCACTAAGATGTTTTTCCTAGTTCACTGAAAATTCGAGTTAATGAGAGAGTTAAAAAATTATAGAGGTGATCAAAAGACAGAGAAATTTCTCTTCTCGGAACACCTATTTATATTTTTTTGTTCAACTTGCTGATAAAAAAGTTACACGCAATCTAAAAAATGAGAAAATGTGTCTTCTTTCTGTGACACTTCTTTCTGCAATCGCGGGCCGTATTGACCCAAAATTGACTCAGAATTATCTCCAAACCAATATTTTGTTTTCAATTTTCGCTTATTAAAAAATTAAACCTAGAACGCATGAATCAAAATATATAAAAAAAATCTATGAAACTCAGTAACTGATGGAAAGTTGGGAAAATGAAAGAGAGAAAAAGTAATGAGAACTCAAGAAAGAATAAAACAAAAACGTAGTCAAATTCGTGAGAATTGCGGTGAAAGATGACTTCAGTAATGTAATGAAACAGAGAGAGATTGTTAACATTTTTTCTGTTGATTTAGTGACATTACAAAAGAAATTGATGAATGGTCAATTTCCGCAACAATTAACAATCAATCGTGCTTGTGATGAGCTATGTATTCTATTGATTATTCTATTTTTTTACAGTTAACAATGATTGATTACTGATGAAGATTGCATTAAATGACAGTAAGTTTATCAGAATAAGTAGATTATTGATTCTATAGCAAATTTAATAAGTTCCTTGATGGAATAATTATTGAGGTAATGATGGAACGGCATTTGTGGAGTAACAATAAACTCAATAATTAAATTCAATGTTACTCTATGGAGAAACATTTGTTTCGCGAAATTTACAATAATTCTCATTCTGTGATACTTTTAAATATTGTGATAACGTTGGAAATCATGAGTACACAGTGGAAAAAGTCTCCTAAAAGTGTTAAAATTTTGTTTAATTCCTTAAAATCCACAATAGGTACTTATTTTGAATCAACATGAAAACAAGCCTTTTAATCGGATAATAATAATTTTTTTACAAGGACTTCAGTTTTACAACTTTTACAAATTTTGCTAATCTTCCGTCTTCATGAAATATATTGTTGTTTTCATGGTTATTATTTTGAAATTTGAATAGGCTATCGTATTGTGATTATAACCTTGAAGTATTGTTTAAAAATTATTTTGAATTGGAACCCATTTATTCTAGTAAAGAAATTAACACGCTTATTATTTAAACAGAATATTTGATGATGGTACAACATTTAAAAAAAATAATAGCAATAAACAATATTATAATATTTGAATTTGCTACAGGCCAGTCATTTGAATACGTTAGTAGAAGTAGGAGTTCTATTGGAAATAGTAACGTGTGAATTGATTGATGAAGATTACTGCGAGGAAGTAGATTGGTTTCTTTTTGGTAAGAGTGTTCTAAGGTTTCGGATCAAATCGCTCAATCCACTCATCAAACTTTTGCCCATCAGGCCATCATAATTAAACCTCATCATATTTAATCAATTCTAATCTCTAATCGAGAGCTATATCTAGCTCAGCCCTATATGTTCAACAAAATGAAGAAGGATAATCCTTTGTAGATGTTGTTTCAATTTTGGTTAACTTACAAGAAGATTGAATAAGTTGGAATATTTATTTTATTTCAGGTGGCCACCCTAATCGGATCTCCAAGAAAGCGTTTTCTTCAACAGAAAGATGGATGAGAAATTACAAAGGCTTTGTCTTGTCAACTTGACCAAGCTGACGGAAAAGGAAATAGAAAAATGGTAATACATTTGCTTACTGTAGTTATTCATGTATTCATTGATGCAGACATGAAAATCTGATTCTTTTATTTTATTTTAAATTAAATTGATTCGATTAATCGATTGATTTAATTATGTGATTCAAAAGCTAATAATATGTTTGGAAAATTATTGATATGGGAGGAAAATTGCAGTTATTCGATTGCTATTAAATCCATGACAATTTATTTGAATCTAAATAACGCTAACAGTTTTGAAAAATTATAAATTCTGTTCCTATATAATTATGTTCTATAAGAAATGATTTATAAATGCAAATCAATGGACCAAGCAGCAAATTAAGCATTTTAAAAGAATAATGACATTTAATTAGTCATTAATAATGACTTACATTATACCACAGAGAACAGATTAGTAATAGAACTAGAGATTGTAGCTTCTCTATGATAATACAGTTTAGGCTTTACTGATTAGAAAATTATTTCCTGCAAAAATCAACGAATGATTACTGAATATGAATGTGACTTACATAATAAGCTCAGAACTAACTTCAAACCATTTTACAATAATAGGACCGTATTATAGCTCGTCTTTCATTCCCCATGTTGTCTTTGAATTGTAAAACCTATGTTTGATACAATCAAAGACAATTAGAATACTTAATAATTATAATAGTTTCCTATCGTCTTTGATACAATTAAGGAACATTTACATGGTAGTGATACATATTATGAATGCAGGCTATATCACTTCGAGAATAATATCCAAGTACATTCTACATTCAGAGAAATTGTGTGTAGTCCAACTCAGATACTCCTACAATCTGTATTCGACAATTTCAAAACAGTTTTGAATAATACTGGAAACTCTCAAGTATTTGTGATTAATTTAATTTTTATTATGAATAATTGTTTGTATCCTTATTTTCTAGAAACTCCTATTTTATTCACTTTGCAAAAATTAAGTTCGAGTTATGAATTAATGACTGAATCAGTCTATTTTAATGTATATGTATATATTATATGTAACAAATGTATGAAATCAAATTTCATTTCTGTAAATCCTCTGTTTCTTTACTTGCAGGCGGAGACCAAAAAGTATTCTCTCCAAATGGAGAGATAGCTCTTCCATTCGCAATAGAGAGCCAAAGAATGATTTGACAAATTTGAAAGTATCAATTCCAAGGAAAAAATTGAACTGGAAAATCAATTGCAGAACCCTGATCAAATTGAAAGAATTATTTGGTGATGAGTTCAAAGATGAACCATCCTCAGCACCAGATTGTAATGGGGCTTGCTGCAAACCACTTCAATCATCTCAATTGGATGAAATTCCTGCTAATCCAATTAATTTTGATCTCAATGATCAAACAATGGTCGACCGTTATTTCCCAAGTCTTCCACGATTCCCTTGCATATCAATTCCAGCAGATACAGTTCTTTTATTTGATGAAGAATCTGTCAAGCAGAAAACAATTTGCATTGCAGATGACAGAGACCAGCCAGTGTGTTCGGATACAACAAGTGATCTCCTTCCTAACCTGGCAGCAATAAAAACTGAAGTGAGTGATGATGATGATGATGTGGTGTTTGTTGGAGAGGAAACAATCAAGCCTACTACAGAACCTCCTCAAACAGAATCTACTCCAATAGAACCTACTCCAATAAAACCTGTTATCCGCGTCAGGTCTCCAAAATTTTTGGGGCTTGACGTTGATACTCAAGAAAATGCTCTACAAAAAGACTGTTCCAAAGCAGCTGAAACTGCTGAGATTTCAAGCCATAAAGGCAGCATGTATGTAGTTATTCGAGTGGATCTGCCACAGACGTCACAGGAAGATCCAACTGTGGAGATTCAAGAAGCATTCCTAAATCAGACTCTTGAGGAACATCTTCCTCCAATCCATCCTGTATCAAATACCTCTCTTTCAAACTCACTTCTTTCCAGCTACACTCCATTTTCTACCACTACAAACCCTCCTTCTTCCCTCCTGACTGGGTATAAGCAGAGCCACATAGCTGGATGTGAACAAACTATGCCTCAGCCAGCAAATCAATCTCATCTACGACACAGCCAAGGCCAATCCAACCTGCCAGCACAGGCCACTTCTTCCTCCAGACTTCTCCAGCAACGACAACTGCAATCCACAACACAATGCTCCAACAGTTCTACCAACAATGATCAACGAAACCATCCAACTTCAGTTGATCAATTCTACAGGATTCAACAACAAAATATTCAGAATTCAGTGAGTCTAAATTCATTACATACCAACCAACAACAAAATAGGTATAAGCAAAGCCACATAGTTGGACGTGAACAACCTATGCTTCAGCCAGCAAATCAATCTCATCTACAACACAGCCAAGGCCAATCCAACCTGCCTGCACAGTCCACTTATTCTTCCTCCAGACTTCTTCAGCAACAACAACAATCTACAACACAATGCTCCAACAGTTCTAACAACAATCGTCAAAACCATCCAACTTCAGCAGTTGATCTGAATCAATTGTATTCCAATCAACAAAAAAATATTCAGGATTCAGTGAGTGTAAATCCATTATATTACCAACAACTACAACAAAATAGGTATAAGCAGAGCCACATAGCTGGACGTGAACAAACTGTGCCTCAGCCAACAAATAGTAGAAATCAATCTCATCTACAACACAGCCAAGGTCATTCCAACCTGCCTGCACAGTCAACTTCATCTTACTCCAGACTTCTCCAACAACAACTACAATCCGCAACACAATACTCCAACAGTTCTACCAACTATAAAAGAAACCATCCTACTTCAGTTGATCTGAATCAATTGTATTCCAATCAACAACAAAATATTCAGAATTCAGTGAGTCTAAATCCATTATATACCAACCAACAACGAAATATACAAAAACCAGTGAATATGAATCGATTTTACACCAATTTACATCAAAATCAACAGACTTCTGTTAATGTTACAAATCCATTGTACACCAATCAACAGTCAAATCAACAGAATCCAGTGAATATTACTTCGTCATTAACCACCAATCAACAGCCAACTAATCAACAGTATTCATCATACTCCAATCAACAGAATTCTATGAATTTGAGCACCAGTCATCAACCGCAACAATTGGCTGCAACAGGCTCCTATCACCAACAGCTGCAGACTAGACCTTTGCCTAGGCCACAGCTGCCTATTGATCCATTTGAACAGTTTTTGGAGAAGATTCAACCACAAAACCAACTACCAGACCTTTCACAGGATCCAATTGTAATGGATATTCTGAACCCGCAGCCTCTTTCAAATATGGTGAGTTTATCAATAAAATATTTTACTAACCATTCTATAAAATACATACCGTAACAGTACTGTAAAAACGGGGTTTCTCTTATCTTGCTCTTAGTAGGCTGTACAAAGTTGGTGACAAAGTAGAGGTAGGATATTGGAACTTAGGAGCTAAGTGGCTTGGTGGATGGTAAAAAATGTTTATAATTTACAATAATAACTATAATTTTCATAATCAAGATTTTTACTTTTTTATATCAATCACAAACTAAAATGTACTGAATGAAGAAATAGAATCGAATAGCATGTAGTTGAAGCTTCTGCTAACAAAAAATGAGTGTGACATGTTCTAGTAGCAGCTAGTTTGCTATTTACTAATATATATTAATATAATACCTATACGCTTTGCAAACACTATATTATATTATGGTTGTTGTGGATCCATCCTTTTCTCACTTGATATGCGCTTGAACACTACCTTAAATATTCTAATTACCATGGTACCGTACTTGGTACAAACTACCACATCTTGGTACTTATTTGAACAACTACCACAATCTAGCATACTATACCTAATCTAAACCTCTATACCTAATCTACAACTTGAATTATCTGCAACCGCTGAAACCGTGTAGGTAGGCAGTCTTGTTTTCATCTGTTGATTATCTTTTACTCTATTATTGCATTGTCTGTTATTCGCAAACTATTTTTATTTACGACCGTGTTATAACGCAATCATTACAGTTTCATAATTGAAATCGAAACATTTGCTTTTTTCGAAATGGAATTTGAAACTTGTATCATAATGACGACTTTATGAAACGGATGCTATATTATGAAACGTTCCTAGTTCAATCTGATACAGTTCTAAAACACTGGAACGGAACAAAACAGAATCGCAGCTGATAAAAGCACTGTAGCTGCTCATGCGTGTGTGCTTTTAGCAGCCTCCATCCATCCATATAATTATTATATCTTACTGTGTGCTTCGCAACAGAGCTCCACAAAACAGAGGTATATATTAAATTCTCCTCTACTGTGTGTGTATCAAAGATATAATTCAATTATGGATATTATAATGATATAATTTTTAAGAGCTACATAATTTTTGTTCGAAATGATAGGCTAATTGGATTAGTTAAGTTAGTTAGTTTCTGAAAATGACCAATTTGGAAAAAAAATATTTTCAAAAATAATTTCTTCAAAAAAATAACCCAATTTTCAATTAAATTGAGAATTTGTTATTTTTCTCAAAAGTTGATATTTCGAGAAACTAATTATGTCATGTGATAGACAATACCTTCAAGCACGTATGCTCAAAATTTCATGATTGTATTTGCAACCAATTTTGAGATGACCTGTTCCAAAATTTCTACTTTAGACGCCCATATCTCAAACCCTAAAGAACAAAGAAAAACTTTTTTCCTTTAAAGTTTTTCAAGCTGAACCACAGCCTTAAGCATCCAGACTGGTAATAAATGAACGTACAGATTTAGGTGGGTTCCAAACCACCCAAGAAGCGATTTTGATTATTTATTTAGTAGAGCAGGCTACTACGAGAGAAGCAGGCACACGTTTCTTTTCTAATCTGAGCTTTTAAATGACCAAGCACATCTAATTAAATATTTTAAAACAATATTCAGTCAATTATTACTGTTATAAAATATTCATATTCATGGTAGTTCAAATACATTTTTAGTGAACAACATTTTATAATATAGGTAGGATATTCTTCTAACAATTTAATCAGACATCCACCTGAATGAAGAATATATGTACATTATTTATCACAATATAGAATATCCATGAGTAGATCATCTTCAGCAAAAAATCTACAATCAATAGCTACATTAATAACTAAATTTATCATTTGCTTTTTTTCGAAATTTGGAATTTGAAACTTGTATCTTAATGACGACTTCATGAAACGGATGCTATATTATGAAACGTTCCTAGTTCAATCTGATCCAGTTCTAAAACACTGGAACGGAACAAAACACAATTGCATCTGATGAAAGCTCTGTAGCTGCTCATGCGTGTGTGTGCTTTTAGCAGCTTCCATCCATCCATCTATCTATCTGTCTCTATATCTATCTATCTATCTATCTATCTATCTATCTATCCATCTATCTATCCAATTACAAACACATGTCATGGTTATGGTCATAATGGATGGCTTTTTATTGGTGGGGAGACCCATATGGGTAGGTTCCACCTCGCCTTATGAGAATGAATGTAATTTATGATACAATAATACTCTAATACTTATAATATCATTTTTAAGAAAAAAAAAGCGTTTCCTGGAAACATGTATTCGCATCTTCAGACTATTGACTTAGATTTTACTTGAACTACTGACAAGCAGCCATTTTTACCATTATTTTAAATAAACAGTTTTACTATGTGAGTAAAAACGTTCATTATTAAGACTGTAAAAGTGTAAATTTAGCTCAAGTGAGAAACGGATAGTTTTATCTTTGCAGTACGTCATGGATCATTACATTTTATGGGTATATTGTCCTATACAATGAAAGTTATAAAAGAAATGGTCTCAAAATCTTGTAATGGCAGGAACTGTATCAAAGCTTTTCATAACAGTCAAATTTATTTATTCACCATATTTTATTTGAACAACTTCAAGCTATTTTGATTCTCTACTATAACCAATGATGATGATCTGATACAAAATTGTATGTGTTTCTTTTTGAATTGGATTTGTCTATAAACAGATGTACACGTTTAACCGTGTCCGCGGGAATATCCATCAAAGTGAAATGCTTTATAGAGATGACACCAGGGGTGGCAAATCAACAAGAGGAACCAAGGGTGTCAAAGCAACAAGAGGCACCAGGGGTACCAAAGCAACAAGAGGCACAAGGGGTGCCAAAACACCAACAACAAGAGGTGCCAAAAACCCGAGAGGCAGAGGTGCTGAATCAGCAAGAGGCACCTGGGATTCTTCTTACATTCCGGCATTTAGTGACATTTCGTCAACCGTATCCAATAACAGTGTTAGTGTTACAGAAAAATCCTAGTATTGTTGAATCTGTAGTGGTTTTAGATTTTTTAGACAGTCTTACTCACCAAATTGGGAAAGTTTATTGAATCTTCTAGCCCTGTCTGCTCCTTCCTAATGTTGTTGATGGTAGTATCACTCACGAAATTTTCTTACCTGTTTAATATTTTCATCTAAATATTTTTGTTGCTAGTATCACTCACCAAATTATTTTACCTGTTTAATATTCTATTTATAAGAAGTGAATTATATTATGGTTATTCCTTTTCTGCACAACATCAATTATAGTTCGAATAAAACTAGTTGTCCCTTGGCCTGGTGCTCAAGAACCACTCACTAGAAACGTTTTTGTCAAAAAGTCCGATGTCCGAACAGCTGACCATTTTATTCAATGTTAGCATCACTCATAACTAGTTTTATTCGAACTATAATAGTTGAATGCATGAAAGGAGTTTAGATCGACGAATGACAATGACATAAGTGACTGTAAAGTGTAATGACTTTACACTAGTTATTATCGACCATTTTTATTTTTCTTACAGCAGTCTACTTGTAGATTTTCATAGAAACAGAATTTTACTAATTTCAGTACAGTATATATTTTCCCCGTTTCCATAACTCTCTCTTCCTTTTATTTTCTCGTAACTTGCACTTATATTAATTTGAATGCTCTAAAAGTTTTTTTGCACGACTTTCTAACATCATCACTAACCTGGCTTTCCAATCTCTGAGCATTACATCTCTACTGCTTCTTGATTTTGCCTGCTTATTAAATGTATCAATGTAAATTTTTTGTATATTGTACTATAACTTGAATTTTATGTATATTTTCCTCCTTTTTTTAGTGATCTCAGTTCTTAGTAGTAGGCCTACTTCAATATTTTTTGCTAATGCTTCAATCAGTGTGATACGATTCTGCTTTCATTAAATTGAGCCAAATATAATTTTAAAAATAAGCACAATCATTTTAAAAGTCTGCCAAGAATGGATATGACAGTGCAATCAAATAGTAAAGCCCTGAATCAAAATTTGGCTGTCAATGTCAGAGGAAAATATTAACTGCATTTCTAATATTAAGTTATTTCTCTTAGGGCTGATTACTTGTTCATTTTCATAAGTTCATATTAAGTCTATATAAGTCTATATTATATTATTATTTGTGAAACGTTTCATTCTAAACCATAAATTGCAACTCGGATGGAAGTATACAAGATGGATAGACTAGAAACACCTAGAAAAATCATAAACCACGATAAAACATATCGGGAAGCGGTTGTCCCAGTGGTAGCAGGCGAGTCTACCGGTGAAATTAGATAAGAGACGGCGCCTACCACTCCCGTTGTAACGGTGACCTCTAAATACAATTCATGAGCTTCAAAATCACTTCCCGGTGGTTCGGAACCCACCTAAAGCTGTACGTCAATTCATCTCTCATCATCACCCTTTCCATTCCATCACCCGCCCATGGATCTTATTTAGGCATCACCCTAAAAAAATCATCATTAAATTTTAAAAATATCAAAATAGCCTATGTCTAATTTATATATTTAATGAAGATAATATTCTATATAATTCTTGCAATCAAGAATTTAAACTTGAGTGCTTCGACTTTCTTGAAACCCGCCTTTTCCTAAGATTTCATCGTTTAATAATTCAAAATTATTTCTGCTTTTTTCAGAGTGAAACCAACAACCCTCCAGCTTCGTACGGTTCATCTTCAGAGTTCCATCTTGATTTCAGATAGAAGAATCAAGCCGGATCAAGCAATGAATTAGGCTGTGATTCGTTCGTTTTTTGAATCCTTTTGAGTAGTTCTAGACACTATTGTTCTAGGTATAGTATAGACTTGTAATACTACACTGCTCATAGTCACTAGAAACTACTAGTACAAATTATTATGTGCCTCGAATTTGGATTGGTTTTTTTATGATAAAAGATAATTTATTTCTTCCAGTAATGCTTTCTATGAAAGCGCTTAATATATTATACATTATTGAATAAGATTCCACAAAGACAATTTGTGTTTTTTCAACGTGGATTCATTTTGTTTTATATCCATTCATTTTTAAGACGTTTAAAGGACATTTTGATACTTTTTTGTATGTGAAAGACAATTTCCATTTACATTAATCATGGTGACTTAAATTGTGATGATTAATCATCTCCCTGTGAGATGAGAATTTTTTAGTAGAAAATTTTCTATTGTATTTTGCTTAAAGACTGAATTAGCTTTTTGTAGGCCAAAGCGTAATTATGTTTTTTAACATAATATTGTTTAAAACAGCTTCAGTTATTGGAGTTTATGTAAATAGAGATCACATTAATCGTGACAGTCTCACAATGAGAGTAATTTATGAAGGGAATGAAAAATAATTTTGAATTTTGTTTTTATAACCGCATTTGACAGTATTTATTTTGTATGGTGTATTTTGTTGAAGGGTCGAAAATTAAGATGGAGATTTCCCGATATTGAAGCAATGTTATGTTTTTTAATTTGGTACCATATTTATATTGAAAATTATTTTTAATGAATAGATTAATGTTCCATTGACTATCGCCATATATTTAATAAGCTTAAATAGGCCGGACTCACATATGTTACGGTATACCAAAGAGGTTTAACTGTGAATTATACATCTGACTATATAAACAACTATGCAGTGATTCCACGGAGCAACTGCTATCTGACTTCAGTCAGCAATCCAGCGTTGCCAGATAACATTGGCTGATAGGTTAGAATACACAATTACCCGAAAAACAGCCAAATGTTATCTGGCAACGCTGGGTTGCTGACTGAAGTCAGATAACAGTTGCTCCGTGGGCACAAGGCCCTAATCTATGCTCAGCAAACTATTTGGTTCTATTCGTTTTTATAGAGTAAACAAACCATACCCACACATGGACCATATGTTCTATGCCTACAGTTGAACCTCCTCGGTACAATAATGTAACGTGTAAGGCCGGTCTTACAAATGTGCCTTAGTATAATAATGCGCCTAGTATAATAAAATATTTTTGAAAATAGATGTTGAACACTATAGTTCGAATAAAACTAGTTGTCACTTGGCCTGGTGCTCAAGAACCACTCACTAGAAACGTTTTTGTCAGAAAGTCCGATGTCCGAACAGCTGACCATTTGATTCAATGATGCTAGCATTGAATCAAATTGAATCAATGCTAGCATCATTGAATCAAATGGTCAGCGGTTCGGACATCGGACTTTCTGACAAAAACGTTTCTAGTGAGTGGTTCTTGAGCACCAGGCCAAGTGACAACTAGTTTTATTCGAACCACGGTATACAGAAGAAGACGGTATGGGTCACGAATAGGATGCGCAGTGGCAAACTGTTCCTCTGACGTCATCTCTACCCACACTAGCAGCTGTACTCTATACTTTAACCCGTATTTTTATGCACGCTGTAAAGGTGGGTTTTCGTTACTGCGACAAAGGGCCGCAGTGGAGCCCGACACAGCGTTGCCAGATGCAATTGATGATAAATCCCAACTACTTATAGTGGGGATTTTTCATCAATTGCATCTGGCAACGCTGGGTCGGGCTCCGCTGCGGCACTTTGTCGCAGTAACGAAAACCCACCTTTACTAAATCGATTATAATTCTTTTCCTAAAGTGTTCTAAGAGCTGAAATTTTGGATATTTATTGTCAACATGTTAGCAGAGGTATTACAAGTAAAAAATCTTGTATATTATTTATCTTGCCACAATATTCCTTTCTGTAAACGAAAAAATGCTGCCTTTAATATGGTCTATGTCTATACAATCATTTTTTTATACGAGTTGAAAATTATGTAACTTACTGTGTTGTAATATCAGTGTTAGCAATTCTGTATTTTTATTCGTATCAATTCCCTATTGTTGATTTGAATAAATATATTTTCAACAACTTTTTTCTCATGCATTACATTTTCATATTACCCAGATAGATTTATTATTATTATTATTATTATTATTATTATTATTATTATTATTATTATTATTATTATTATTATTATTATTATTATTATTATTATTATTATTATTATTATTATTATTATTATTATTATTATTATTATTATTATTATTATTGATGCCTGTTTCAAGATTTGAGACTTGAAACTTGAAAATTCTGTAGTTGAAGGTAAGTAAATGGCAAAAATATTGGAATTATCATTTAAAAAAGCTCAAATTCGCATGAAAATGCACCAAACATTTGAAACTGCCTCCACACAAATTTATCCATTATTTATGAAGTAAGATAAGTGATTTAAGGCTGGAAAATAAACTCATTTGATGCATTTTCATCTGGAGAATCGTTTAAAAATATTGTTACAAGCATGTAAATGAAACATTTCCCGAGTAATCGTGAAAAAACAATATATCCTATAAGTTTTTTCAATAAAAGAATTTATACTCGAAAATTACTTGAGATACGTTCTTGAAACATACCTTGATCGATTTATCAGATGTATTTACGTATTAATCGACCTTTTCCAAGTTTAAACCGAAATGGAAAGCCGTGAAAAGCTCAAATTAGCATGAAAATGCACCGAACATTTGAAGCTTCCTCCACACAAATTTATCCATGCTCTGCTGTTGCAAATAAGCAGCGACCACATAATACAAAAATGTATTATGTGGTCGCTGCAAATAAGACATTTTCTGCCATCTAGCGGCAAAATAGGGAACTGAAATTTGTTGTCAAATATATATGACACGCTCGATATAGTAATATATGCGTTATAAGGATTCGCTTAAAAATGACCAAAATCAGCACACTGTACCTAAAAATTTTGCAACTTCGAAATATCGAAACACAAATTACGGACATGATTCTACGTAAAAAGTTAGGATAGGAACTTCTGATAAACCATGGTCCGCAAATGCACCGTTATCGAGTAAAAAATCGCCAAACATGCGAAAATTGACATTTTCTTTATTTTTTCATATATGTGGTAAGGAGTTCCAAGATTTATAATTAGTCTTGAATTATGCAGATTGAAAAGACGAATCGTTTGAGCCCGGTTTCAACAATGTAGCTACAATATTTTTCGAGATATGGTCGAAAAACCGAAAAACGCATATAAAAAACCATGATTTTCCGTGAATTTTCACTTAGTGTGAAAAAACCACCATAGTAATCCAGTCGAAAATATTTTCAATAGATTCTTCAGTTCATTTACTAGATTTGATAACGTTTACAGATCGTAAAACTTCCAATTAGCTTAAGAATGATTGAAATTTTAAAAGAGGGTGTAATCATGGAAAAGTGGATTTTCAATTTTCCTGGTTTTCTCATGGACAGGAAAGGTTCCAAAAAATACCATTTACATGGAAAATAGGTCCAGAAATCGAATGAGACTAGTTTCGAAAACTCATCTATCAAGGTCATTGAGATAAAAAAAATATAATCCTAATTTTTTTTTCAACTTCCATAAATTACAATGACCTTATGTAATCTTGTTCTTCATCGAATTCTAGGATAGGAACATCTCATAAACCCATACCCGAAAACCATGCGTTGCTGAGTTACACGTCGTCAAAGTTGTCAAATTTGATTATTATTTTATTTTTTTATGAAGTTAGATAAGCGATTTAAGGCTGAAAAGAATAACTCATTTGATGCATTCTCATCTGAAGAATCGTTTAAAAATGGTTACAAGCATGTAAATGAAACATTTCCCGAGTAATCACGAAAAAACAATATATCCTATGAGTTTTTTGAAATAAAAGAATTTTTACTCGAAAACTGCTTGAGATAAGTTCTTGAAACATACCTAGATCGATTTATCAGATGGATTTACATATAAATAGATCTTTTTCAAGTTTAAAACAAAGTGGAGAGCCGTGAAAAAGTCAAATTAGCATGAAAATGCACTAAACATTTGAAACTGCCTCACTGTCGAGGACTTCAAAAGTTTGAATTTACCGCCATAAATCAAGATTCTGATATCTGGAACTGAAATAAAAAATGTCAGCTGATTGAAAATGTCGTTGGTTGATAAATCTGATAAGCGTACATTTGAATTTTTGGCGGCAATTCGGTGCAACACATGGAGTAAAGAATACATTATTTTCTTTCCTCCTTGGTGAAACGAAAGAGTCCAGTGTATCTCTTCGTCGCTCCTGGTTGCCTGGTAGAATTTTCGTGTACAGAACTATTAGCGCTGGAAGCAACTTTTATTTTTTAGACAGATTTGCTCGAGACCAAGGATTAAAAATCGAGAAATAGTCGATTTCGGCTGAAATTTTGTCCATTCGTGTATTGTTGGTTGCCTATCCTTGATGAAATGAAGGCGCTCACATCTAATTTACGTGGCGGGCTGTTTGAATATTATCAAACTGCAACCGACTGGAAAAACTCAACTGATTTATATTATATTTATCCAATTCTGTTGGTTTTGTCAATTTATACATTTTCAGCCAAAATATCACCATCAAGAGGACTGGAATGATTAAAAATCATTAGCAAATCAACCGAATTAGATAATTTTCTATAAAAATTTAAATTTATTTATTGAGAAATTCCAAATTCTGCAGCAGGAGCTGTATTCTGCCCACAATTAATTCATATTCGTCAAGGTTGAATAAATGAACGGTTTCTCTTGTAAATATTTTTATTTCAAATAGACAAATAAATTCATGGGTATGGGTACAAGTACATAATAAAATATCACTTAATATACTCATAGAAAGCATTACAGTAAGAAATGAGAAACAATTGATTACACAATACAAGAAAAACGTAAGACACAAATAAATTATTATTAATTTGACCACCAATTTCCTACACGATTTCTTTTCAATCCAATTCACTTTATTGCCGAAAAAGGAAAACAAAGAATTCACTCCTACATGTGCAAAATAAAGATGAAATTGACATATTATATTGCATTATATACTATATATTCAGATTTTCTATATGGAGTCAAAAAGATGAAATAATTGAACCGAACTCGAATCTCAATTCGAGTATTAAGAAATAAGGCTTTGGAAGGACGTTTTTGGATAGGATAAGCCTATTTGTTCATCAGTTTCATTAAAAGGGTGTTGTAAAATTACAATATTCAAAAAATAATAATAAAATAAGCTATTATGAGTGTAATAATTGCACTAATTACAACAATTATTATTGTTGTTTGGATTCCTAAAAGTTGATTTGGTTTGAAGGTTTGGTTTCTAATACGGTATATAGTTAATAGTAGGTAGTCTTTATTCCTTGTAGGCTACCCTTTTCTATAATTATTGATTTATCTCTGTCTAGGGCACTAGTTCGTTCCCAGTTGTATCCCGTGGTCCGGAGGACATGTGGTATTAATTTATTATTCTCGGCTGCTATACAATTTATTGAATTCAGAAAACTGGCTGCTAGCTAGTAGAGCTATATGGACTCCTTTATCCTCCCTTATTTTATAGGATATAATTTCTACCTCCTTGTCTTAACCGTAACAAAAGAAGTTCGTAATATATTTCTGTCTCATTTATCGTATCAGGTGTTTTTGTACCCCAGAGGCCTGTTTCATAAAAATGTAGAGGTCCTTTAAAACAGGGATAAAGTGGACACTTATGGCTTATTAAAAACAAGACATACCTTGTTGCAAAGCGTATTCATATGTATAGTGTGTATCCGCTTTTTTCTACAGTACTAACTAAAATAAACAGTACCTTCTGGAATCATAATATCTTCAGTTCTGATACTAGGTTTCATAGGAAACCTATGTATGTATACTAGGTATAATACAGGAATTCTTATATTATATGAAACAGGCTCCAGAAAATGAAATAGATATTGCAGATTTTATTGAAATGATGTAATTGGATGATGTAAGTGTATTGTGAATGAAATTTTTGTAATTAGGTATTTTTAAATGCTTCAGAACAATGTAATATGTATTAATGAAAGATTGTAACAAGAGGAAACCAATTTGGGTTAACAAGTGGATCCATATCAGTAAATAATTGAAATGTTTTATAATTATTAAACATAAACATAAAACTATAAAACATAATTATTATGTTTGATAGTGGAAACTAAAAAGTATAATTATTTTTTAACACTATTCAAATTCTCGATCAGTTATAATTATTGTTCAAACTTTATGTACATTTTATAGCGATTGTTTCTTGCGAATACTTAATTAGAACATTCAGACAAACATTAATTAGAGAGAATAACATTGTCATTCCAATAAGAAAGTAATATTAGGATGTATATTCAGGTGTGAAAATACATTATCTGCAGTTTATGAAGAATTCCAACAATGGAAAATGATTGCGATGTCAACTACAAAAAAAATACTTTCATAAATAATAATATTGTCAACTAATAATTCAATGTATCAAATATCATTATTTTTTATATTGAAGAGTAGGCTATTTTTGAATTCCACTGCAACTTCTAGTAAAAATGCATATTATGATCGATTATTCCAATTATTATTCGAGATTCTATTGAAGATGTTCAATGATAAGTTTCATTCCATTGTAAATATCTGTATTAAGAACACCAATTTTTATTAAATAATTACATTGCGGTTATGTGGATTATTGGTTTTCATCAACAATTCTTATTTTTAAAATCATTACTGTCAGTGCATTGCAAAATTAGATTAATTTAATTGCGCTTTTACACGTTACTAGTGACATATGCCAGTTGACTAGTTGCCAATGCTTGATTTATGCGTTATGTTATGCTCTATCTATGCTATCTATTTATTTTGCCAATGCCTGAAATTTCAGGTGCCAGAACGCTATAATAGTTCTTACGATACAACTATATTAATATCACTTACAATGCCATTTATTATGCATTTCTCTTGTAAAAGTGTAACAAAATAGGCTACTCAAATTGTACTGTTATATTTATTAATTTATTAATCTAGCCTTGAAATTCTGATTATTATTTTGTAGTAGTGCATAAATGTACATAAATTATACTGTTAGTTCATCCCAAGGAAATATTATAGATTTTCTCCATTATTGATATAATAAGATACCAACAAACTTTTGCTTATAGAAGTTGAAAATTGACTGCATTCTATTCAGAAGACCATTATCATCTTAGGTCAATAGGCTATTATAAATTGAATAGGCCTACTGTAAAATGTTATCATTCTTTACTTATGTATTACTTTATCATGTACTCATCCATGAATTAATTGGTTTACTTACAATTAAAGGTTTACAAAAGAGTTTGATTTGTGTATTCATATCCTCGTAGCACATAAGGCTCAAAGATTCTAGATCTCTGTTATGAAAAAATGTATTCATCCTCGTAAACCTCAATGTTATTGTGCTAAGTTGGTATTCGTATCCATATTCAGCATTCATGTAATTGGAAATGATATTTTATCCATCTTTGATACACAACTGATAAGATATCGTGTCTAAGCAAGGCCGCAGACTCGCCAAGTCCTTAGTTGTGTACTGAAGAACCATAATGGTCTCTTTATACAAGGTATGTTGTTGGATCAAAGCTATGAAACCCAGTCTCAGTACTCTAAAAACTACAGAGAGTGTATAGTAACAGTGTGGACATTGCATGTCACACAAAGCTGTTGTAGGTTGTTTGAATTAATGCAACCATTTTTTCAATATCTTCATACTTTAGATTTCTCATGGTTTATCGTGACTCCCACAAATCGGGAAATCGTTTGAAATGCACTAGCATTGATGAACTTTAGACAGACAAATCTTGCAAACTGTTGAGCCTACAATGATCATTTTGGTCCCAAATTGTAGGTTATTTATTCTACTTACTAAATGATACGTGGTGTTTTTATGAAAATTTATGCTTCAGGGTCAAACTTGACAAACTTGAAAATAGTGCAAAATTTCACCTTTTTTACGGTTTTTGGCGGTGATCCGAAAAATTGGATTCAACATCTTTGAATTGAATTCATCTCAAGTGTATGCTTTGTATCTGTACAATTATATGCTTATATTTGTTTTTGGATCTGATAAATCAATTCACATCCCAGGATCATCATAATCAGCATATAACAAGAAATAATAATCAGCCTACTCCATTTCATTCTACTTATTTCTATTTGTGGTGAAGGTAACCATCCAGCAGTGCGGCCTCAGCTTCGTCTCGGTTCACACGAGCGGTGCGGTGCGGCTACCAGCGGTTCCATGTGTGGGAGAGAGACAGAAAAACAGCCGGCATAATCTTGTCTCTCTCCCACGCATGGAATCCGCTGGTGGGCGCACCGCGCCCATCGTGAGAACCGAGACCTAGTAGTGTTGCCAGTTTTCAACCAGGGGCCTGTTGCATGAGAAAATACAAGAAAGTAATACCAGTTGTCACTATGGTAACTTGCCATCTGACAACTAATATTACTAGCTTGTATTTTCTCATGCAATAGGCCCCTGGAGGTCTGAATCCAGTCATCCATCGATCCATGAATGAATAATACGAATTTATGTAAGATTGAAAAAAGAGGATGATGTTTCAAGAAATGAGTCAGCAGATTGAATCAATTAAGAGTAATTTTATTAAAATTGATTACCGTACGAGTATAAAACAGGTATAATGTAAATCTTGCTCTACATAGTACCACAGTTCTTAAAATTTGTATCCTAGTACAATATTGAAACACATACTGGAGCTGTAGTGAGATTTCAACTACACAGGATAAAATAAAACTTACTCATTTTTCATAGCATAGGCTAACATTTTTAAAAATAGCAGAAAGTTAATTAACTATTTGCATTGAGAAAACTTAACATGAAACCCGTTGTTTTTCGAATATTTATCTCGAGTTTTACAAGTAGGCTAATTGATAACTACGATGCTCCACTATTATTAGATGTTTCAATACATACCTTCAATTGAACATTAGCAACAAAAATGAAAGAGAAATAACTATCAACAATATAAATTCACTTTATCACAGCCTCGTGTGAGACCCGATTCCATTTTCCGTTTTTATTTTCCATAACAATGAACATTCAACAATTAAATAGTAATGTGACATGTACAAAATAACTACAACTATACTCACACTTGAATTGCTGATACCTATTTTTAAAATCGTTAAATACATTACCAACTAACCAATTTAATCCAATTGAACATCGAAATATTGAAGAAATAAGTGTGGTGTTTTTCTTCACAATTTTCCAACTGGAACCGTGGTTTTCCAGGTGCTCTCTCAAATGAGACCAAAGTCGACAATAAACTCTAAACGATCAATTAATTGCTTCAATGGATTTACTAGTCCACCTAGTTTATCTTTTAGACTCGAGATGATCTGTTGTTCGACTCATAAACTCAACTTTTAAACCTCGGGGTTTTCCCAGCGATAATTTTGCTCTTTTACACCTGGGACTTGCTAATCTCGAGCTCATAAACCCGATTTTTAACACTCAGCGCAAAATCCGGGTCTTAGCCTCGAAATAGAGATAAACCCGAGCTCATAAACCGCCCCTAAATGTCCAATCTACATCTCAATGTTTTAATAAGCATTTATTCATCGAACAACAACAACAACAACAACAAGCATGATGAGTCATCAAGGGAAATGAATTTTACAAAAATTATCAAAAAACTCTCCTAAACGTCAAATTAGCCGCTTCAAACCCCATTTATGCAATTAATTGGTTGTTTAATGCCCGGTTTTTCAGTCGTTCAATAAACTTATTGAATCAATAACTTTTTTGCATTTGAAAACACATGGTTATTGATTCAATAGTGCTATTGGATCAAGGTTATTATCTAATAACTTTGCTATTGGATCCATAAACTGTCTATTGAGCGACTGAAAAACCGGGCATAAGTGTGCTTAGTTGTCAAATGATGTATGGTACGCCTTTCAACTTAGATCAGATTGTCACACATAACTGTGAGATGCTGCTCTGTCATTTATTCGTCACAACGATCGTCATAACGTGATTAAGCACCGTCATTAGAATACTACTAGACAGACAATGAAAAAAATGTTAACCGACATCGATCTAATATCAATACAACTACAATCAATATTCAAAACAGACAACGTTGCTAGAAGGTGGATTCAAATACATATATTCTGATTAGACTTATATTGATTTGGGGGATGAAGAATAAAACAACACACGGTTTTGTCCTTGCTGTGCTCAACAAGTCATGTAAAACAGGGATTATTTACTTGGTTTAACTGGGTGCTGCAATAATTGCCTGATCAAAGTGAGGCTACAATAATTGTGGCCACAGTTGCTACTGAAATTTCAGTAGTTTGAAATTTTCAAAATTTCTTCAAATTACTTGAAAATTAGCAGAACTGGAAGACGGAAAAATATATATTGTATTCTAAGATCATTGTCTGCGGTATATTTTATCGGTGTAGCTTATTGTTCAACTGAAATAATGAACCTTTCTTCTATCTTTAATAAATAGTTACTTATTTTAGTGTCGGTCACCCATCCAACAGCAGTTTTGGATGTTTGTGACTTAACCTCATTTGCGGAAGTGAGTTGATTCAATTTTTTACCCATAGCTTGCTCAAAGAAGTTGAAAAAGGCTAATTTGTACAAGTCACTGTTTCTGGTAATTTGAATAATTCTAATATCATTATATTGAGTGAGTGATGTATAAGCAAGGCAAAGAATTATTTCTTGGGTGCTTTTTTTTAGAAAGTAGATATAACTTACAGTTGATTCGTGTTGTGACGGATGATTTTTTACAAAGTGTCGAAATAAGTTGAAATAATGATTGGCATTGAATAATAAATTGTTAAAAAGATGGGAATGAAATTTATCAAAAACAGAATTGCCTTTAGGACATGAACACACTATATCAGGTTTTGGGTAGATATCGTGAAAAGCGACTACTTCATAATTTCAGAACATCAGTCAATTAGAAATAAAACGTTCAAATTTCAAAACATTATTCGTACATTTATCTTCTAAATAATCATCGCACAGCCACATTTTGATGATCAAACACATTAGCTGGACGATACATTTTTGAGATAGAAGTTGCTAATAAAGTATACGTACATTACTATAGTAATTAACACGCAAAATACGTTCCACTTGATATTTAGTTATTGATGCCAAATAGATTCAAAACAACGATGTCTAATGTCCCATCTAAATTTATAGGTAGGTAAAATTATGTTCATTTCAAACAAACGCTATTCCATATAATTCAATCAAGTTACCTTCTTTAAACGCACTTCATATTCTATAATACAACTAGAACGAGAATGAATAGTAAATATATTCTAAAGAGTATCTTCTAATATTAGACTTTCATCTCAACTTGAATTGAACTAATCAGCAATTGATTCAGTAATATCATCTCGACTAAGACTTGAAGCTTAAGATTTAAAAGTAATAGTAACGATAGAAATAAACATAAATATAATTATATACATCAATATATACATTGAATTTTATAATTATTTTAACAAGATGTAACTTATGTGCTCTGTTTCATGTGGACTATTACCGAATGCTTGGAATATATCATTCTAATAATATAATATAAATGTAACTACAGTATGATAATAATAATTGTTATATCGATGAGAATAAAAGCTCAGAATTACAATTACATTATTATACATAGAAATGGAAAACTCTGATATTGAATAATGTGAGTAGAGATGTAGCTAAGAACAATTTAAGAAAATAATGATGTTTCGTAATTGTATCATTCACTGAGAAACTTGATAGTAGTCTAACATTCTATATCTCTATTCAATCTGTTGTATAATTGATTTAATTAGAAATTACTGGCGCACTTCTCACGAAACCCTTCCAATGTTATGGCAGTCAATATTATAGAAGACAATTATATTTTTCAAAGAAATCCTAGTCAGACAAATTTTGGCTTCAATAATTTAGAAACATTATGAGATAAAAGAAATTAAGAATTAATAAATTAGTTGAAAGGGCTCCAGAAAGAATAATATTCATTACATGGTCAACCCAATTCAAATTTAGACACCCAATTGGGCTTAAATTTTCAAGTCAGTGCACTATTGCTCTGTACTAGTAGAGACGCTATTCTATTAGAATAGATTATCAACAGAGAATTTTTATTCTTGATAAAATTAGTAGAAAAAATATTGATGTTGGGGAATCTTTCCATAATAGAGAAAACTTTTTGAAATTTCAAAGTTTTTTCTACAATTTTTATTCTCTCGTTCGTTTAGTGTTAAATTTTGTCTTCCAGTAGGTTTCATCAAATTTTTTTCAAACTGTGATGGTCAACCATTCTTAATTCACGCATTTTTCAAAGAAACTGTATTATTAAACTGTGTATTAATTTGATCATTCGAAATGCGTTGTAATTTACCAGACTTCAAGGCAATAATTGTTCCATGATACATCTCTAATACACTAACCACTAATTATGAAAATATTTACATTGAAACACTTTATAATACAGAACGAAAATTAACTTCCTTCCTCAACTGGAACTAAAACTAATGTGCGTTCCACGTAAACAATTAATAGACAAACTATATTCAATTGAAACAAAAGTTCATTAACCAAGTTATACGCGTTTGTCTTGATTGCAAAAAATTATTCAACGATTACATAACCTGTAGAGTTACATATTAGGCCATTTCGAAATCACATGAAGACTGGATACATCTAATATATTATTTCAACTCTATGCAGTTAAATCCGAATTGTATATCTCCTTCTCGTCTTTAATATAATGTACTTGAAGATAAAATAACACTGTCAATGTTGAATGTAACAGCAAATTTTCAAACTCATATCGAATGAAGTTTGACGTAATTACTTCAAAGAAGATAATAATTATGTTGATATTAGAATAATGATGGTGAAAAGTATCAACAGCAACGATGCTCATTGCCATATAATTATATTCTACACAAGAGACACAGATTTGAACAACAATGATATTGAGAAGGTCAATGTCAAAAATAGAAAGACAGTGCAACAATGGTTGGATCCCCCATTCATCAGAATAGTGTCACCTGAAAAAAGAAATAAATTGAATTTAATACTACAGAAAAAGTATTGAAGGAATAAACAATAGAGATCTCAACCTATTAGTGAAAACAGCACATAGAATTTGCTGCACAGAAACGAATTACATAGAAATATTGAACGATGTAGACCGTACAAAGACTACATGTTCAAGTAATCGTGTACTCTGCTTAAGAAATATTGTAAACAAAATTATCCTCCAAAAGTTTTATATGGGATTCTTTGGGATTCTTTTTGAGCATCTACGGAGGTAAATTTCCTCCAACGAGGAAGGTAAGAAATTTATTTAAAAAAGACCTTTTCCATGGAATTTCACATACACAAAGTTTAATGGTAAAGAGTCCAATCGTTTCTAAGTCCACTAACTTCATACAAATATACAAAAAATCGTCTTTTATTAGTAGTATTTTAGATGGTTGTCCATACTATCCTAGAAGTTCTTTAGTATGCATCTCCTCTAATAATTTACATTCACACATGTTCTACTGGATTAGATTATTTACTTTATTCATGTATATTACAAAATCTATTGGGTTAAAGTATTGATTTTGATAGTTAAAATAATGGTAGTATTCGATTGATTGTACAAAGCATAAACCATAACAACTTATATGAGATTCAATAATTATACTAACGATGATATTATTGTACTGTATCTACACTATATGAAACGGGGGAGTTTGAACATATAAATGTCCATTCTTGGACAAGGAGATTCTTCCGATAAACACTCAACCGTAAAAGGAACTGGACTGAGAATTCACAACATTATTTGTTTCTGAAAGAGGGTAGATGAATAGAATAATAAATTAATTAACAAGCATACTCACACTAGATGTTTGGATCACGCTGCCTAAACGCTTCTGTTTCATCGAAAATGTACTGTTTCAACGTTTCTTTGGGAAGATCATCGAGTTCCATTGAGAATCGGAATGGCTCTTCAGCTACTGGCTGTAATTCAATAATAAGATAAGACCGTTAAATTTGAAACAATTGAATAGTATTTTTAATTTATACAGAGTGAGTGAAAAGTATGAGAACGGCTTGATATTTTATGTGCAAATCCACAGATCGTCAAATTTTGCGGGCCGTAGGTTGGGCAGGCCTGCTTTAAAAGCTTAAAATGTTGAAAAATAACTCTGGCAAAGGCAAATTTTAGAGACAGTGATATTCATTCAATTCGACGCTTGGCATTAGATAGATAGATAGATATATAGAGAGATATTATTTCTTTGCCATCGTACTCTACGGTCATCAGCAACGTCGAGAAATGATCCTCTCTCTCACTCTCTCTCCCTCTCTCTCGATCTATCTATCTAATGCCAAGCGTCAAATTAATTGAATATCACTGTGAGAAAAGAATCAATCAACATGATTTGCGTATAATTTCAATGCATATTAATTTTATGGGATTTGGCAAAAGTATGGTGGATTTGTTCGAGCTAACCAATCAAAAGTGTGACATGACATCAAATGGCCACACTATTATTATACAGTCTCTGTAAATACTTCTTCTTCTTCTTCTTCTTCTTCTTCTTCTTCTTCTTCTTCTTCTTAGCCTTTTTCCCATTCAGGGGGGGCGGCGTTCCAGGAGTCACGGTCATGGGCTTTGTTTGGTGATAGTCCCCTCTCTGCAAGATCTTGGTTGATACAATTTTCCCATCTCTTCCTAGGTCTTCCCCTTTTCCTAGTGCCATTGTTCCTACATTTAGTGTTCCCATTCTCAAGACTAATAATGTTCCCATTCTCTGTAAATGCTAATAATAAAAACTATTATATTCGAATGCTACTGACCTCATCAGCCGGATCATAATACTGCTCGAGATAGGGATGGGCGAGAGCATCCTCGACCTCGATTCGCTTGTGAGGATTGAAGGTGAGCATCTTGTCGAGCAGGTCGAGGGCCTTCGGGTCGGCGTTCGGGTAGAGCTTGGTCCACGGCACTTTCGGCCTGTACGGCAGCGACTGCAGGTAGCTCCGTGCCTGCAACACCATCACTCATTAGCTGGCTATCACTTCAGTGGGTTAGTGTGAATAGTGGGAAAGTGTTAAGAATGATTCACACCAACCTAAGTAGCCTACTTTATTAGCTGTTAAAGACTAAGGGCCGGTTCATGAGCTCGGGATTTAGCCAAGTCCTAGACTAAAACGGGTGGCTATCGTAGCATCGACAAACGTTTGTCTCGACAGGTTAGTGGGTTAGCAGCATAGAGAGCCCTTAGTACATAGTACATAGGTGGCCACCCGTTTTAGTCTAGGACTTAGCTAAATCCCGAGCTCATGAACCGGCTCTAAATGTTTTTCAGATTTAGATAAATGTTTATAGATTTTTTAAATAAAGAATTCGATTTGTAATAGCTCCTACTAGATACTACTTCTAAATAGCAAACTTGGTACTACTTCTTGGTAGTGTGAAATGGGCAGTACCTTCTAGTAGCTGCCCTGCAAAACTAGACATAGAGCTCTGTCTACGGCACTTTTGTCCTGTACGGCAAATGCCTTTTTACTAGGGAGTAAAAAAATGTTTATTCACATATTAAAAATGACTGCATGTCAATGGTTCAAGTGGAAAATTAACAGTGTTAAGAGGCCATTTGTCTAACTTTGACTAACCTTCGACTAAACTTTACCATTGACTAAATTTGTATGAACAACTTTGTCCACAAATGAACGATTTTATTTGCGGCTCAAGCATGATGCAAGCGCAAGACGATCCACAGTTTTGCATCATCTTGCGTTGCAGCATGCGATTCTTACCAAAATTGGACGGAAAAACGAATGCTGCACCGCATGCCGCATGCTGGAGTCGAACAAAAAATCGACCAAGTGTGGAAATAGGGATTGAATTTCCTTTTGTCCGCTTGGAAAGGCTGCGATCCAGCCATTTGGTAATTCAAATAATTATGTTTGTTTGATAGATTGGTCCATTGTGCTGGAGACCTTGGTTTCAAGGATTAATTACATATTACAACAGTAAGTAAAAACGTCTATTCACATACAGAAGTAAAAATGACTGCATAAAAGTGGTTCAAGTGAAGAATTGATAACTAATGACACAGTGTCTGGTGAGATGTTGTGATATTTATATTACATAATGTGTTTTCATCTTCAGTGTGCTGAAGATGGCACAATGATGCCGAAACATGTTTGTGAATTTCTCTACTAAATACAGTGATATTTTTGACAACATCCAAGTGTTTTCAGTATGTAAGAATTGATAATGTAAATCGATATCTATAACGGTAATTATTGTCAAATCTCAATAATTATTACAGATATATTTTTTATTACTAAAATGTTGGTAATTATTTTTTTTTTATATTTCAAGCCCTCATTGGAGCTAATCTAGTCGAAATTGGTAAGATAATTGTTGGTAATTATTACTACAATTATTGTTGAAGAATGGGATGATAAGCTAATGTCAATGAGATGGATTCAAACAAATCAATGGGTACCTTTTCATTAATGATGCATTCAAGATCTTCGGCGGAGGGAGAGCCGAGTACCCCCAGAATATGGTTCAGTTGATCTAGATAATGTTTGCCCGGGAAGATTGGCCTGTTCGAGATCATTTCAGCCAGTATACAGCCAACCGACCACATGTCAATCGATTTTGTATAACCCTGCAACAACAACAACCTATTAAATACTGTCGAATCACATAAGTAGTTAGGCTAATTTGGGGATAAGGTAAAACACTATATGAAAGCATTAACAATGTAAAATGATATTTTTAAATGAATTAATCAAAGTTCACAAAATTGGATAGGTCACTTTTGAAACTAGTAAAAACTGCAGAAAATGAGTATTCCGAGATACATTTTTTACAAAGATTAACAATGTGAAAAGATATTTTTTTATAAATTAATCAGTAACAATAATTGAATATTTTACTAACAAAAATGTCAAAAAATGAGTATTCATTAGACAGCAACAAGAAACCACACAAACATTACTAGGTCTACAAATAAAATCGATTCTTCTTATACAAATGTAGTATACAATACAGATGAGCTTCAGAGCCCAAGTATTCGAGGCGGCATCGAGTATCAAGATGGTCAGTGAGTGGGCTGGCGTCATTGACTCATGCGCAGAAAAATTGACGCTGTGTCAATGCCGCCTTGTGTAATTGTGCCCTTATAATTTTATTATAGGAAAAATATTTAATATACAACCGATGAGTTACAACAGTGTGGCTGGATTAAAAAGTAGTTTTGATTGGGTTTTTTTTAGTTTTTATATCGACCTTTTTAATTCTAAATTGAAAAGGTTTTTAGCTTTTTTTTAGCTTTGAGAGAGGTGTTTACGTTGACAAAACAAAAAGCTGTCAAGTTCTCAAATAAACTTAGACTTAAGGTGGGTTTTCGTTACTGCGACCGAGTGCCGCAGCGGAGCCCGACCCAGCGTTGCCAGATGCAATTGATGAAAAATCCCAACAACTCGTATTTATAGTGGGGATATTTCATCAATTGCATCTGGCAACGTTGGGTTGGGCTCCGCTGCGGCACTCGGTCGCAGTAACGAAAACCCACCTTGAGGCTTGAAACTAATACATTACCTTGGAGTTCAGCATGATTTCAGGTGCTCTGTACCATCGCGTGGCAACATACTCTGTGAGAAAGCCAGTGTGATCATGATCTGGGTCTGCCACCCTCGCTAATCCAAAGTCACAGATCTGCAACAAAGACAATTACAAACGTTTCAATTGAATATCGTTTTAATATTGAAAATGTTTGAACTGACACATGGGTCAGAGCAGTCAAATTCATTGAAGAGGTTCTTATTAAACGAAACGGTTCTACAAATTTTAAAATTCTTAAGTGACTTACAAAAAACCTTGGGAAGAAGTCATGAAGAGAATCTCAAAAAACATTAAAAATAATTTGTTTAATAAGTCAATATTTTGTTCTCAAATTAACAAAGTAGAGATTTATGGTAAATCTATAAAAATTACTGAAATTTGAGAATCGATTTGAAATTATTCTAAAATCAATATAAATATGTACAGTATTGTCCATTCAACTTACCTTCAGATCACAGGTAGTATTGAGAAGAAGGTTACTAGGCTTCAGATCTCTGTGAAGTACGTTAGCTGAATGAATGTACTTGAGACCTCGAAGAATTTGGTACAGGAAGTAGCAGATGTGATCATTACTTAGCCTCTGTGGAAAGAAAAACATTCGTCATTTCTACTGGTTCAATCATGCTGGTTCGGTTCCAAAAACACTTCATTTGAAATAAACAATAAACCAAATGCAAATACTTAGAAACTAATGTTTTATGAAAATAGGCTTACTCCATTCAGCCACTAACGAGTATTTTCCATAACTTTTTATAAAGTATAATTTGATCGTTAAATGTTAACAAGAGCTAGATTGGAAAATAAAGTATTACACGTTTATAGAGAAAGAAAGTATTATACGGTTTTATTTAAACACAGAAACTAATGAAAGAAAGCTAAAAATCATGCGATATTATCCATAAAAAGAGAATAACCATGAAAGTATAATTCCAGTATAATAGAAAATTAAAACAAAGAATTTAAGGTGATGTTCTGCATTACAAGGTGAGACCAACTCACACAATAAATTAAGGATGCAAGAACGTGATGCATGCTGAATAAAATAAGAGAGTTTAAAACTTTGTGATTGAATTCTTGAAATTTTATAGCAAAATATTAATTTCATACAAATCTGTGTTCTTCAAACAGTAAATAAGCTTGTAATTTTGCAAGCGAAAGCTTGTACGTTTTAAATGCTCAGATAAATATCAATTTCAGTATTCCAGACAAATTCAAGTTCTACATAATAAATTAGTAAAACCATTAAGCGTATCTAAATTGATTGAAGGTCAACAAAACCCAATACTGTTTCATTAAATTATTGGATTAATCTATATGGATTTAATGGAATAATCTATATGAATTAATATTACGATTATGACATTAATATTCTAAACCGATTAATAAAAGCTAACAAACGCTACAGAAGCAGATAATACCACTTCTATTAGTTCATTCTCTCTAAAACTATTGTATTTCCAAAAGAGAATGAAAAATTGTTTTGTAATAATGCAATGCATACATCAAATTGAACAAAAGAGCTTGAGAAAACTGAAAATTCTTTAAAAACTATTTTGAAGCTTTACATACCTCAATTTTATAACTCATTCATGCTTGCTAGATAAACTCACAGAATCTAAATAGTTAAACTGAAGTCTAAAAACTAATTAAGCAATATTTACAGAATTTAGCTGACAGGAATATCAAAACTGACACTGAATTTGAATCTACAGATCAACGAATTTTTAAATAATTCCCTGGCAAGGTACGAGCATAGAGAAAGCAAAGGAGAAGTAGATGACTCATCAGATAGGGACGATTGTTTACATTTTTAATGTACGGCTAAAATAGTACGTGTTAGGCGAGTTCAGAGGTCTCGTCGATCGCCCACTTGATTAACACAGCAAGTGTTTGAAGTACTCTCGAGTCACCAGAGATATCGCCACCATCACGTCGTTTTTCTATCGTTCACCGTTTAACATGGTGATGAATCATCTACTTCTACTATGCTTTCTCTATGGTAAGAGTTCTATTGGAGTGAATTTTCATTCTATGATAACAAACATTTCAAAATTTGAATACAATCTATCTGTATCAATCAGTCTGAGGTTCATCTTATTTACAGAGCATAAAGGATCATCCCTTGAAAGATGTTTTCTTATTTATAAGATGTTATCTCATTTGATGTTTTATAAGATATTAGTTCTAATTGTTTGCTGTTTTATAATTTATAAACCAATTTACTTGAAAATAATGTATACTTTTCAAACAATCCCGGTGTATCAAAAGAAATACAAACTGGTTAAATCAATTATTTACAGTCTTATTCAAATTTAAAAGTTTACGGAGGAGAGAGTCGTACTTCTAATCTACTCGTACTTATGAATCTTACTTCTATGATACTTAATCGAATAACTGAAAGTGGAAAAAGAGTGCTTTAATTACAAAGTCTATTTCACAAAAGCCAATTACATTATAACGTATTAAAATGACGTTATTTTAAGGAACTAATGCAATTATTTCTTCATTTGGCTGTGTTTGATGACATCATTCTATGGTGGTTTAATTTAATTGGCTTTTGTGCAATCGGCCGTATACGTTTTTCTTACTCGAAAATATTGATAATTTTCAAAGTCTAAAGAAATTTCTAATAACAATAACAAATAACTAATACCTGAGTTTTTAATAATTTGTAGAGGTCTGTTTCCATCAAGCATTGTACTATGTAGACATCCCTCATCTGATCAATGGTTACAGCTCTTAGAATGTCTCGAATGTCTATGATCTGAAATAATTATTAAACAATTATAAGCTTTCACGTGAAATAGAAAAAAATTCAACAAAATTAAAGAAATTTTTAAAAGAATTCACATCATGAAAATATGTGGTTGGTTTAAAGTTTTAAGTGAGTATGGATTGTAGTGAAGTACTGTACATCTTCATGTTTATGGTACAATGATGAAATATGTTTCACATTTTGAAGATTCAATTGATGAATATAATGAGTCAGCCTTTCTATATTTCATCACAAAAATTTACAAAAAATCACTAAATACACGCAAACATATACCAAAAATCAAGATTATTAATTGAAAAAGTACTAATCCTTCTAGTCCTGCTATTCTAAAAATGAGCTGTACTTTTCTTATTATGAAAACTTTATGGTACTTATGTGAAGATTGTGTAAGAAACATTGCGGAAAATAAAAATTAATTCTTACATTTTCGTGTTTGAACCTTGTGAGAATTTTAATCTCGCGAAGTGTCCTCTGGCAGTAAGTCTGATGCTCAAACGGAGAGATCTTCTTGATGGCAACTTTAGTTTTGGTGACATTGTCATGAGCCGATCTGCAAAAAACCAACGCAAATTATTACCTACTTTTTGAAAATTTAAAACCACAAAAGAAGGATGTTCAGTAATAAACATTTACAGCCAGTTGCACAAAAATCCAACTAAATCTGACCGCCGTAAAATGATGTCATCTAACGGAACCAATGCAACGAAAACCAATTAATGAGTCTGACAACAATGTAATGACGTCATTTATGGTGGTTAAATTGTAATGGATTTTCGTGCAACTGGCCGATTGACTGCCAATTCAAAATCTGATTTCACAAACCAAATCAAGATTTATAACATTTAGGAAGAATCACAACTGAATTAAATATCCAAAAACTGGCGTCATATTAATTTCAATATCATTGAAATTAGCAAACTGTTTAGTGTTTTTACGGCTTTGAAATCAACTTTTTTAAATTCAATATTGTTAATTTACTCGTGGTTTATTCTCATGGACCAGAAATTCTTGTGTCAAGTGTGTTAAAGTACATAATTTGTTTTTTGACAGCATTAATAATAAAAAATCGGAAGAGAAATGGTACAAGCTCAGCCTAGTTTTTCTCTCCCAGATTGTAATACATATTAGGATTTTTATGATTGCATCAATGAATATTAATGATACACATATGAAAATAGAATAGAATAAATGCCTTTATTTTAACCTGGGAGGGCGAAGTTAGGGCGCAGTCGGCCCTCTCTTACACTTAACCCTCAATTGTACCGCAATTGAAGGGAAAATCATAGAAAATCTGCAGAAAATCATAGATAAATGTTGACTTCCACCTGAACAATTCATTTTCTACAGCCAAAATAATCTATTTACAACAATTCTGTTTCACATAATAACCACTAGTCCAAATTCAATTATCACCAAGATAACTGAAAATAAGCAATAATTTGAGCACCGTATTAACTATAATAATATTTATTCACAACCAACTTTTCCCTTTTCACAGCAGAAAACACGGCCATGGAAAATTTTACAATAATTCTAAACAAACTAATCTGCCACGTGTGATTGTAACGACGATGTAAAATAATGGAATGAAAGCATTCATCGTTGAGTGAACTCAATGTTTTCAAAAGCAAAAGTATAAAGATTACAAATTTTCCAGTTGAATACACAAAGCGTTAAGTTCAGTACGTTCTCTGATCATTCTGTTATTACTGTCATCATCATCATCATCATCATCATCATCATCATCATCATCATCATCATCATCATCATCATCATCATCACAAAACATCATCGACAGAAAACAATATCGTCCGGAGAGAAAAAAAATCGGCGAGTGAGAGAAACCTTCAAACGATGACAGTTTGTGTACATTTGAAAAGCAATTCTCCCAGCAATGAAGAACGAACGAACGAACATCGCCTCGTATAATCGGAAAAACAAAAGCAAACAAGTTTTCACACTGTCAGGCTCTCTAATGGTGCATGCTCCGCTATGCGCTCTTCTCATTAGAATTTTTTACTTTTAAAATTGAAAAAAATTGTGGATATGTTTGTACTTCTCATTTGAACTTTTCACTTTAAAAAAATATTGTGAATATGTTTGTACTGCGCATGTGAACTTTGCTCCCTACTAATATAGATACTCCCTGAATATAATCAAGATTTGAAATAGAGAAGATTCAAATCAGGAACAGAATCATGATGATTATGTTGACATCGCTGTTGTCAGAAGAGATGATGTTGGAATTAATCCAATATAATGTTAGATTATTTCTAAATACTTTCAAAATTAGATCCACCATAGTAGAAAGTAAAGATTCAACAGTCACTCATAAAATTATATTTCATTATTTATGAAAGATTAAAACCAGGAACAGCAAACAGGATTAGGATGAGCGTTGGATTGATTATGAATATTTTCAAACCGAGATGGTTTGTCCATTGGTCCACCAGAAAAATGTTTACAGTCTCACAGAAAATTATTGGTATTTCATCATTTTTTAAAGTCCAGAGGTTTTCGATACTTCTGAGTTTTGTACAGAATTACTAAAAGGATTTGCTTCTCTTCATCGTTATTACAACCTCTGGTTTTTAATAAAGTACTGATACAAAAATTCACATTATTTGAAGTGAACTATCATGGTCTCAAGCCTATTTTCCACACCTTATAATTTCTTATATATAATATAATTTCTTATAAATTCTTACATTTTATAATTTCTTATACATTTTCTTATAAACAAAATAGTGCCTTCATCCATTAGTCGTTCTACAATAATAATTTATTAATTGGGCAATTCATCCTTTTACCCTCTTGAAACTCACACTATTTTTCATTTTTGTTTTTTTAATGAAGATAGAAAAATTCCGTTGATTGATTCTTATTTAAACCAAATTTGAGAACCGAATAAGTTTTGGGTTGACTACTGTTTCTTTCCTTGATAAATAAATGAATAATTTTCTGAAATTCACATAGGTAATTGTTTTATGATCTCTTGATTACCCTTTGTTTGGAACAGATGATTAATGAACAGGGACTGAGTTGAATGCAACCTACTAAGTACAGTACTACCAAGCAAGCCAAGAAATATAATGAGAAGTGGCCCATGACAATAGGGCGCTCCATTTAGGGCATTGCTAAGGCGGCTGCACACTACATGGAACTGTCAACGGCCACACGGAGGTGGAAGAGGAGGAGATGAGAAGAAGGAGAACTAGGAGGAGGATGTGGTGCAGGAGAAGATGGAGGAGGAGGAGGACGAGGAGAAGAAGAAGTTAAAGGAATAGGAAAGGAGAGAGAAGGCGGAGATGGTAAATGAGAAGAATAAGAACGATAAGAAGGAGGAGATTTTGGAGAAGGACGAGAAAAAGGAGAGGGAGAAACAGAAGAAATAAGAGTAGGAGGAGGTGAGAAAGAAGGTGGAAAGGGAAGAGAATAAGAGTGGGTGTAATAAGAGGTGTGGAGAAGGTGAATACTAAAAAAAATAGAAAAAAGGCATAGAAAAAATAGTAGGAGCAAGAGGAAAAGGAGAAGAAGATGCAGAAGGAGGAAACGGAGATGAGGAGTAGAAAGAAGACGAGGAGGAGGAGGAGAAGGATTAGGTATTAGAGAAGAAGGTGGGAAAGGAGATGGAAAGGAGGAGGAGGGAAAGGAGAAGGAGGAGGAGAGGAGATAAAGTTGGAGAGGAAGAAAGAGAAGAACAAGAAGAATATTAGGAGAAAAAGGAGGAGGAGTATAAGGGGGAGGAGGCGGACATGAATGAGAGCAGAAGGAAGAGGAGGAGGAGATGGAGGAGCAACTCCAGGAGGAAAAAAGGAGATGGAGAAGAATAAGGTGGGGGAGTAGAAAAAGTATGAAAAAGAAGTAAAAGAACAACAACAAGATGAAGAAAGAGTAGGAAAAGAAAGAAAAGGAAGTGGTGGAGACTGTGCAGAAGGAGAAGAGGGTGAAAAAAGAGAAGAAAGAGAGGGTGATGATGGAAGAAGTTGGAGGAAGTAGTGTGGAAGAAAAAGAAGAAGGAGTAGGAGGAGGTAGAGAGAAAGAAAGAGGAGAAAGAAAATGAGGAAAATGAGGAGAAGGAGGATGAGGGGGAAGAGTCTTAGGATGAGGAGGATGAGAGTGAGGAGGAGTATAAGGAGTAGGAGTTGGAGGAGGCAAGAGGGAGGAGGAGGAGTAGGAGGAGGAGAAGGAGGCGGAGAAAGAGGAGGAGGAGAAGGAGGAGGAGGAGGAGTAGGAGGAGGAGGCGGAGTAAGAGGAGAAGTAGGAGGCGGAGGAAGAGGAAGAGTAGGAGGTGGAGAACGATGAGGACAAGAAATATTAAGAGAAGCAGAAGGAAAATGATGTGTGGTAGCAGAAGGATAAGGAAGAGAAGCAGGAGAAGAAGTTGGGGTAAACCGAATGATTTGTGGTAGTTTGCAACCTGACCCCGGTGGTGGTGGTGTCTTTGGGGTTGTTTTGTTGAGAGCACTCCCCCTTGCCTCCCCCCCCACACAACAACTGGGGGGCTGTCGTCTATTATTTCGTGGATTGGATGTAAGCCCACCTCTGGCACTAGTTAATTGTACAATTAAATTGGAACAAGCAAATCCACCCAGACGATGGTGGGGAAATTAATCGACTCTGGTGCCCGCCTGAAAGGATTCTGTCACATTCATTTGCACTTCTACCTCCCCCCCCCCAACTACATGCATTCAATACCCCCCCCCCTTCCCCCAGTCACCACCCATCAACCGATGCACATAGAATCTATACAGTTCTATACCGATGCAGGCCTAACAGTGAGGCATCGATCCATGTGTGTGACCCAACTAGTAATGCATTCCAATAGCAACAATGCGTAATGATCACTGGTCACTCGGACACATTCCCATTCAATTCAATGCAATGCATTCTCTCACTCAATTGACCGCTGTCTATTCCAACAGTTGGTAGAGTCGCAATAATTTATGTGAAAATACGAATACAGTTGTTCAAGTTCATTTTAAAACGGAGTGTACCGACTAGAATGAAGTGGATAGCTTAGGCTAGGCGTACACCGGTTAGTCAAGACAAGACAAGACGAGATTAGTCACGTTTAGTCACAGTACTTCACATAGTTGCTTATGAAGCAACACACACCGATTTGTCATTGCATCGGTGTGTGCTGCTTCATAAGTAGCTATGTGAATTACTGTGACTAATTTCGTCTTGTTTTATCTTGACTAACCGTTGTACGCCTAGCCTTACAGTACATAGGAGTAGTTGAATTGGTGTTTACTCCACATGAAGTTGAAAGTTAATAAGATGTAAGTTTTTAACAGAGAGTAGGCTACTCTCGGAAGTCATATACTAGGGTGGTCATCATCCGAAGCAAAAAAGTATTAGGGCCGGTTAATGAGCTCGCGATTTAGCAAAGTCCTAGACTAAAACGGGTGGCTACCGTAGCATCAACAAACGTTTGTCTCGACAGGTTAGTGGGTTAGCAGCATAGAGAGCCCTTAGTACATAGTGTCGAGACTAACGTTTGTCGATGGCCTACTAACTTACGGTGGCCTACCTTTTTAGTCTAGGACTTGGCTAAATCCCGAGCTCATGAACCGGCCCTTAGTAATGTGTTAATGATGGTGTGTTAATAACGTGTAGAAGAATAACTTCACTCTGGTTTCAAATTCTACAAGTCCACCTCCTAAATAAAGCTCTAGGAAGTTGCAAATTTGAGTTCTAGGAAGAGCTTGACATCTGAAAATTAGATGAATTAGAGTAGTTGAATTGGTTTTTGCTTTACATAAAACTAAATGTTAATTCAATAAGATGTATTATTTTTGAACACAGATTACCGGTGTAGAAGAACTTCTATTCTCTCTGCTTTTTAAATTCTACAAACTCCACCTGCTAAATCAAGCTTTCTCAATTGAGTTCTAGGAAGAGCTTGTCATTTAAAAACTAATATCTCTAACAGATAGGATTGGACTTTATATGTTGACTGCCAATATTTCCTGCTAGGCTATACATTTCTTCTCTTTTTCAAGTTCCACAGTTTTGATTCATTTCTGGTATTCTAACTAAATAGAAATAAAAAATAAAAACAAACAAAAAATAAAGGAGAAAAGTAATGTGAAACCTATCAACAAATATTGAGATGAGGAATGGACAACAAAGCTAAAATAAAGATGAACATTGTTGAATATTAACGTGCTAATTGCACTTCGTTCATTGAAGCCGCAGTCATGCAAAGCAATTTTATTGAATGGAGTTGTCATGGGCACGATGCTTGTAGAACGAAGCTGCCCCAAAACGACTCCAATACATATCAAGTTTGAACGAGAGTGGCTTAAAATGGAAATTTCATTCGCCAAAATGGAAGTGGGGCCATATTTTTGAGAAAGCTGTTCAAGAAAGATTATACAGGAAGAAGGCTGATGGTTGGATTCTGACAGATTGCGAGAGCGAAAAGTAGAAATTGAATAGGCTTTGGCAAACAGACTTTAATCTTTCTTCAGGCAATACGAGACGCCTCTCAGAAAAATGAAATAATCAAAGTCGGGTGATATTCAATGAATCTGAAAAGTAAGCAAGGTTCGGTGGTTTTTATTCTCAAAATTACTTAGACGTTTCTGAAAACACCATTCTATAATCTAAACCAAACATTGAGAGAAGGATGATATTCACTGACGACATTTCAGTTATTAATTCCAAAGAATAATTTCAATGCACATTTTTCTTATAATATAACTCGGATAAGCCGTACATGATAAAAGTTTCCAACCAAGTTCCAACCAATGAAATATATTGAGCTAAATACAGTAAAACCTGTCTAAGACGAGTGCACAAATTTCTAGTTGAATTAAGATTATTGTTATTATCCAAAAGCTATTTAGGAGTGATTAGGAATAATTTCTACTCCTCAGTTCATAAATTCATCTTGATTGCAATTTCTGTACAAGAAGTAAAGTTGATTCGAATAACTGAGAGTAATATAAATTCACATCACGAACAACAGATAATTGAAATAGAAAAGAGAGAAGAACATTTCATTTTAATTAATATTTATATTTATTTCCAAATAAATATAATAATATATGAGAATAATTTTATTTCCAAATTCGATATTATTAGAGATGAATTCTGTACAGAAATGTAATAACCTTCTAATTTCGTAGAACTCTCTGATTAATATTGTTCAATCCAATGAGAACAATGCAAGAGTGAATCACAGGAATAAATTGCCATTTCAACTGACTAATGAAAATGCATTTCATATAATTAATTTATAGTTAGGAACGTCAGGGAAGAGGGGATTCATTAAAAACTAATTACATACCGATCAAGCATCAAACTGATAGAATTATAACAATATTGAAACATTAATAACGATATTGTTGGAAATAATGAATGCAAGTATTAAGGGGAATTATGAACAACGTTAATTTTCTACTGATTTTTGATTAATAGAACAGTTTCATCCAGTATTAAAAATTTATTGAAGATGTTTCAGCATAACCATCCATCTGTGATAATAACTGGAAACATTGATAGTTGAAATTTCACAATTCTATATGAATAATTGAAAAATTATAAAACCCGTACACGTGGAGGATGTCCAAACATGGAAAATTAATATTTAATATCGATTCACAGAACCATGACTGTGATGATAAATTCATCGTAGGGCAGGCAAGTGTATGAAAATGATTTCAACTGTAAATACCAGTCGTTAATAATTCAGGTTGGAAAATTCATAACTTCTGAACAACGAGACATCTCACTGGAAAACGCTTCGTGGAACATTTTCCTGTTGGGTTGGTTTCTCACACTTCTCACGAGAACACAGTTGAGAGACGAATCCCTTTCTTCCCAGGCCACAGAACAGAACAATATAAGAGTACAATGTTCAGCGCAGTAGTATAATATTCAAAGCAACACCTCACAGTGGAGCCACCAACAATTTATGTAGGTTGGTGTACAACAATGTAGAATGTGAAATACTCTCAAGTACTAAATACTCATTCACGAGCGAGTGAAAAAAGTGAGTGAATATGAGAGAGGAAAAGAAATAAGTGAGGGAGAGAGTTTCGAGAGAAACGCCTTTGGCTACAGCCTCATGGGAAATTTAATTGAAAATAACGCCAACCTTCCCTTCCCTCAAAAGCTAAGGCTGAAGTTTTGTATTATGATGAAAATTCAAAAGCATTTCAGGTGTGGCATGGACCGAAAAACTCGAATTCTTGTTTAAAGTTCAAGTGTTTTTTTCTCAACAATAATTTTGAAAAAATCTGTATTTCGGGAGTTAGGAATTGGGTTAAGCACAAGAAGGCTACGATTTCGGAGAACCCAAGAAAATACTATTTGTTGTGTCTGAATTGATGTTGTGGTATTTCTCCATAATGAAACCCTGGTACTGTAATGATTAATTTATAATAAACAAGTGGTTTCACAAGAGTTTTGTCTCTTTCTTACATAAATACTATTGGCCAATAGCAAAAGTCAATAAATTTCAACACCAGTAGAATGATGTCAAATTAGTAATCACTATCGAACACCATTTAAAGGAGGCTAAATTTTTATTAGCTTTCTTGCAATCGGTCATATGTTAATTTGAGGCTTCACTTTTTGGGACGCAGAACCAAGTTGTGTAGTAGGACTACAATAATATAATATAAACCCCCAACACTGATTGTATAATAAAATTCATTTAATTTGGCGGATGACATTAGATAGATAGAGAGATATTATTTGAGTTAGATATTATTATAAGTTAGATTGCAAAGTCGTGTGAAAAACAAGTTCAAAGTGTTTCATTAGAATGCAGTTGATCATGGAAAGCAAAATTGAAAAGATATTATTTCTTTGCCATCGGACTCTACAGTCATCAGCAACGTCAAGAAATATTATCTCTCTATCTATCTATCTATCTAATGCCATCCGCCAAATTAAATTAATGCTATGCTTGACTAACATTCAACAAAAATTATTGACTATTGAATTAGTCAATGCGTGAACATTCAACTCTGTATTAAATGTTACAGTATGTCAAGGTGTACGGCAACATTCTACTAACTTTATCAGCCACTTTCAAAAATTGCATTCATAAATTTCAATCTGGAGTAGCTACAGCTTTGAAGCCAGTCCAATTTCGGCCGTTATCAATATTGAAAACCACTGATTGACGCACGCACAAAGACGGTCTTCAATCAATCAATCATCTTCAAGATAACTATTGTTCATGAATTTTAGTAAATTAATTCCATATTTCAATAAACAATCAAACTAGTTATCAGAGATTGAGTTCTTGGTACGGAAATGTTACATTTTTTTCACTTCCGAATTTAATTTACTAATTTTTCACTTTGAATTCGATATACTTTAATTTTACACTAGTCAACGATGAAAAATTTTATTTCATTTGAAAATTTGAAATAAAGTAAATAAAAGAATTAACAATGAATTAATATGCTTACTCATCGAATAATAAAATTATGCTTAACACGAAAAATTATCTCATGAATAGTGTTTTCTTCTATTTCAAAATGAAAGTAATCCTAATAAATAGGTAATTCCAATATAGAAACGGCTGCAGTCAATACAGATCGACACCTTTTTGAAACACATATTGAAAAATCATTTCGAAAATTAATAGAGTTGATGTTAAAAGATTTTAGAAATTCTTTGATTGAGAAGTTGCGACTTTCATTTATTAAAAATCATTGATCAATTGAAGAGAGATCAATAGAATTGAAGATTTAATCATTGATAGATTGATGAGGATGATGAAGAAGACTACAGTGTTCAATGAAGATATCTTTCTCGTTAATTTCATATCTACTACTTAAAACCCCAAGAAAATTGTTAAGATGTTAAGAACTAGCTAGTTCAGCTTCAGCTTCATCTTAGTACAAACATTGGAATACTCTTATCCTGCATTAAGCTAACCCAGCAGGGCGCTAATTCTATAAAGAGCACTGAAAGCAGAAAGGATAGAGGAAAAGAAAAAGAAATTGAGATAGAAGTGGATTTTCAGATAACGCCACATTATGAGAATTTCCGTATACTTAACTCGTAATGTGGTCTCACTGGGGAATGTTCATTCGGATTCTGAAATGTTATGAGAAAGCTAGCTAATCAAGAGAATGAAAAGAAAGTGAGGTCTTTCAATTCTCCACCGAAATATCTAAGAATGGTATTTACACTAATCAACCATACTGTAATATTAAGGCTCTTCTTACACTTGGAAACTCAAATCGCGGAAACTCAGCGACTCCGATAACAAACGTTTGTTTTCAAATTACGACGTTCAGACAGTACGGTTGCAGGATCGTCTGAGTGACATAATTTGAAAGCACATTAATTTTATGTTATCCGAGTCGCTATGAGTTTCCGCGATTTGAGTTTTATTTCCAAGTGTGAGTAGAGCCTTATGCTTTATACCAATACATACTGATACTGTACTATAATAACTAATAGCACCGCAGTTTGCCATTGAATAACACTGATATTCAGCCATAAATCAAAGTACATGCCGCAATAGATCCAGTATCTGATGATGGTGATTCAGATAGTACGATGCAACTGTAAATTTCGACATTCAAACATGTCTATAAAAAAGGGCACATTGCATAATGTATACGATTGAACTGAGCTATAATTCATTATCATCCGAGCTAGTGCAACTAATAACGCTATGTACCTTGATTAGCGATAACGCAGGTAAATGGAGAGGGTTTACGCAGTGCAGACGAGAAAGGCCTTACGAGGATTAACGATATTAGCTGATATAAATGTCACATCAGGCTTAGCAAGCTGACTTAATTGATTAATAAAGCTGAATAATGAGTTCATTTCGCGTGGGTTTTGGCAACAAGATTGATGATGTACTGTTTTGTCTATAACCAAGTAAACTACACTGTCAGACCAAGATGTGTGCATAGTTAGTATCAATATTAGAAGATCTAAGCACAGATAAGGTAGTAATTACTACCTTATCTGTGATCTAAGGTACTTAAATGGCATCTGATAAACGGTAGGCAGCAGTGATTACTGAAGATTCATGTAAAATTTATATTAGGCTATTGAAAAATGTATAAATTGGATTTTAATGTATTGGATTTAAATTACCTGTATTTTAATGTATATATTGCTTATTAATGTAATTGTAATGTTATTTATAATTCACAAATGAAAATTATAATTTACCTACAGACCTTAAGTAGCTTTTAAGGAAGCTGATCGAAAACTCTTGCCCTATTCATGTAGGCCTATTTTATTAAACCTCCAGCAGGAGCTCAATAAAATATTTCGAGATATTTTAAGGAACTAAAGTTTTATCACAAGTTATTTTAACACATGTTCAAGCAGCAAGACGCAACAATATGGATTAACAAATGTATTTGATAAAGAATCAAATCGAATCTACCATTCTATCAAATTTTATCAATGATTTTTCTATTTAAAACTTTTATTTTCAAAAGCAAACTCACATAATTTTGAACAAAAATACTCAATAAAGTTTCCTGAACATCATTATTATCGTAAATGTTGTAGAATTTTCATGTTGGACCCAGAGAGTATAGAGGAAGACTTTTAAGAACTCCCTGGATGGACCCGTCTGCCATCACTAATTTGCTGTGGTCAGCAATATTTTGGCTTGTGAGTTTGATACAGTCCAACCGAGGACGTGATCTCAGAAAAGAGAAATTGAGAAAAGTAGGAAAAATGTTAAATCACTCAGAGATGTGACTGGAATTTGTAACCGAAATAAATGCGATAAAATATCGAAAAATAGCCAAGAAATTTTCAATATCTATGTAGTAGTGGATACTCTTTTGAAGTCAACTACACAAACAACCCATGACATTTTTCTCAACTCTACTTACTTGAAAAGATGGACCAATATTGAAGAATAGATACCCAGACGATAGAAAACAGATAGGCACAAACATTCCTGAACATAGGACACTCTAGAATCTAGTTTACAGTGCATAAATAGTTATTTATGTACCTAGTGCGTAAAGTAGCACTTTGCTGCACCGAAAGAAACAATTACGCACGAGCCGCGGGCGAGTGCGGAATAGTTTCTTGAGTGCAGCAAAGATACTTTGTGCACGTGTAACATATTAAATTTTTCCTACAGTAACCTTTAAATGTGATTAAACTTCAAAATCCTAACCTAGCAAGAAGAGTCTAGCAACAAGATAACGAAAATTCTGATAAAAGTACTTCAATCCAATCAATACATTCATTAAAACACATTGAAACCACTAAATAATAGATAGCAATAAAGTATTGATGATACCTTAATGATTTAATTGTAATTCTATCTCAAAATCCTGTTTTGTTCCTATCTCGCAATGGTTAAAATCCCCCAGGCTGTTCACTCTCTCTCACCTAGAGCAGGCTGATCAAGTCTATTATTAGCTACTCCTCAATAGGTTATGTTACGTTAGGATAGCGGAAACAATTAGAACATCAGCAAAAACAAAAGAAAAACAAAATGAATAATTGAAAATTAAGATGGGAAGAAACAGAGAATAATTCAGAGAATATCCAAAAAATAAGAAAAGATGATACATCACAAAAATAATTGAAATAACAATACTGAAAATTAAAAGTGCAACTGAAATGCAGCGACGAATCTCACAGAGGCAGTGGCTAAGCAGGACACATCCACAGCCGTGTTCGGCGTTGCCAACATGATTTCAAGAGCTTGATATCCTTATCAGCAGCAAACATTTTAAGAAATTGAGATATTAGGTTGCAAATCTGGAGTGCGATAATTTTCTTTACGCACTAGAGCGTTAAGAAAGCACTTTAGGTACTGAAATCAGTGCAGGAACAGCCATATTATGAGGTAACTGTAGGAAAAAGTTTATTTCGCGCTGAAATAAGTTAATAATTAACATTGAATATGTGTTATGTTAAGAATAATAATTATTTATATTACATCGCTACAGGATCCCTTAAGCTAATAATAAGCATCATTAATTTATTAAAAATGTAACTTGAAATTTAATCAAAGTTAGGAAAGGAGTATTCAACTCCAGCTACTGTAACATGAAGAAACCTAGATCTACAATATTGATACATTAGTAATGTTGCTGATTGAGGAGAAGAATCAAGAGTATGTATCATTATACAAGAAACCAATCTGGCAAAACAAAATTCCTCATTTCTTGAAAATCCTATTCTTGATGCTGTATTGATAAGTGGTTGAAAAATAATGCAAAATGTGAAAAACATGGTGCAAGACGTTACATCATTCCTGGATGATAACAGTGATAAAAAACGAGTTTGTCTACCTGTTTTTCCGTGATAAGGTGTCCTTTCAACTATCGAATTGCGAAAATACCCGATTGTTTCTTTTCAGAGTTTCAGCTTATCGTTTACATCTATCTTGTTGCTCGTTATCTCACCAAACACCCCCCTCCCCAATCACCCATTTTTCCACACTTATTTATGATTTCTTTCTCCAACGCCTCTATTCAAACCTCCCTTCACCCAAGCTGCTTTTGTGCTGCAATATTTATCTTTCCGCTCTTGTTAGACATCCCTCTTTTCTTTATTTTCCTTTTCAAAAAATTTCTCTTGTCTTCAGGATTTTTGTCAAAAGCGACAGCCGAATAGCTTTTTCTTCTGCTCTCTATCTATCTTTATTTTGTTGCATATCTTCATCACCTCAATTGTCATATCTGTTTTCCGATTTTTGGCAGAGAAAACTGTGAAATTGGAAACGTCCACTGATTCACTTGTTATCATAAATTCATTCAGTATCATTTTTCTCAATCTCAGGGAAAGAAATATGAAACGTGTCTTTTCGAAGCGAATTTTTCAGTAAATCTTTCATGCCCTGGAAAGCAATATTCTTGAAACTTGTTTTACAGCACACTGAGAAATTTTCCAACCTTATTTTCTGTGTGTAAGTGTGCTCTTTATTTGACAAACATTTTCATTCTACTTTTCCGTCGACCAATAAGGGAAGCAAGAAATATTTCCTTGTTCCTGAGTTTCAATTTGAATTTTCACCCTTCTTTGTGTCAGCCTAGAATCAATCGTCTCCACTTTCAAGGAGGAATTTTTCATGAAAACTGATCTTTGGGAATATGAGCGCCTATGGAGAAAGGAAACTGCTTTAGATTGAAATACGATAGCAGGGAGGTACAGTTATAGGGAGGGGGTTACAGGGAGGTACAGGAGATAGCAGGGGGAGGTTGAGTGATGACATTTTTTTCAAACATTACCGCTCAGATTTTCCATTTCACAAGGATTTCCATTGACTGATAATGATGATAATAATCAGTGATAATGATAACAATCAGTGGTTATTATGATAATAATTATAATAGTTGTTGAAATTCCATACAGCTGAGTGTTTCCATGTGGGCGATAGTTGTGATCGACATTATGATTGATGGTAGTTGCAGAAGTGTATGGCTACGGTGATCAATAATAGTTGGGGAAACACAAGTTAAGGCATATGTGACTGCCATATACTACCTTGTCGAGATTGATATGATCGATATATGTAAAATATATTACATACAAGGAAAAGCGACTGAGATATTGTAGCTCAGCGTTTTCCAATACCCTTGGGGATATATTTGCAATTTATATACAGAATGTAAACATGAAACAGGATTTGTTTTCAAAAAGGTACCTGACATAGTTTTCTGGAAGGGGGGATTTGCTCAAAAGAGCATATTTTGGAAAGCTATGTTTTTCCAATTTATTAAAGTAAAGCTTAGAGGATAAATTTCGCTTTCAGTAGACCATTCTTTTAACGAATAATTTCAGTTTCTTCTACAATATTCGTATTTTTCTGTGTGTTCAAGACCTGCCTTGAATCTGATCCACATTCGATGACAGAATACTAACAAAAACACCGAATAACAATTATTTATATCCACTTATTGAATGTAATTTTTGTCACATTTTATATAATATTCCATATTAGTAGTTTTATGAATTTGAGGCATGAAGTTAGCCATGTCATCTGTTTTAATTTATTTGAGAAAAGTCATCAAGAGTTGTTATTCATTCATCAAAGCAGCTGAGGTTAAAATAGTTATCAACCCATACTATTTCTTATTTCTATAAAGCAAAATTTCACCACAAGTGCGATTTTTCAAATACGTAATATGCATTCAAACTCGATTATTCATAAAATTTCTAAAGCTGAGATAAATTTTCTTTGAAGTGCAATGATTATTCAGTGCATATGACTGATGACTATACTTTTAAAATAGTTTTATTTCATACTTTTTCTCTCTAAAATTTCCATTCCTGTGCCTTTGTACTCCCCCAGAGCAGAGCTCGGTCCCCCGATATTATCAATAAACAGAGACGTGAAACTGGAACAAACCTCAATTTAGGAACCGAGGAATGGGAAAATCAGGGCTTCCATTGGAAAATCTAGGCAATATCCGTCGGCAAATTGAATAGTAAAGAGATGAGCGGATCAATCACAAGAGATTGATTTATAAGGTACACACTTCAAAAGGACTCATGGAAGGATTTTTAGAATGATGGAAATGAAAAGGACTTGAAAGAGTTGCTTGATTGAAGACTATTAGATATTCCACTCCTGATCAAGCTGAAAAGCATTCATCACAATTTGAAAGCATTCTTATTCAACTTCATCGTCTGTCTTTGAGGATGAACAAGAAAGTCAATGGAAGGAGTGAGAGGTGCTTATCTAGTATAAGGAGGGCGAGTGAAAGGAGATAACATCGTTAAGGTGGTCCTTTTAGAGACTCGGATTTTTAAAACGGCTTTTCATAAAGAAAGGGAAACTCAGCGTAGATGAATAAGTTATGAGTTATATCATTTTATTATTCGACTGAAGGCTGACGGCAAACTTGCAAATAGAAGGAAGAGGAATAAAATTTGCCAAGTTTTTCCACCGGACAGAATTGAGTCATAACTTTCGGTGCTGTTAAATAAGTGTTTGGCCAGCAACACTTGAATGAAATCTGACAAAATGTCAGTTTCAAGTTTAAATTGTTTAAATCACAAAAATACTTTCAACTGTTGGCCTAATTGCAATCCTGAATGAAAAGACACAAAACTCAGATCTCTGATTAACTTATTTCAAAAAACAATGATAAATATTGTTAGGTTACTAGAAAAAAGGAGCAATAGTTTTCACAATCTGAATCCTCTTTGATTCAGAAAACCAAATCCTAACTTCATTAGAAGAATCTTCTTCTATTTTTAGTATAGTATAGTATAGTACAGTACAGTATAGTATAGTATAGTATAGTATAGTATAGTATAGTATAGTATAGTATAGTATAGTATAGTATAGTATAGTATAGTATAGTATAGTATAGTATAGTATAGTATAGTATAGTATAGTATAGTATAGTATAGTATAGTATAGTATAGTATGGCAATATAGTATAGGAGTAAATTTGTAGTGCATTACACTGCTAAAGACCTCTGGCCAGTGACAATATTATTGACAATTTCATCTTACTTTCAACGGACGTATTTGCAAACAAGAAGTTCTAGCAATCAAATAGGATACTCACCTGAAAAGAAATAAAAATATATTAGTTGATTTATCAATCAGCATCTTACATCAAAATCTAAACAACAATCTAATATTAGAGTTCAACTGCATCTACAGGTTATATTCCACTATAATTATTGAACTCCACTAATTGAAATAATTTAGCAAAATGTCAGTTTTATAACATCTTTTGCTTGAAATTTTTGTTAAATTTTCGACGCACCTACTGTATTTAAAAATTTGAGACAATAGGAGGGTGAAAATCTACTTATACAAGGATTCCATGAACAGAATCAGGATAATTCTTTCATTCATCAAAGTTTGGGAGAAAAACTGGTTTTTATTACCCAAATCATATTTTAATGATTTTCGTGCCTGTATCTATAAATAAATAGAAAAGTAATCTCATTTCAAAATATTCTTCCTTCATATGTTATAGTAGTTAACTGTTTGAATTACTATTAAGAGATAATTAATAGTAAGAGATAACTATTCAAGTTATCCGTCTCTTCAATGCTATTTAGTACAATCAGTTCTGCTGTCGACGATAAGATAGTATTGAACTGAGAAGAATTCATTTCAAAACATAAATCTTAACGGATTTAATAATCTTCAACTATGTAGTGATATTCATTCAACTTGGCGGATGGCATTAGATAGATAGAGATATTACTTTTTTTTGCCAACGGACTCTACGGTCATCAGCAACGTCAATAAATAATATCTCTTTATCTATCTAATGCCATCAGCTAAGATAAATGAATATCACTATATCTTTAACCTTTTGTGAAATGGCCTACATTCATAATGGCTATGCAACTACAACCTCAGAATCTATGAATGTACTCGTACAGTATCCATGCAAGGGTTTGTAGCTTTTCGAATTTCTGTTAACGTCAGTTGTTTTGAAAGCAAACTTACGGCAATAATAGAACTGTCTGAACAAGATACAGAGAAAACAGTTTAGGCATAATAATTTTCCAGCCGAATAAGCTTCTAGGTTATGTAAGCACCATTCGGAAAATACAGTTTGCAGCGTTCGGCATCTTTACAAATGTGGTATAGGGAATTACTCTTCGCATAATGCTTTCCGCCGGCGCTGTATTTCAACAATGTAAATATGCGATGAGAGTAGTCTTATATCTTCTTTGGTAACGGTCCATTTACTGCTCAAGGTTTTCAGTTGCACATTTTCCTGTTCTTGATTTTCTTCCTCTGTTGCCTCTTTCCATTCGATTGGATCATCGTCTTTTCCTTACTTTTTCCTTTTACTTTCCTGTTGAAGCGCTATCAGTCCATTTCTCACTCCTAAACCCGAAATACAGAAAAGTTCTCCTCATTCCTCCTCCTACTCCTCCTCCTCGTCTCACCCTCAATCCTCCTAGCCCCCTCCTCTGACCATGTCCGTCTTTGCCCATCTTCTGCCAGCTCTCCTCTTCATTTCCCTTGAAGTGATTCTCAGTCTCTAAATGTCAGAAAGACTGCCCATCTATAACAATTGGAATCTCTTGGATGTCGATGGCTCCGTAATCATTCTCCCTTCAAACTTTCGCTGCAAAAACCGCAAATTGAAAACTTGGAAGCGGAAAAGGGCAGCTGAGTGAAACATGGTTTCATGAAAAGTTGCAATAGGACTTGGCATAAACTTCAATGAGAACTATATTCCCGAATAGTTATTATTCTTAGAGAATATAATTTTAGAAAACCAGTCGTAATTGATTTACAACATGTTTATCGCAGTCATTTATAATTATTTTTAGTCATCGCTCTATATTAATCAACTCGCAAGAGTACAGTATAACCTGATTGACCACCAAATACAAAAGAAAAAATAATATAAATAAATTATAAATGAAAAATAAATAATAATTGACAACCGCCCCTTATTAAATCTCTATAAAAAAGTCTTTACGGCGATTCAATCCCCCAAAATTCATTGTGAGAGTTTAGTATTCAATTCTCCAATCTTATATAATCCGAATAGCAATACGAACCGCATTGAGTGGTTTGAAGTAGCTCTGAACGAGAATTTTCAAACAGCTTTGGAAATGTTCACAGAGAATATATTTCACTAACCAAAACAATTAAGTGTCTATATCACAAACGAGAACTGCAAAACGAAGAACCAATTTACGAGTTTTCGAATCCTTTATTCAATCCATTCCTATTTTACGGTTCCTGATCCTTTTTCAGAATAACTTTATAATTGAATAGAATGTCGAACTCGAATAGAAAATACAATCCAGGAGGGATAAAAAGATTACCATCCAAGTATGTCAAGCACACGCGGGGGAAAGTGCAAAATATTGGAAATTGACTTAGCTCGACTAAAGGAAATTGCAGAAGAATGAAAATGGAGGTCACTTTTTGTTTCCGATATACTCGTAATCTTCAGAAACGAATTTATACAAAAATATTTTTCAGAACCATTTTCAAAAGAAATATATGCGTCATTAGCACCGACAAGAAAAGTTTGTTTTCAATAAATCAGCTTATTCTACGATGGTTTTCGACAATATTATTTTGATCGTAGAATAGTTTCAACGTTCGGGAAAGAATTATTATTTCCTAACGTTTGGTTTCCTCTGAAACTTCGTCAGTAAATCGTTGAGCAATATATCAAGATGAAAGTGTATTTTCAAAACTTAATTCATAGATGATAGAATTACAAAAATGGCTGATATTAGTTTTATTTGTGGTAACAAACCTATTTTGGGAAACCATGGTGTGCTAGTACAGAAATCGAAGAATAAACAAGTATTTCTAAACAATGTATTTCTACATTGAAGACATTGTATTTCTGCATTCAATATATTCATACATTTGTAGTTAAAAAAAAGCCTATTTGAATGATTGATTCTTATCAAGAATTCAATTAGGCCTAATTTTCAAACTACAAATGTATGGAATAGAATATGTTTCAAATCTTTACTGAAAACCTTTCATGGGATACAAATGTACATTATTTCAAAGAATGAAACAAATTTTAAAATTAAAATAGATTAGAAGCCAAGAGAAAGAAGCTGGAAATAAAAGTAAAGGATGAAACCAGAAGAAAGATAGAGAAAGGGAAAGAAACACAAAATGAATGGAAGAAGAAACCTACACGGATCAATGGAGAAAATAGTAATAGATGAGGAACCATGATGGAATAGGAAAAAGAATAATAACGAAGGACCAATCACAAACACGAACCAGCCACGCCCACATGCACACACCTCCTAGCTCCGCCTTGTCTTCTGATTGGTCGAAAAATGTATTTCTGAATTCTGCCGATAGATGGCAGAACTTACAAGGTGATTCTAGGTCACTGATTCAATTTGAAAATCGTGCAGAGATGTTTTGCTGGGATAATTTGTTTACAATATATTAACGAATTTTATTATAATAATGTTGTTTCCCTCATAGAATGGATCCAATGTTAGGGGAATAAATAAAATTATTATGTCATAACCCTTAGTAGGACTTTGGAAGGAAATCATCAAGCAATAATGAAGATAGAATTTAATTTTTAAATTTGCTACTTTGAATCTGATACTTTTTGAGAACTATATTATGATAGATGACATTATTACAAGACAGGTGTGGAGGATTTTTTAATTTATACTAACAATTTTGGGCAAATAATGATGTGGCAGATCAGAAGTACTGAAGAATTATAACAACTTTCTTACACCAAGAATTTTCAACATCAGGTAAATGAAGAGAACACGTTTGAATAGTGTTGTTTTTAATCATCATCATGTATTTTTATTTCCATGATTATGAAAATTTCTATGACCTCGTCTGGTCCCACATCAGTTTTTAGCAGAAGACAAGCTAGAAATTTATTTTTGGCTCTATTCTGACTAGCCAATTTAGAATTAGAGTAGACTTCACAGTACGTAATAATAACCAGACAATTTTAGGCTCTGGAGCGAAGTGGAAACAATTGAGCAATTTCAGTGTGACTCGCAGAGAATGGAATGTGGAATACTAGTCTGGGGGGGGGAAGCTGATGTGATTCCATCCAGCAAGCAACAACTATTTAATAAAGCTGGTGACATTCATTCTTTCCACTCAATTAACATGGGAAATGCTACGATAGTCTGCTATAGACAGCTTGTCGTTACCTTCAACTTACCATACGTGTTGTAAAAGCCGTTCAACAGTGAATTCAATTTGAACTTGAAATGAATAAACAGAGATAATTCGGTACGCTTACAAAGCTCACTTTGGATTGGATCCTTGCTCGCTCTGGGCCTCTTCATTTACTTGTGCAAAAGCACAGATAATACAGATATATTCTGTGAGCCTCTCCATTTTCTGTGACGAAAGAGAATACCCTGAATAGGTCTAGGATTGATTGACAATTAGTACTTTCTAACTTGAAACTTACAATACTTGTAAATATAAGTGCTTTTAAGCACCAAGGGACAAACGCCTCTCAACAAATTGAATATTGTGAAAAATTATTTTCAAAATAAGACACGGTTAAGAGTTCAAAGCAAACTTTTATGTACAAAGAGCGATGCTTCAAGTCTATTCATTTGTCATTTACTAAACTTTATCTAAATTTCACAGGACAATGGTTTCGTGTTAGACTCAACACATATTTGTCAAGTCTAACATGAAACCATGGTCATGAGTAGTGTTCTACTCAGGATAAGTAGTGTGATCTAATACTGATAAATGTTCAACATAGTGGAATTGACAATTTCAACAAGTTTTCACAATTATGGAGAGGTTCCACATTAACAATTATTGTTCTAAAAATTTTGTTGAAAATGAAAGAAATACATACTAAACAAATTGATAAAAATAGAAAATGTTCCAGAATGTAACTATTATATTATTATTGACTGCCTACCATATCTCACCCGCTCAGTATATGCTCTCCTTCAATACTGAAACAGACCAGCTCCAGTATCTTCTTTTATAATGTATCTTATTTATCTTTCTTTCTTATATTATACTATCAGTATCTTTTTCAACACTTTCAGTTTGTTTTCTCCAGACTAGAATAACTATAAATATATCATCTTGAAGCTTTGTATGGGAGTATTCCATTTTTTATCGTATGGCTTTTTATCGGTGGGGAGACCCTTACTAGTTAGGTTCCACCTCGCCTAATTGCACAATTTTTTGTGTCGGTCACCCATCCAAGAGCAGTCTTGAATATTTGTTACTTAACCACATGATTACTTAGCAACCGCTCTCACCGAGTGACCACTGATATTACTAGTATTCCATTTGATGTCATTCTTCAAGCAAGGCATATTATTTTTATTGGCCTACCTCTATTTTTCGTCGCTTCACTACAAGATTGAATATGTCTCTTTGATAACTCATTGTACATGACATAGCCAATGATAATACACCTAGCTGAAAATGAAAGGTTCTTTTGAACCCTGACAAGGTGGTAATTACTGGATAGAGGTTTGAAAACCGCGGATAACAAGAGAGAAAACAAGGGGGGAGGGTTAAGGGGAGAGATGCACGGTTTGTCAACGCTAGACAAGCGGTGACCTTTCACGTAGTAGACAAAGAAAATTGCAAAAGCCGACGAGAAATTGCGGAAATTCATAAGAGCGGAAATTCAAACTTGGTCCCCAAACAAAGCCACACGATGACAGGGCCGACAGTAAAACATTTATTACAGCTACTGCAGCAGAGACAAACACGTACACTTCAATTTATGAAACACGTGCATTGACAGAAACAAACACTAAAAATAACAAAAGATAGTGTAGTGAGTGAATTTTAACAACGTTGTCAACAGCAATGTAATTGAAGTGGAAAGATACGTATTAACGTGCGACAAAATGGCTGATGAAAAAGTTGGGCGATTGTTTTGTCTGAATGGTTGGATTGCTTTCGTGAATATTTCGTAGCTTCAGAGCGCTTGAATTCACTTCAAAATTGTACAGATTTTCGGAGAAGATAAAAAAAATGTAGCCAAAGGCGGAAAAGATGTTCTTCCTCACAGAGGAGCAAGTCACTGTGTAATTTGTTTTATTCAGTTGACACTATAGCCCCTTAAAATACCTTGTAACTTATACCTAAGTAATATCGAGAAAATCTATTTTACATTACACGATCAAAGTTAATTTGTTATAATTGTACCTTTGTTTATTTTAACAAGAGTTCCATGTAACGGTACTTGAACTAAAGAATAACTTCAATAATATTGTCGTGGTCCTGGCCCTGTATTCATAAATAGCGACCAATTAATTATAAATAACAAAATTAATTAGAACAAGTTGAAAATGGTAACAAAACTCATCAAGTTCGTGAATAAATGGTAAAAAAAACTCATAAAATTCATTTCTGGAACTTTAGGTGACGGGCTACGCTATTTTGTCGATAGGAATGGACATAATGCATTTTTTATAGAAAAAAGGTAATTCATTCAAACTTGGAATAAAACTATGAAACATTTTATGAACAAAGCAAGAACTATTAATTTTTTATACGACATATGAGGTTTACAAATTTATTCGCTTGTGAGAAGATAAACTGTATTCAAGTGTAGTAATATTTCAAGAAGTTTCAGTAATTAAATTTGGTTATCCAAAGGAGCTTTCCATTTTCATTTTCCTCCAATTCACTTATCCAGTATAATTATTCTACAACACAATTTAATTACTCCTCCAGTTCGATACACTAGACACGATATACAATATCGTGTACAATATTGTACATTATCGATATACAATATTGTATATGATACACAATAACAATACACTACTTGTATTCTCCTCCTTTTGACAGAACTGTTCACCGAAATTTTACTGAGGAACGAGACAAATTGCCACATCGTTTCAGGTCGTAAATTGACGGTCTCTCACATCACGTGTGAATAATTCATTCCTCTGTCAATTTATTTCAAATTAAATAGTTGCGCAGCACGTGTGAATAATGCGCCATCATATTGCCAACATGGCGGACCAATCACAAAGGCGCGTTCGTTATTTGCCAGTCTGGTAGAGATTCATCACTCAAGAGAGACGAGACTAGTTTTATTACCAGTAAAATCAAGGCGCTACGGTTTTACAGCCTTCTAAACGTTTTATAACTTGATTGCCACAAACCCAAGTAGGTGTAGGTGTTGTACATTACTTGCTGATAGGTGGAGTAAACTATTAAAATTGATATAAGAGTGCGTTTTTTTGTTTGTCAATGGCTCAACAGCCCTATGTGGGCTTAGGCCTACCAGCTGGTTGCCAGTTTCACATCCACTTGACCGAATCAGCAGATGTAATGATCATTAACCAGAAAAGATGTAACGTGTGGTTAGCACATTGACATCTCAACCATAAGCTAGTCTTCGCAACCCAGTGATGGGAACAAAGCACTGCTGGATAACATTGTGTTAAGCAGCTATATAGTGCAATGCAACAATTTAATATGCCTCCAAAATATAGGGAGTAACTGACAAGCCTTACTAACGATTAGCCAGGCTCCCAATGGAGATCCAATATAAGAGTGCGTGCATATCACAAAACATGATAGATCCTTTCCAACACCAAACTTTCTTTGTTACAGTACTTGAAAATATGAACCGACCTATCGGCGCCTATCCCGATCTTAACAGTCGTTTTCATAAATTTGAAAAATCAAGGAATTGAACTTTAAGAGCTTTGAAGTTGTAAGGAAGTAATCTAATCCAATACTGTAGACGGTTTACTAAAACTTTAAAAGATAATACGGTTCGGTTCTTCAAGTTCTGTTAAACAGGAAAAAGACGGACACACACTGGACTTATAAATTACTTAGATACTGTAGTAAGAAAAACAATGAATTGTAAGTTTTTAAGCTGAATACAAAGTTTGTATGCTATTCATGTCTGGTATGTTCCAGCATTTTATCAGTTCCCAGTGATGAGTTCCCATTCTCATTCATTATATACTACCAGTCAGTTGCAAGAAACTTCAAATGAATTCAATCTTTGTAACATGACGTCATTTTAAATCGTAAATATTGAAAACTCTGATGAGCACAAAATATTACAAAAACGTTTTGCAATATTGAAGATAACCGCAAGGAGTATTGAATAAAGCATCCATTAACTAAGTGAATCCATCCATCCATTAACTAAGTCTGACTTGAATTACACACATATCGATTGCAGTCTGAAAATTCAACAAGAAGAGAAATGGTGGAGCAGTAATAAGAGGTCAATTAGCGACGAAAGAGCCCGAGGTGGATCATATCCTAGCAGATTGTGTGTCTAGTCTGGCAAGGTGAGAGAGGAAGCATCCATCGGGTGCATTTTGATCCTTATAAGTGGCCTGGTGAACAGATGAGATTTCAATCCACTCTACCCAATCAATGTCAATAATCTGCAGTTATTAGCTCAGCTTTCAAATGCTGATGATTGATGCATAGTAGTCTACATCAGAGAGGGTTACTATGAAGGGGGGACGAAGTAGAGGAAGATAATGAACAAGAATGAGGGAGGTGAAGAGACAGACAGAGAAGAGAGAGGGAGAGGAAATTAGAGAGAGAGAAAGATAGACTCTTTATTCATGTAAATAACAAAATATAACTGCTTAGGTTCTAGATCACAAAAGATATAGTGTAAGTAATATTATTCTATTAATTTTATAAATTGTAAGCTAATAATTTTAACATTATAAGTACTAGATGCAGTGTGATAATGTTGACATAATTGGGATTTATTTACATGGAACGGCGAAGTTTGAACATATAAATGTCCATTCTTGGAAAAGGATGTCCGAGGACTTCCTTTCCATTAACACTTGGCCGTGAGTGAGAGAGAATAAGAGAGAGAAAGTAATACGAAAGATATTAGATTATTTACTTTATTCCTGTAGATTGAAAATAGATCGGTTTAAATTCTAGGTTGTGGTAGTAGAATATAGGCTACTTCTACTTATTATTAAATAACTACTACTTCTACTATTATTATTAAAGAATAACTACTTATTCGACAAATTTATGTAAAGAATTCTTCATTGTGGAGATTTTAAGCAAAATGATAACCATGATATAATAATTGTGATGTCTCGAAACGGCAAAGTTTGAACATATAATCTGCCATTCTTGGAAAAGGATGTCCTTTTCATTAACACTCAACCGAGAATGAGAATGAGGAGAGAGAGAGAGGGAGGAGAGAGGTCTAATAAGAGACCTAATAAAATAGGTACGTGCTTAATGAGAGAAGACTTGATGCAGGTGGGATGGTTGAATGCTGTATTAAGACCACCGCAAAGTGAGGGCTTTCAAAGACGCCGTCGACTTTATTAGGCGCTCTGTGCTCCTATTCTAGCGGGCGCTGGCCAACAAACAACCGGAAGCAAAGTTGCGTCCCACCCCACCCTGTATTCTGATACCAAGCACGATAATATGAGCCTCATCCGTCTGCTTATTGGAAATTTATTTTCGGCTACAAAATGCAAATTTCAATCTGCAGCCACCTCAGTCTATTTAGAAGGGACTTGGAGATACTTGATTCCTCACCCTCGCTTGTAATCATTACATTACATCAGAAGTTCACTTTTTCTACTACATTTTATAATCCGACTTCAATTATCTAAAAATAATAGTAAATTTTTCTCCAGTTAAATCCAATAGTCTCGTGTTTGACTTTTATTAAGGGTGATACCAACTTGAGTTCAAGTCTTGTGCGTGGGTAATGGAGGGGTGATGAGAGATGACGACTAATTTATTTATTTATTTATTCACATACAAAAGCTCACAGAAAACTCCATGAAGAGCCTTATTGACATACAATAGATTTAATAACAACACAATAATGAATTTACCAGCAGACAGGACCGACGGCTTAACGCCTCCTCCGAAAGACGACAGTGGCAATATCTTCAGTCAACTGGGAACGAACCAGGAACCTTTGGTTTATCAGACAAGCGTTAAGCCACCTCGGCTAAAAACCACTCGATTGTAATTGGAGCCATAGTAATTGGTTAACACTTGGTAATTGTGAAGTAAATAGTTCAAATTTTGGATAATTTCTTTGAATGAAATAGTAATTAATTTGAATGTAATAGTAAATAGTGTCATAGTAATTGGTTAACACTTGGTAATTGTGAAGTAAATAGTTGAAATTTGGGATTGGTTCTTTGAATAATGAAGGAAATTATGAGGTAGAGAGTAGAATTTTTCAGGATAGGGCCTGAATTGAACGATCGGGAAACCCCCTTCTCAGCCGCCATAAAAAATTCTTTACTATTGAGTTGAAATGTTTTGGCAAGAAGTGAGAACGAACACCGGGTGTGTTCCCATCTTATTTCAACAGTCCATTTCAAGCCGAGAGTTGATGCAAACTCTTTTTCTCAGGGGTTGGTTAGTATGTAATGTTTATCTTGCACTAATTGGATCATTCCTCATTAGTGAATTCCCTTCCTACCAGAAAAAAAATTGAAATAACCATGGACACAGCTCCAAGTAGTTAGCTGTTAAACTGGAGGTATAAATTTTCCAAATTGAGATGGGGAAAAAGTAAGAAGTGTATTGTGAGAATTGTAAGGCATGTGGTCCTAGCAGAGAAATTTTTCCTGGACTATAGACTACATTATATCTTTTACTAATAAACTTAATTATATTACAATAGTTCTGCAAAACTAATGCCAGCCACTATGACCGTTATATTGGGCTAATTTAGTTACAGTTCGCGACAAAAGAAAGGTTATAGTGGTCCTAGGTTTGAAGGGTTTAGGCCTATTTGTATTTGAAAAAATAAGGGTTGAAAATGTAAACTAAACTCAGCGCCATCTCTCAGCTTCTGATGGAACTATGACCGCAGTATTGACTGAACCATAGATAGATGGAAAGATATATAAATGACTTCATTTTTACATTAGTACATTTACATTTTTACATTACAAAGTGCTGTGGGCAAAGTTGAGGCATAAGCCCTAGCGCCCACTGAGGTGGAGTGGCGATGGCGTGGCAACACGCTTAATAAAAACATATGTAACTAAATAAAACAGCTGTTTCATTTAGTTTCATATGATTATATTTAGCGTGTTACCACTCCACCTCAGTGGGCGCTAGGGCTGAGGAAGAGTCCCCACTTCCACTTAACCCACTATACTATGTGTATTTGAAACTCTCCATCCATAAAAAATTAAATCAAATTTCCAGCATTTCACGACAAAATTCTTCGATTGATCCACTTCTTGTTTGTCAAATGAAGTGTTTGATGAGTCAACAAACCAGAAACTGACCAATACTAAATAATAGAAGCATGAAACCGGCAACAGCTACTGCCAAATTTGTTGTTAGAGAGGGAGGGTGGCTTCCGGAGAAACGATATCGACACAATCCACGATGGCAAGATAAGGTAAACAGAGTGCCAGATTGTGGCTTTGGGCGAGAAGCGAGCCGTTTTCAACTCAACAGTGTTCTGTCCCTGTTTACAATGTAAACTTGCTGAGCAGGCTGACATGGAATTAACCTTTAGCAAGGCGAGATACCGAAAAGTTCCCGAGTATGATTGTGGGGAGAGGAAGCCGAAAATACGATATAAAGTTGTGCAAACTAATACAAAGTTATAACTCAATTTGTTGGGAGAATGTGAATTGGAATCTTTCTGGAACCATAAACATTATACAACCAGTTTCATCGAAGGCTCACTTTCAACTCAATTTGTAGGGGGAATGTGAATTGGTATTCTTCTGGAACCATATAAATTACTCACCCAGTTTCATCAATGGCTCCTAGCTCAAAAGAGAACTTAGAATGTTTCTTTAAATATCTGGATGAGATTTGATTACTTTTTCCCACTGAAAATATAGGTATTGAAAATAGGTTGAAAAGGATGAATTTTCATTAATATCCATGTTTTTACAAGTTCAACCAAAGAGAAGGCATACTAATGGCAGGTTCATGAGCTCGGGATTTAGCCAAGTCCTAGACTAAAACGGGTGGCTACCGTAGCATCGACAAACGTTTGTCTCGACAGGTTAGTGGGTTAGCAGCATAGAGAGCCCTTAGTACATAGTGTCGAGGCTAACGTTCGTCGATGCTACGGTGGCCACCCGTTATAGTCTAGGACTTGTCTAAATCCCGAGCTCATGAACCGGCCCTTAAAGTTTCAAATATAAGTTTATTAAGTATAAGTATATTAAGTTCAAATATAAGTTTTATATATTAGTGTTGTCAATATAACCCGACAATACATGATAGATAACAAGAAATGCAGATTCAGGGATTCCACCTGAATATGGGCTCTCATTGAAGAAATATCGCAAAGCTTACGCATAGTGAAACAGTAGTAGTATAGTGAAACCGTATGGAAATTATGTAAATTGAGAATACTTTTTGTTGTATAATGATAGAGTTATTAGTTTATTCTTGGACATTTTTATTATTTTTAAAATTATTTAGAGTAAAAAACGCCAATTTAATGAAATTATTCTTGAAAGTTGTTCTCAACTTATTTATTTTTCGGTTTTGAGAAAACCTAACACAAAAATAGTACAGAGGGCGAGGTCTACTGTTCACAGAACTACTAGTTTAGTCTTAGCAATGCATAGTATTTCAAAATTCTCAAGCATACTGCTCCAAAGTCTACTAAAGCTAGTTAAAGATTCAAGATGTTTGGAAACTGTTACAAGGTGTATTTCTATTGGTCAACATAACAGAATGGTGACTTGCTGAAATACTGAGCTGTGATTGGTCGGTGGGAGGGAGATTGTCAAGCCTACTTTTAACACTAGGTGTAGTTAATGGTGGCTGCAGTTAGTTCAAGAATTCACCGCTAGATAGTGGCACCAACAGGGTTCCAGACTTGAAATGGCTGTCGGTCAGCTGACAATGGGATACTGTGCTGTGATTGGTTGGTGGGAGGAGGATAGTCACGCCTACTTTTAGCACTAGGCGGAGCTAAAGGGTGACTGTATTTAGTTCAAGAATTCACCGCTAGGGAGTAGCACCAACAGGGTTCCAAACTTGAAATGGCTGCTGGTCAGCCATTTAATTTTCATTAATATCCATGTTTTTACAAGTTCAACCATAGAGAAGGCATACTAATGCCCGGTTCATGAGCTCGGGATTTAGCCAAGTCCTAGACTAAAACGGGTGGCTACCGTAGCATCGACAAACGTTTGTCTCGACAGGTTAGTGAATTAGCAGCATAGAGAGCTCTTAGTACATAGTGTCGAGGCTAACGTTTGTCGATGCTACTGTGGTCATCCGTTTTAGTCTAGGACTTTGCTGAATCCCGAGCTCATGAACCGGCCCTAAGTCTGTGTTCTGTGGTTAAACTATTTCGATAAGAGTACAGTAAAGTTAACTACTGTATCCAATATCAAAGAGCTGAATTTTGGAAATTAATAGTTTAGACATTACATCATAGAAACAAAGATTAGTAGAGAAGGAATAAATATAACAGTAGGGAGTAATCCACTGGACGCTTAAAAAATAAAAAAAAAATCTACAAATGGGTTTGTAAGATGGTAAGTTTTCTGAAGGAATGGAGATGAATGAAATGAATAGAAACAGTGGTTTAGACGGAGATTAAGAGCGATCTGTAATCTCGATACCCTTCTCACCCTAATACGTTTTCCTCGAGATAAATCGGAAAAGAATATAATGAACACTGATTCCAGCATGATACTAAACGTTCTCCGATGTTAATTACTGTAGTACTTAGTTCACTGGAGGTTTAGCATTAGATCACTACTTCCTAATTAAAGTTTCAAATATGCAAGAACGAATTTCCAAGCCGGATGAAGAGTGAGAGAGAGAAAGAGAGAGGAGAAAGATGAGAGAAAACTTGGTGGAAAGAAGAGTAAAGTACTATTTCATTCTGTAGTCAGAGATTTCCGGTCACTGCTTGCTACCGCTCGAAGCTCCCTTGATAGTCGCTGATAATCGCTTAGTCGATGAGCGACAGTTATTCTCGCATCGATTTGTCTCTCGGGCAACAAAAGCGAACGCGTTCATCAATCTCCCTCGTCTCCAGGTGGTTGAAGATCCCTCTACATCATTGCTTTATTCCAGAAAATGATTTCCTTCTACTAGAAAAGGTACGGTGAGATTTTCAAGGTAATGTTGCGTTTACATTATTTGAAACAATCACGATCACATATAATTTGACAACATTTCATAAGATTTCAAATTCCATTTCTAGCCCAGTCAATGAAGGCCAAAAAATGACAAATGTCAAACAAATTAGAGACAAACAAGGCTATACGGGGATCAATAGTATACGTTTAGATGTACATCCTCCAAAAATTCGCCCTCAAATCGGCCCGTTGCTTCTTCCCCCAATCCTCAAAGTTGGAGAAATCTATAGTTTCTGGAAACCCTATATCTTAGTAAACGTTCATCGCATTGAGTTGAATTTTTTTTCAAAATGTTCTTACTTGTAGTACACTTGAAAAAAGATAACTTTCTTGAAAATGAATGAAGTTTCTTAAAACATTTGGTGTAAATAATTATGCAGTGTATGTTACCATAATCTGCAGTGATTTAAAAGATTAAATAACAAGATTTGAAGTTAAGAAACACTTTTCAAGCTGGGGAAAGATTTTATGTTGAAAGGAAAAACCATTAAATGAAAATCGATAATATTTTTGGAGAGATGAAGTTCCGTTTCCGTACCCATTCGTTAATTTCAACTACTCATTAATCGTTAATTTTTTGGAGAGATGAAGTTTCGTACCCATTCGTCCGGAAGCCTTCCAGGGAGTAAACAATATTATGCCCATAATATTCCCAATGAGTGGCCACGGGCTGGAAACCCAATACTTCCGTTCCAGGAATATTAATTTCTGACCACGAGAAGTGGAGAACTTCTAGGCAGCAAGAACTTCCGAAAGATGACTAATGAAACCAAACTCGCAGTCGATATTACCCTGTTTAATATGCGATGGGACTTTCGATATTGATCCAGTGTTCAACAGAGATACGTTTATAGATCCAGATTCAGAGAATATTACACGAAATGCTATAGGTGGAAGAAAATCCAACGAAATTTGAAAGTGAATTCGCACGTGCGAAAAATATTGGTATAGAATTCGTTTCAGTACTTATTGTTTATAACAAAAATATGAAAATAGCTGATAGTAATAATATAATATATAACAAATATTGAATTATTCAAAAGTGAATTTGAAGTTACATAAATTTTCATAAGTTCAGATAACGTTTAGTAATTATGGTTCAAAAGTCAAGATATCATCTCAATCTGAACATTTTGAAAGCATGAGTTGATTTTAAATTTACACACTAGATGCGTTTTCATTTTACTTAGCTTGAGTACCCTGTAGTGAACACATGGAATAGTAATGTTCCAGAGAATAGAATACATTCACAGGATGTGAAAATATTTGTTTAACAGATTCACAATTTGAATAAAACTGCCTTTGAAAGCTGGAGTGAAAAGGGTGAAATAATATACTTGAAGTTTATTCTAGCTCGTCAAGTTGAAGCTTCATACTTCCGCACCCAAATTATGAATCACTGAATTAGCCTGGTCAGCGAGAGCATAGAGGATTGAAAAAAACAACAAAAATAGACAAGACACCTATAAAACAAAACCTCACTCTTAACAGAAAAACAAAACCTGCAAACTGATCAAAACAAACGTCAATTCATGATTTATTGCTACTTTTGAGAAGGCTAACAATTTTCAATAAAACTCTATTTTCTCACCTCTCAGTTCTACCATTGCATAGTAAAAGCCATCACAGCATGAACCTTTGATGCGATTCCAACAACCGAGACAAAAGAAAATTATCACGAAGGAATAACTAAAATTCCTATAGGTTTGAAAGTGTCTCTCAAGTCTTCAAAGCGTTTCTCAATTTCGAAGTCTTTTGAAGCACCATTAAAGTATAGAAGAAAATGCTTTGTCCAAGTTTGCTTGAGCACCGCCAAACTGCTAGTTATACTGTAGTTATGAAGATACTTTGTTCAAGATTTTCTTTCTTTGACTCGTTTTCACGAGCTACATTGTTATAAGAAAAGCTCATCTATTCAAGTTGCTAGTACAACGTAATAATAAGCAAAATTGAGTTTAACCTTCCAACTTGGGAAGCACTACCCAGCTTATTGCCTTCAGCGAATTCTTTTAGTTTCACCGTGAAGTGACTTCCTTGAAATGATTAATATTAAAATATTTGAGAAAAAGCTGTAGTAAGAGATCTTAACCTAATTTGACAAATGGGTGTTGAAAAAATCTGAACAATAAATCTTATTCGAGTTTCAAGTATTGCAGAATATTTCCAAGTTGTACTGATCTAACAGAAATACGTATTACTGATCTCATTGATTTCAACTTGAAATATTCAAGTAGATACTTCGAAATTTCCTAGTTAAAATACATTAAAACGATTACTATTACAGTACTAAATAATTTATGAATGAATTGTTTCAGTTTACTAGATCACATATTTCATATCCATTTTCATTTAATATTTTTTTTTATTTTCTCTAATGAGTTTATTTCTAACTGTAGTGAACATATCCTAATCGAACTGAAGTTGTTTATTTTCGAATGTTATTCTATGTACAAACATGTTTCACCCCGTGGCGAAGCGTGGTATACTTAACCGGTCATCACCGGGTATATTTCCTATAGGACATATACCCGGCGATGACCGGTTAAGTATAACACGCTTTGTCACGGGTTGTACCCTAATTTATTCAAGGTTTTTGATTTTCCTACTAGTTTACTAGCAACTCCATTTGTTCATAGTTTCTTCCTTTCGTTTTGTATTACACTCATTTATTTGTGATTTTCTATTTTCCTAAAAGTTTATGTGCAACTTCGTTTTGCGTTTGTTCACAGTTTCTCTTTTTGTCTTCTTTCTTAAATTAAATTTGACAATCATCTCCATCAAGGACTGTCACAACCACTTAATTAATTGTACGGAAACCTGATCTAGCATAAAAAATTGGTCTGCAACCCCTGCGGTCATATGTAAATGTGAGCAGAGCTACATTCAAAGGCAACAATCACAGTGATTCATTTGCAGTAACAGAATGCTTCTGGCTGTTCGTCCTTCTCAACTCAGCAAATTTATAGCCTCGAGTGAAACACATTTGGATGATTGGAATGGGATTATACCAGAGAAAAGGAGACGGTTCCCTTAGTGGCATATTGTTTATTAATTAAAATTTTCAATTTTCAAATTGGATTTGGAGATCTAATCAATGTATTTTGTCTTCCAACTTGCTATTCGACACTCATACTCTTTTCAACAGTATTCTTCAACTGATTATATTTTTGTTGTAATTGTTCATTGGCTGGAACTACTCGTACAATGTTGAAGACGGATAAGGCAAATAAACTCACTATAGAAAATGAAATTATTGAATAAATTGACACAGATTAACACAAATCAATTTAGGGAATAATAATTTTGATTTTGCAGTTCCTACTACTGTGGCATATTTAATAGCTTCAATCTGATTTAAAACTTTCAATCCGTGATTTATAATTATTTTTTCAAGCAAAAAAATCTAAATGAATATAATAATTTTCCTTAAAAAAAAATAGCCCTTGTCAAACGTTGAGGAGTTCGTAGGTAGTTCGTAGGTAAATAGAGAGGTACAGCTATAATTGGAAGGAGGAATAATTGGTAGGCAATAGATTCCCATTTCTCTCACATCAACTGATTTTTACTATACCAAGAAATTTCCCCGTAACTTATCCCATCAATTTGAAATATTATATCCTTAGTTGTTCGAAGGGGAGAGAGATAATTACTCTAATCCCTCCAAGAGGGAAAATTAGATAGAAGAGGTATGTAATAAGTAGATACCTATTTCTCTTACATCAACTCATTTGCACTATACCAAGAAATTTTCCCATAAATTATCTCATCAATTTGAATATTACATCCTTTTTAGCTTAGAATCGCTGCGGGATTCTAGAAAGAGAAAACTGCTTCCTCCAGCACAGCCTGAGGCTTAGATTAAACTATATTTCAAAGTTCACATTTATTTAGATATTTTTTTTACTATCATTTTATACTATTCAACTAACACTAGATTATTACAAGCTCCAATACAAATGATTAAAAGTTATTGTATTTCTTAAAGGTGAGGGATTTGTAGATAAATAGAGAGGTATAGCGATAATTGGATGGATGAATGATTGGTAGGCAATAGATACATATTTCTCTCATATTTACTCCTTTTGACTACACCAAGAAATTTTCCCATACATTATCTCATCAATTTGAAATATTATATCCTTTTTAGCATGGACGTAGCGAGAGTCTAGCAAGAAAACGCCAGCCTCCGGCATAGCGTGAGCCTCTCAATTTTTTCTTGAGGGTTGTTCGTTGGGTGCCTAATTGGGGCGATTTGTTAGTTAGCCACTCGACAGCTAGCAGACAGAGACATAGTGACGACAACCAAGGTAACTAACTACCTGAAATATGACGCGCTCTTTTTCCATTTTGTTTCCTTTTTTCTTTGCGCTCTTTTTCCATCTCCTTTCCTTTCCCTCCTTTCTTTCTTCATTTTCACTCCTCGTTTGCCTTCTCCGCTCATTCTTAATCACACATAAAAAATTTCCAACTAAATCACGCACGAAAACCTACGTGGAAAAATCTACTTTTTTTAAGTGGTAATTTGCGGAATACGTCTGAGCATTTGAACTGTTCTAAAAATCAGAAAATTTTCTAAAAAAATGATACTATAGTGTGGGTGTTTCGATTGATGAATAGCAAAACTGCTCACATAAAACATTATGAAATATCAGGGTTTTAAAGTAGTTTAATTTGGAACCTGGAAGTTTTTTTGGTATCGGAAATGAGTGACATATTTCAATTGATCTTATAATTTTTCCAAAAAGGAGCCTATACAATTTCTTTTTTCAATTTACTATCATGATCTTGTTTTTTCAAGAGATACTTGGGATATTGGAGCAAATATATCCTTTGTAAATCGAAATTGGGCATTATAAAACCGTAGGTCTTTTCATTTCTAAGCCTTATTTCAAATCAGTGTGAGCTGGGCCCGGATCAGACGATCAAGTGTGAATATAAGGCCATAAAAAAAATTAAAATTGATTTTTTTTTACATAATATTTACAATACAAGAAATAATTACTTGAATAAATTAGATGAGCGGAAGCTAATAATTCACGCAAAATAAATAATAAATAGTCAAAATGTTTTTGTATTTTTTAGGATACAAAAATGTTTTATTTATGAGGTACATGGACCTAATCTACATAGTAATCTAATCTGAGCAAACCACCGGAAAGATATTATAAAATGATTTACAAGTTACACACTCTGTATTGCATAATCCGGTAGAACAAAACCTTCCAATTATTAAGAATTTTACATACAGAGCCTGCATATTGAACAATGGAGAGCCAATTGGTGAAAACAAATCATTCCGGGCGAACATTTTTCACGGAATTTGAGGTGGAATCGCAGTTGGGTGTCATGAGGGAATAACCCATTCGACCTCCATAAATTTTTCAATGACGCACTCGGTCGGAATCCAGCCAAAGGGTAACGATCACGTGATACTGGCAAGAGGGGGGGGGGGTGTAAAACGTAGTGCCAGGGAGAAGAGAAAACAGATCCACTGGGGGATACAATTGATGAGGCAAGCATGATATTAAGACTAGGTGAGTGGTTGAGGCATGGGGATCGTTAAGAGGAAACCGTGTCTGCACCAGTGACACTGGGGACTTCTTGAAGCCGGATGACCCTTGAAAGCTTCACGGTTACGATAAGCCTAAGCTGCGGTAAAGCCAACTCACACGAGCGGTTCCAGCTAACGCGTCTTCAACCCAACAGCTAGCAGAAATGGATACGAGTTATGTACCCAACTCCGTAGGAAATTTGTTTGCTATTCTACTTTGAACCTTTTCGCGTTTCTTTTCGAGTGGAAACCTCACCACTACAAGGCTCAGAAGCCCATCAGACGATACACCAGAATGGTTTAAATGGGACTGACTCAGAACAGTGAACTAATTAATTAAGAGCCACTTTTTCCAGCGCTTGTTCACTTTGTACATTCCCTTCTGGAAAACTACCTATTTCACTACATTTGAATTCCAAGCAGATGTGAGAAGGAAGAGAATGAGGGTTTGAAGTACAGGCAAAACCCTGCTGGGAGCTATTTTCCAATGTGAATTTTTCTACTGATTGGATGTATAAGATCAAAAGTTGAAAACTTTTTGAAGTATGTGCTGAATGGGATAACGCCTGTTTCTCCTTTCCATTAATATTGTATTTTGATCAAATAAATGAATGAAACTACATAGCAAAAAAGCATGCTCATTCACCAGAGACCACTGTTTTTAAACTATCTTCATCCACTATCATCACTTAACCTAACCTAACCTAACCAATCATACAAACACACAAAAAGATTAGTACTTCGCAGAGATCACATTTAATTGGAAATTTCAACACTGGTAACTGAGCTAATGGCCTGAATCATATGGCAGCTTAAAGAGAAAGAATGTTTTCACATTATGAAAAAAATTATTGAACCTCGGAAACTACCAAGAAAATTGGTATGAAATTATGGAACAAACTTGAAGAATCACTCTTTTTAAATCGCTCTTTCCAAAAATGACCTTGAAATTGGAATAAGGTGGTTTTTGAGTGATTGAGTATTTAATGCCAGTAAGCAGGCATATTCTAAAAATAGTCAATGTTTAAAATACGAAACCACAAATTATCATAATAAGAATGAGTTCAGCTATAAAAAAAAATAATACCACAGAGAAGAGATTAGAACTAGAGAGTATCGCTTCTCTATGATGATACACTCAATCCAACCTTGATTTTTATCATCTTTGAACTAAAAAGGATTTTAAAATTATCCAATTGTAAGTGTATCAATACTGTAATGATCAAACAAGTCTTCAAAATTCCCATATCTACAAGCATGTTACATTACAATTCTCAGTTGAGAAAAAAAATTTTTAATGTAGGAAAACTATTATCGGGCAGTAAAGGATAAAACAAGTCACTGTTTGTAAAAAAGTCAGCGAAACAGACGAAATTTTACCATTTGGTATCGAAAAATTCATGAATACCGGCTAAATTTAATAAAATTCGACTACCAAGAATTCGGTTGCCAGTGACTACCCAAGAGCAGAGTCGACAATAGGGGATCCTGAATGCGTTGCAGTACAAGAGGGAAAAGGGGAAAATTGAGACGGAATGAATAGGAAAAGCAGGAAAAGAAGTCATCTTTCATTTTCCTTTATGCTGTGTGTCCTTCAGCTACCTCACCGCCATTTTCGCTCTCTGAGGCTGCGCTGACATCTTCAGCAACTTGTCATGACACTAAATAATGAAGTAGCCGGTGACTTGCATTCAGATGGAGAAAGAAAGAGAGAGAAAGTGAGAGAGAGGGGGGAAAGAGAGAGAAAGAGCGAGAGGGAGGGATAGGAAGGGAGAGAGAGAGAGAGGGTGTGAGTAAGGGGGAGAGAGGGAGAGAGCGAGCGAGGGAGAGAGAGGGGGTGCGAGAGGAAGGAAGAGAGAGGGAGGGAGAGAGAGGGAGTGAGAGAGAGAGGAGAGAGAGAGAGGAGAGAAATAGGGGAGAAAAAGAGTAAGATAGAAATAAAAAGAGACAAGAATGTATAGGCGAATAGAAGGTGAGAGAAAATGGGCTCAAAGAGGAGAGGAATAAAAAGAAGTGAAGAAAAGTTGGAAAAATCAGCTTCCAGAAGGAACACGTAACAACGATCAGGCTCCATTCATTCTTCCCGCAAGCAAAAATCTGAATAGTAAAATGTTGAAAAGAGTCACATACCATGTACACTGGGTACCTAGGTAATGATCGATGAACATACAAGCATATCGATGATAAATTGTGATAGGGATACTGAAGAATGGCCGACACCGAGGGTTCTCAACATTTTTTACATTGCGACCTCCATTGTTAAATTCACCCTTTTGTCAACTTCTGAATGCAACGAACTAATATTACATCCGTTCTAACTATAAAATCATCCAGGCCTGAGAAATTTTGTAAAGATATTGCAAAGAATAATCTTGGATCCGATATGTTACAGAATGACTGAGTTTTGAGTTGAACTTCGACAAAGTTATGAAAGCATAATTGTTTTTTATGAATTGACAAAGGTTGCTATTTTTTAGGTAATGTTCGTACCATCTTACTAACAATGGAATACTCCTCCACTTATTTATGCTATCAAGAGTATTTCATAACTTCACTCAAACTTAAAAATAAACACAAAGCAAACACTTGATTATTTACAAAAAGGAAAGTAGTTTACTTACTAATTAGTATCTTATTGAATGACAATTTTTTTGACAGAACTTAAGTTTTTTCCGAAGCCCGGCTTTACATCAGGACACTGTTATGCCTTTTGAATGCTTGCTACCATAGGACTTAGCATTATAACAATGGGATTGTGTCAATCCATTATGTTGAGTATGGTAAGTGAACACATTGCAACAGGGGAAACATTTGGTTTTTCTTTCTATTTATAGTAGGTTATACTCACAGATATGTTGATAGAACTCAGATTATTACGAGAAGGTAGTTGTCAAGATACTCACCTGAAAAAAGAATAAATAAACATTATACATGAATTGGGAAAGTGAATTGAACAATTGAAGTACTTGTGTAACTATAAGTAACCAGCTTTATTCATACTATACTATTCGTTCAATTTTTATTAGTCCAAAACGGGAATGACCAATATTGAACATTTTGTAATGAATTTTCTTAGTAATTTGAATATTGGATTAGAAAAAAATTGCTCATTAGTCTTCTTAGACTAAATTGCAATATTAGGTGAGGAAAAAAAGAAATGAAGTTTCATAATAGAACCACTTGCACCAAAATCCAATTTTAGTTTTCCCGCCATTAGATTATATCATCCAATGGAAACAATTTAAGAACTGAGGCTCTATGAAGATGTTAATAGCGCCCTAACGAGAACCAATGAACAAAAACCTTGAAAACTTGGAGATTCAAGTCCGTAGATGAGAATCAATTTATGATGAACCATTATGATGAAATTTAAATTTTCAATTCAAAATTGAATACCTTTAAACAAAATTTGTCACAAATATCATGATTATGATATTTAACCCAAGATTCAACCATATCCTTCAAACTTGTTCAGGATATTATTTGATGTACACATAGAACAACGTACTAAGCTAATAGGACAGATGAAATTAATCTTCAGACACAAACAAATGATTTGCACACAAATTGATGAGCCACTTCATGCCAAGACAAGCTCCAACATCAGGTCGCTATGACAATAACGCGAAATTTTATTCCCTCCAATTTTGCAGAAAGCATAGTCAGTTGAACCGATGCCGAATCTCATTATGAAAATTAAATTAGTTCTCCCGGCGTCGAAATTAATTTCAGCTCTTGCCATATAACCGAGCAGAATTGATTAGGGCGACAAAAGGCTGATGACTTTCAACAGTTGGATGAGAATCAGGTCTGCGACGTTCCAATAAATTTCACAAAAAGCGAAAAGATCGACGCATCGCTCTGCTGGCGAAGGCTTGCTTGCCAGCAGCACTCACAAGAAAGACGACGTCTCAGTTTTTTCCAAAGAGAACGAACACTGAACTCATTTCAAACGAAGAATTCTATCAATGAAACAGTTGTCATAGCAGTCATTCCTATTGGAGAAGTATCTAACCTAATACTGTAAAGAACCGCTCTCTCAGAAGGATTCAAATGTTCTCTTTACCTCTGATTCACCCAGGGAAAATTGGATTACATGGCGAGATGGAACTAACTATATACAGTAGTCTCCCCACCGATGATGATGATGATGATGACTATGATGATGATGATGATGATGATGATGACGATGATGATGATAATAATAATAATGATTCACACAGAAATTGATATGATTCAAAGTGTAATTTATTCTAGTTCTATTCTTGAAAAAATGAAATTTAGAGTAGTCGGTGCTGGAATGATTCTGATGATGATAATAATAATTCACACAGAAATTGATATGATTCAAAGTGTAATTATTTTAGTTCTATTCTTGAAAAAATGACATTTAGAGTAGTCGGTGCTGGAATGATTCATATATTCCGATTGAATATGTATATTTGTACCGATTTATTTTTGTATTGTTTTTCTTTTCTTTTTGGCAATAAATATTGATTGATTGATTGATTGATATTCAATCGGTGATTGCATTCCGTTGGCTATCAAGCCAGAGTGGTTAAAAAGAATCAAATCTACAATCCGATTAGAATGAAAAGAGCAGAGGACTTCTATTTTGAGATCATGAAATGATTAATTTTTTATTAGCGTGATTGAAATGATTTTGAAAATCATTTAACTGCAGGAATCTGCTTCTTATATATAATAAATACTATATTACTTCTACTATATTAATAAATCGTTGGTTGTGAAAACCCCTAGTAGTTTTACTATACGTTTAATGATCGAATAATACTTTATTCCCATTACAATAGAACTATAATGAAAAACATATAAAACTGAACTTAGAAATTGGTCGGAAATCATAAATTAACTAGAATACTGTAGTGAACTGTAAAACTATTGCCGGAGAAATGGGAACAATGAGTAATAACTAGTTTTGGATTAATGAAATAACCAAGGAATTATGAAATCAGTGATTAAAAAAGTATTGACAAAGAAATAGAAGCAAGGGATATAATACTACAATTCCTATTTACGAGTTTTTGATTGTATGTAATCTAGTAAAGTTCACAACCAATTTCAAATTTTCATTAAACATCAGCGCCGAATACTCAGAACTAATGTACAGCCTCTGTCAATATACGATACTAACTTACTAATATGTCAATGTATAGCCTCGAAAATACTGTACAAAGCTGAAATAATTACAATATCTTGATAATTAACGGGACAATTATTGCCTGGCAGCACATACTCGATGTTGATCAAATATCACAGAGTTACTCGTACGATTCCAGGCCTCAAACTCAAGTTCACAACCAAACTCAAAACCAACTCAAACAATAGTCAGTTCAGTTATTTACCACGAGAACAGCCCTCTCCCAAAGGTGATCAGTGATGCATGCTATTATGCTCGTGTATGATTCCACTAGCGCCAACATTCTCCAGGTATCATGTTGATATTTGATATTTGAGGAATTGTCAAGTTCACATGTGTGGATCCGCTAATGACTGAACATGGGTCATATTACGTTTGAATCATGAACCCTTCTATTCTGTAGTTGAGGTTTCGCGAAACGCCAAGGTATTCAATAGCATAATTAATAATAAGAATTGATTAACTGAAAATCAAAATAATGTTATAAGAACTCTGAAGACTCAGCATTATTTAAATTCATTTAAAGCAGTATTTTTTTGAATTTTCATTTGGTTAAAAATAATTCAATCTCTAGCAATTCAACAATAAAGAAGTGTATTAATGGTCAATACTTAATACTCACTGAATCGAGCTTCATCGATCCAATAAATAAAATCCAACTATAAAATGAATTCTTGAGAAGTATTCAGTTTTTCATAAGAACCTTTCATTTATTATGCTTGAAATAACTTGTCTTATTAAGGGAATGACTGAGAATAAAACTGAGTTTTTCATGGAAGTGATATTTCAAGTGATATTTCCTTCAGAAGAATTACATAATATATTCTTCATTCTCTTTTCATCATCATTCGTTTTTCCAAATTTTTCATAGAATATCAATGGAATTTAATGCAGTGATTATTTCCACCTAATACTTTGAAAGTAACTACTTTCAAAATAAATAACTTAATACTTGATAGTATTGAAAGTAAGAGAGGAGAGATAGTAATGGTAAGACAGAAATAATAAATATTTAGGTGCAGTACAGTTTTCAAGATTTAATATGGTTTTCTCACATCCCTTTCATAACTAGAATTCTTTTCCAGGTACTTGGCTGGTCTTATAGGGATTTCAGCACAATAAGATCAAGGTAATGATATACGGTGTTTATTTCATGCTTTATCCTTCAATTTATCTTATTCATACGAAAATCTGTGAATTAAAATGCATCAAAAGTCACTTTTTCAGTAGAAAAACGTTCTTCCTTCCATTCACTTTAATTAAGAATCAGATTACAAATTCTCTTTTGATCATTATCATTCATTTTTCCTCATATTCTTTCATTGATATCCTCCACTTCATGGAATCATGGAAATATTATAATTTAGAACATTATAACTACTGGGGAAATATTATCAACATCATTGATATAATTTCGTTGGGGATAAAGAATCAATAATAAACTTCAATGAATGATCTCACTCATTACTTATCCCAGTTTTCCAGAAATGCCATTTCACATAACTGTCCTGTAACGCTTGTGAACCGGAAATCTCAAAGAAGATTGAATTAAAATAGGTAAACGTTGTCATAAGATCATAATAATAATGAAATCAACAAGCAGCTACTGTGAATGGAATTTCACCCGTAGAAACTCAAATAACCGAGTCATCGAGTATCAAAGCTGGAATCTGAGTACAGAGAGGGAATATTTATAAATTAGAGGGTACAATAAATAAGCTACACTGCACATCATCATTTGTCAGATCGATGACAAGTAATGAGGAGAAGCGACCAATCATGTCATGCCTCATTACATTGCTGCGACACAACCAATTATCCATTACTCTGAAAAGGTTGGCTCTCATTATAATATGAAAAACGAACGTCAAAGGTGATTATAATACACCTATTAGGCATCAAAAGATGGCAGGGGAGGAGGAGGAGGGAAGGAAGAGGGGGAGAAGGAGGAGGAGGAGGGGGGAAAGGAGGAGGAGGAGGGGGGATGGAGGAAGGGTGGATGGAGGAGAGGGTTGGAGGAGGAGGAGGATGGGGAGGGGTGGGTGTAGAGTAGGAGGAGGGGAGGGTATGCAAATAATTTTCAAGGTTTTTACAGGAGAGACTTAAGATGTCGTTCAATGAAAGAGCGATCAAAGTGGAGAAATTTTTCACAATAGTAGCAAAGCCTTATAATAGCTACTCTAGAATATTTTGGGTACAAGGAGCTATGGGCTATTATTGAAACGTATTAATGGGATGGTGGACACATAAACACGTACACTCACAGAAGTAAGGAGGGGGGAGAGGGGGGTTTCGTAGGGTGGTTTTGTTTGGGTACCCGATGGGATAGAGTACGAGGGTAGGGTACGAGATTTAACATGAACTGTGACGTAAGGCGACTTCGCAGTTGCTATAGCAACAGGTCTATGCAACTTCAATACAGGATATCTCACTCACACCCTCGCCAAACCACTAACTCTCTCTCTCCTTCTACCCAACTCCTCCCCAAGCAACGACCTGTTATCCTTTTTCCATCTCGCTCTCGCATCCCCCAACCCCTTCACAGGCAACTCACACCAACGTCCATGCCATCATCACGCACGTACGCACGCAAGCGAGCACGTGCGCGAGTTTGTTTTCTATGCAATCAGGCGGCTCGATTCACACACACAAATGCGCACTGCAACTAGCATCGATTCTTGCTTCAACCGGTCGGTCATCCAAGTCCTACTTGAACAGGTCAATAGGCAGGCATACAAGACCGATTTCAAGTAGGCTTGTGCTTGAAAACAGTCGAACTGAAAAAATAAACGAGGAGGGTAGGTATTGGCGGAATTTCAACTGAATGGTGGAAATTCGAGCGTTTCCGGTTCACGGTCATGAAATAAATGAAAATTTGAAGTGGAGCTGTGAAGAGTTTCAACACCTCACAGCGAAAACATTTTTGATTAACAACTACTTGTTGATTTTGTGCCGGTTCAATGATTGCACTGAATTAGGCTAGGCGTACACCGGTATACGGAATACCGGTAACTATATTGGAGTCCTCTCTTTAACCCTAGTTTGTTTCTAGAGACCACATAAACCATTCATTTTGATTACAGCACATCTTATTTCTTGGATGTCTTCTTGATTTCATACAATAATTGTAAAATATTATTTAAGAAGATTTTCTCCCAATTCCAACTAAAAGTCTTCTCTTAGTTCGGCTAGGCGTACACCGGTTAGTCAAGACAAGACAAGACGAGATTAGTCACGTTTAGTCACAGTAATTCACATAGTTGCTTATGAAGCAGCACACACAGATGCAATGACTAATCGGTGTGTGTTGCTTCATAAGCAACTATGTGAAGTACTGTGACTAAACGTGACTAATCTTGTCTTGTCTTGACTAACCGGTTTACGCCTAGCCTAACCTGTTGTTCCCCTCTCATTTGATTGTATCTAAACACAATTTAGAAGTTTCCAGATAGCGAATTTGCGAATGAGTTCTATGGATGCAATATAATGATAAAGCAATCTATAGAGTTGAGCAGTTGTGCAAAATGACTAAAAACTCCAACGCGTATTTTACTGATGAATTTGAAATTTGAGATGAACAGCGGAAAAGACAAAATGAGACAATTAAAACTTATTAACCGGAAACAAAAATGGCAAAGAATCAACAAAGTCTAGCAGACCAGTTCATTTGTCTTTTAGATAAGACGGAATACACATACTATGGAAAAAACAATTTCGTCCTACAATTTCCGTATTTAGAATATTGAAAGTCCAATGGAATCAGTTTTAGACTGATTAAACTTACTGAGTTAAAGAATGCAACATATTGATAGAGAATTTGAAGAAGAGTCAAGCAACATGACAAAATTGTTTTTTCTCAACACGGATTTTACTAATTTGAAATAAGACATCATGTATTCAGAGATATTCATAGGTTCAGTCCAATCCTTGCAAGCTCAGTTCAATGGTAAATTTTCCGTAAACTCCTTGCAAATAGATACATACTTGTTTCCAAAGATCGATCATTGTATAGGGACCAATAACTAACAATGGTAGGCAAGCATAATGGTAGGGAATAAAATGAATTCCGGACGAATTTTGAATAGAAATAGCCTCGGTATTACAGGAAACCTATTCCCAATAATCGTTACATCGAACTCCTAATGCAATCAATATCGAGGTTTATGAGTGAGTGGACAGAGAAACAATTGTACTGTTGGTTTAGAGGTGTGAACTGGACTTAAGAGAGAAACACAAGTCATATTAAAAACACACACTGGACAGCTCAAGGAGAGAATGTACATTCTATTTGTTTTATTTGAATCACCCACCACAGAGACACGGAACACAGAGAGTAAATGGGTGAAAGAATACAATTATTCTTCCCTTTCAGCATACAGTATTAACCCTGTGTATCCAACCCTCACACCACAGACAATCTCTCTCACTGCATCTTCCTCACAACACCTCTCTTAAAACTGGTATTTTGAACTCACTCTGAAAAATGAGGTATTGAGGAATACACATATCCTCAATATATGATCTCTTTCTATCTTTCTCACTCACTCTATCGCTCTCTCTCTAAACACTCCCTCTCTCATTGCAGTCTACTCACAACAACTCTCTCAAGTCATCTAGAACTCACTCACTCTCACATAACCGTCAAGTAATCTCCCTCTAAACAATCACTCTCTCACAGCTCTCTACTCTGAACCACTCTCAAAAAACTATCTCCCTCTCACTCTCACACATATATTCTCATCAACTAGAGCAGTTTCACGCTACTTCCTCCACCGATACTCTTTTATCGACTTCCCAACGTAGCATGCCCTTCACCATTTCCAAAACTTTTCCTCTCGCACCTTTCTGTTTACTACATTTATACTTATTTTTTCTCTTCCATAATCATTTCATTCACTCCACCTTCACCCAATTTCATCGTACACTTCGATTCTCTCTATTTGCTTCTTCTCTTCAATGGTTTCTTTGACCACTCTTCTCTTCCTGCTACACTTCCTTCCTTTCTCACCTCTACATTTTCAGCCTTAAATCTCTCTCTCTCTCTTCCTTCATCCTTCACTTTCTCTCTATTTCATTTTCTTTCTATGAACTCGAATCCACTTTTCTATTATTCCTTCACTTCATCCTTCATCTCCAATATTCTTCTTTGCCTTTTGTTTTTTTATTCCGTCTCTCTGTCTCTCAGATCCTCTTTCTCTCTTTTTCTCCCAATTTGGGTTCTCCCTTACAGAGTTCTCTCTTTCACTCTAATTCTTCTTTTCTCTCCAATTCTTTTTCCTATATCCTTCTTTATTCCTACTCTTATTCCCTAAATTCCTCTCCTATTCTCTCTCTTCCTCTACAATCTTCCCCTCTCATACTCATTTTCTCTTGCACTTTAATTCTTCTTCTCTCTCCAATTCTTTTTCCTATATCCTTCTTTATTCCTACTCTTATTCCCTGAATTCCTCTCCTATTCTCTTTTTTCCTCAAAAATCTTCCCTCTCTCTTACTCAGTTCCTCCTTTACCATATTCACCCGCTTTCTCTCCCCTATATCCCAGTTTGCAATCATGGAGAAAGCCAGCATTATTCTCTGAGAGCGCTTATCTCTCAGGACAGTATTATGGAGTCAGTTGTAAATAGCACACGGCAACACTCTAAACGCAACTCACCCTTCCAGCACTGATCAATCACCCAACTGTTTCTTAGCTCCCTTGTTTCTAACAACACTCTAACAAACTGAGGTTTTAGTCAACCAAATGAGACCCAACTCGCTATCTGTTGCGAGTAACCACCACTTAACCAATGGCGTTAACCAGTGATTTTGTCAGTAGGTATTCAAAACATGTACACTGCCCTAATGGCTGGGTTTCACGATTCTAGTAGACGTTCTACTTACTGGAGGTAGGTTACCAGATGCCTATCTACTCAACTATAAACCAGTAACCTGCCTCCAGCAACCAGAACGTCTATTAGAATCGTGAAAACCAGCCATAATTGAGCGGACAGACGTAGCCAGTCGACTAAATTTCAGAATTATTTCCAAAATTTCATGTACATAAAGCGAGGCTCCTTAACACCTTTGACTGCATTTATTAAATCGTGGTGATTTATGCGTAAGCGGGTGAAGAGGGGTGAAAACGAGTTTACTGCTTCGGACGCTATTTTCCAACCCATAATCATGAAAATGGTACCAAATTGTTCAGAAAGATATTTAGAATTGTTGTATAACCTTGAAAATTCGATTATCAATTTTAAAATGGCAGTATAAATCAATGAACATATTTTATCAACTGTTAATTAAGATCGACTTGTCCTGCCATTTTAAAGTTGAAAATCAAATTTTCAAGGTTATACATAAATTCTAAGATCTTTCTAAACAATTTGATACCATTTTCATGATTATCGGTTGGAAAATAGTGACGGAAGGAATAATTCGTTTTGACCCATCTTCACCCGCGCACGCAAAAATCAACTCGATTTTATAAATTCAGTCAAAGGTATTAAGGGGCCTTGAAAATTGTATTATAGTTGACATTTAGGCCGGTTCCGTAGCATCGACAAACGTTAGCCTCGATACTATGTACTAAGGGCTCTCTATGCTGCTAACCCACTAACCTGTCGAGACAAACGTTTATCGATGCTACGGTAGCCACCCGTTTTAGTCTAGGACTTGGCTAAATCCCGAGCTCATGAACCGGCCCTAAAAGTATTATGGTCCTTATAATGTGATAGCAATAACTTATAATTAATCAGTTATTCTTATAATTCTTATAAATAAATCTATTAGTTGGTTGCCATTCGACTGGTGACTTTTTTGTTCCCAGACTACTACCTTATTCATAACAATAATATTAAAGATTTATAAGAATACATTCCATTAATGGTGCAATAAAGCTCTAATTAATGTCACCTATATAACCATTTTCTTAATGAATATAAAGTTTTAAAAATAACCCTAAAAACTAATCTACTGGGTGCCATTCGACTGGCAACGCCTGACTGCTCTGTAACTCGAGAGGGAAGTTTTAAGCCATAGATATTTCTTTCGGAGAGTCATTAGGCAACTTGAAAGCAATTAACGTTTGGTTCTCTTCAAACTACAACTCAGCCTAAATAACACCGGTATGAAGAACTGAAACAATTTCGAAACTGCATCAGTTTCCCAAAGATTCTAGCTGTGTTTGTTACTAGAAACACAATATTTGAGTATAACATTAATCAATTTTCATATTGATTGATACTCGAAAGAACACAATAATTTGAAAGATTGGAATACTTCTTAAGATACTATATATATTGGGGAAAAATATTATCAAGCATTTGTGTGCGTATAGAAGCGATGACTCACAGCTCTTTTCGATAAATTTTCTGACCCATCCACCATTTTGGCACCAGTTTCTCAAGTATCTAACCCTGCTTTAATTAGTTATTACTAACTTAATACTAATAATTAATTTAGTAATAACTGGTTCAAGTATCTGTGGATCTTTCCACAGTTATCTAATAAAGCAGCAAATTTGAAGGATTTTTCAAATTGAAGGAAGCTGCAAGGGATCTTGAAGATTTCAAATTATAAGGGAAATACTTGATATAAGATCAGTCCAAGGTCTAGCTTCTACTAATTTTCTGTTCTCTGGAATTTCTATACAAGGAATGTAGTACAAATGTATGCAATATGGGACAAAATAAGTGAACTGACTTGAATGCAAGAACGTGGACTGGTACACAGAGAGGGTGTGTATCTGAATAAGATATTGAAAAGCTATTCGAAGAGAATAAAAATAAAACGAAAGAGGCTGCGAAGGAAGAGGGAGAACAGTTTTCTAGAATTCTCTAGAAACCCATATTAGTCTCATTTATAACCTTTATTTGTACTGCACTCAATAGGACAAAATACATTGAAGAAGATTGGAATGATGCTCTTACCAAGAACACTTATCACTTATCACTTCCCAGAATTCTCATCTTCAGAACTTCGTACCTACTGCAAATCTCTCCAAGTTGGCCTAAATACATATAAGATATATTTTTGATTCCAGACGAAAAGCTATTCTGTTCCTGTTCGGAAACTCAAGAGTTGTGTAAACAGTGTTTGATTTTGATGAAAGTACGTTGTTATCTATTTCCACAGAAAATTGAAGGATATTGGAGGTTGAGTTGAAGGGGGAGAATGGACGATTCTCTTCCTTTTAACACTAAATCAACTCTTAACAATGTTTCGAGTTTTCATTTGTGCATATATACAATCCATAGCCATGAAATCCGGAAAGATGTGCCTCAAGGACTCTTTAACATCGGTCCAGGCCTCGATCGGACGGGATGGCTGATGTATCTCAATGGGTGTATTCACACTAAAGCGTCTGAACACACCCATACAATTCACCAATCAAAAGATTTTCATCCGTGCCCGGATCGCAGTGTTATGAAAGAAGCCTTAGACCTTATAAATAAAGCGGTTGTATTAAGACGCTTTAGTGTGAATGCATCCATTAAGATATAACATAACAGCATGATAAGTGACGGCACGGCATGAGAATCACTTATCACTATAAATAAATAAATTTATTCTTCTTTCATATTTCGGACAATACAAAATGAAAATAAATAAAAATAACTACATCAATTATTCCCGTACTTCCGATATGCTTCATATATCAAAGTACTCAAAGCTTTTCTCACTTTATTAATGAATCTCGTATTTCCAATATCATATCAAATATAAACTTTCTCACTGCTTTTTCCATTTTTTATTAATAAGTCCTACATTTTCGATATTATTTCGATGAGCTTGTCATTATATTTTTGTAGTGTGAAACATCAATTCAATCACATTCAACTCGTACGGTACTTCAATAGTAGTTAGGGTTTATTGGGGAGTAGCTATAAATAAACCCCTCAGTACTTCTATTGTCTTTCTGATCATTTTGTCTTGATCTTAAGAGGATGAATATTACAGCAGATTCTATTCCAGCCAGAGCTGTTTTCTCGTGTGGGAGTCGCCTATTCTTACCTCACATTCCCACGTACACACTTCAAAAATTTTGGTTAGGTTTGACTAGCGGAGATTCTTTGGCGAAAAAACAATGAAAACGTGGGAGTTGGCGGTGGTTTGGATAGTCATTTCTGCAAATAGATTTGGTTCGTTCCAATCGGAATAACATGATATATGTGGGATACAAACCGATTCAGATCTGTAAAACTACAAGCTTCAGAATGTACAAGTACTTGAGCATCTTCGTCTCTGGAGAATCATGCACAGGACTCTACTGGAGTATAAATTTCATCTTGAAACATTTCTATTCTGAACAAGGAAAACTGAAAAGGAGTATCTTTTTTGAAGTAGAGGTAGTTCCTAGTGGCGAAGCGTGGTATACTTATTTGGTCATCGCCGGGTAATTTCCTATAGGAAATATTGTCCTTCGGCGATGACTAAATAAGTATACCACGCTTCGCCACGGGTAGTTCCATCTCTCTTTTGTTCTGAATGAATATGAACAAAAGACTGTATGAATATGTATGTAACGACTGTAAATACGGTATACATGTTATCAAAACCACAAATTTATTAAAATATCGAGATACTGGTTTCGGTAGTTACACCATCATCTAAACTAAAACTAAGTAAGTAGGTGAACTAAAACTGAAGCAGGATTTATACTCGTGACCGAGCGCTGTGATTGGGAGTTGATTGGCCTATCAAGGTGAACGACTGTCATTGGCCAAGACAAGCTCCTCCCACAATGGGCGGTTTGAACAAACGTCACAGGAATGGCTGTTCAAACAGCTAACATAGCAAAGAAAGGCAATTGATAATTTACAAAAAACAAATGAAATAAAATAATAGGATTGCTTGTAGATGACAGTTTGGAATGAAAAAGAGAGCAAGAGAATAAATGACCAGATATATATAAGCATTGTCTATTAATCTACACCATCTACACTATCTATTAGAGTAGATTAATAGTCAATGATATAAGAGACTAAATATAACAGACAGAATATATAGTTACAACAGACTTATGATAAAACTAGATTTGTGGTGCTGTATTGGCTAAAATGAATCTGGCCATTTAAGTTCTCTACTGCTCTCTATTCAAGTCTCTTTTGTTCCTTACTCTCATTTTATGTTGAGCAATATAATAATGTTCATTTAATTTGGCGGATGGCGAATAACTTTCATTTAACATTTCTATGGCTATTCATTTCTTTTTTTAATATGTTTTTTAAATGTTATATACAGTATTTATGTGATAAAAATCAACAGAACATCACTCCTTACAATATAAATGTTATTCGCCATACGCAAAATCAAAGGAAAATACCTATATTTAACAACAACAGTATTGCCTAGTGAGAGTATTCTGTCTAAAAAATATAGTCAAATCCTCCACAAAACAATCAATTCAATATTGCATTTCTTAATACAGCACAAGTTAGTTAGAAGATAAATTCCAAAAGCCAGTATTATTTTCATATTATCAATACTTATTTATATTACAATCTAGTCCAAGAAGACTAATCAACGATTTTCACTGACAAAGAATGAGAGAGAAAGAAGTATTATACACCATAACAGTAGATTTCTCTCCTACTCTTAATATTCTTAGGATAGGTATTTTTTCAAAAGCGCAGAAGGGCTTAACAAGACTTTTACAAAAACATAGTGCCTTATCTAATCATACCGGGAAACCACTAACCAGTAGTGGCGAAGCGTGGTATACTTATTTGGTCATCGCCGGTTAGGAAATATACCCAGTGATAACAAAAAAAAAAGTATACCACGCTTCGCCACGGATAACCAGCCAGACCATGAACCGTTTTATCTATAATCTGCAACAGTTTTCAATTCCAGAAAAATTCCTAGTTCAAATCTGTATCAGTTTTCAATCCAGCAAAACCAATTCCTAGCTGGTTGTGCAGTGTTTACAATGCATAGCCACTTGTCTACTAAATAAGGCAACTCGACTGGCGCGTTACGTGAAAAGTGAGCAAAACAAAACGCAGCCAGCGCGATGAATTCTAATTGAAACAGGGTAGGGAGGTTGCGGGAGAAAACCACTCGTTCTGCATTCGAATAGCAGCTAAGTTATTGGTTGCCACCCCCCATCATGGCAACACTAAGGGGGTAGTTGAAGAGCTCATTAGGGGCACACAATACCACCCCCCCCCCACACACTAACCGGACACTGAAAGGTTGAAAAGCCATGCACCGCCTTCTGAATATTTATACAATTGTTGTCATTTCAAGAGAGCGGCCGCGATTCAGCGCAGCGTAAACTGGAACGCTCAGCCCAAAAGCAACTATTCAATCCCTGGAATTATCATTGTTCCAACTAGAATGTGACTGGTAATAAATGTGAGAATATGATAAATTGTGGTTCAGATAGGAGTAAGTTACTGCAGTTGGAAAAACTCTGAATGAGGAAGTGGGGGAGGAGAAGGGAATTTTAAAATCGAATGATATAAAAAGTGGCAAACAAAAAAAGCATTGATGATACTCAATAATAATGACGGATAATATTGATAATTTGGCTATTTTCAGTTATAAACTTCCATAATTATAATCTTCTACAAGATTCAAAATTTTCCAAGTGTTTGCTTTTGGAGTGAAAATTTGTGACTGTGAAAGATATGCACATAACCTAGACTTTGACTGCATTCTACATTGGGAAAGGGACAAGCTTAGGCTTAAGCCTGTTAAACCTTACCATTGAAGGGCCGCTTTCCCCAACGCGGCTTAATTAATAACAGCTGACGCTCATTTTTTTTAAAATAATTTTTCTATTCTCCGAATGAGGCTTGAGCTAGATGTATAGGATAAGCAGCGTTGGGGAAAGCGGCCCTGAATAAATGTTTGACTAAATTTCCAATCACTTCAATGTTTTCATCACAATGAAGAAAACCACGTAAAACCTGCTCTGAAACTTTTAATGCAGTAGTGTAGGTGCTCAAATAACCGGGAAGCGTGGACTATCACATGCACTATACAGAGTAGTAAAAAGAAGCTACAAAAACTATTTCTTACAAATTCTTACATGCTCTTGACTTTATCGATAGTGTTACGAGCCGAATTGGCTTCGTGCATCGGAATGAAAGTAACGTGGCTTAGAGCTAAGAAGAAAATTTCCCGTCAGCTGTCGTAGGGTGTCGTTTTTATGGCTGTTTTACGGGCCATCAAGCTTAGGCGTTTTCTGAGTAGCGTGTTACCTACAAGCGTAATTCGCCCAAGTTAAATAACGTCTTACGGAAATATATATGCCTTAGTGAAGGTTTCACAAAATATATCTCCAGTTACATATTCAAATTTATGTTGAATAAATAAAACGTTTGAATGGATGAAATAATACTCAAGTTCTGTATAGTATTAATAAAAGACATGTTTCATTTCACACTCATTTATTAAGTCCAACATTATCAAAGTTGAAAAATCATAATTTTTGTTCAATGCGAACCACTATTGTAATACAGTATTTTAACTTGACGGTGGAGCTTATTTATTTCTCTTGCTTCAATCGTAATAATTATTCCCTCACATTTCACAAAAAGCTATTGAAACAATGTAGTGACAATAATATATTGTATGTTCCCTTCTAATTATCAGCAGAAATAGGGTAAAACATATTGATCTAGTACAAGAAGGGGAAAATGCGTCACTAGTTAATCTCTACATTTGAAAACAAATTTGTATACAGTGATTTCTTCAGAATTTTTGGTTAAACTCCTGCTAACATAATATAAAATTCAGTCGATATTATCAATTTCTTGCTTCAATTTGAGAAGTGTGTTTTTCACAATTGAATTAAAAAATTCTATCTCAGTCCGTTTCAAAACATGAAAAACTTGCCACTTGAAAAATGTTATGCATCCCCACCATTTATATAGAATGTATAAAAAATATAACACGGAAAAGTAAGTAAAACTATTTGTGGAAGAGTATGTAACAGAAATAATCACTTCCCTAGAGTTTGAATTATTGATAATCCAAAACATTTACATTGAATTATTGATAATCCAAAAACATTTACATTTACAGAGACTCGCATAGGAATATTCAAGTTTCTTCGCATAATTTATATTACTGAAATAGAAACAAATCCCTCTCTACGACCAGTGGCAATATGAGCAAAATAAATCTTTCCACAACTGTTAATAATATAAAAAAGCACGAACTAATTGAATGATTCTTATCCGTGATAGGTTGTGACCGAAATACTGTAATGGCAGAATAAAAGTTTTACTCACTGTTAAATACTCAACAGAAGTTAAAAAAAGCTGACTAACTTATTGAATGATTCTTATCTTCAACATTGGCTTTATTCAACTCTGCCATTATCAATACTGAGTAATTAAGTGTTTTGGCTTACTTCTGTAATTTTAGTATTACTTTTTAGCCTTGAAACAGTAATAAGTGTTTTAGTAATTAAGTATTTCTTTGTTCTTTGTAAGTTATGCTTTAAAGTTACTGCAAACTAGAGCTTCATTCTCATATTTGGTCTCTCCGGGGTTGGTGCCACTATCTAGCGGTGAATTCTTGAACTAAATGAAGTCACCATTTAGCTTCACCTAGTGTTGAAAGAAGGCGTGACTATCCCTTTCACAATCTAGTCACAGCAGTGTATCAGTGTCAGCTGACCGGCAGCCATTTCAAGTTTAGAACCTCTGTTGGTGCCACTATCTGCGGTGAATTCTTGAACTATATACGAGTCACCATTTAGCTCCGCCTAGTGCTAAAAAGTAGGCAGTGACTATCCCTCACCGACCAATCACAGCTCAGTAACTTCAGCAAGTCCTGTTCCTGTTATGTTGACCAATAGAAATACACCTTGTAGAACTTTCATCTTGGAATCTTAAACTAGTTTTGAAGCCACTTTGGAAGTGAATTTTGTACGCTTGAGAATTGTGAAGCCCACCATTCTATGCATTGCTAAGACTAAACTAGTAGTTCTGTGAACCAGACCTTCGCCCTCAACTATTTTCGTGTTGTTAGGTTTCTCTCAAAACCAGAAAAATAAGTAAGTTGAGAACAACTTTGATAAATCATTCCATTAAATTAGCGTTTTATTCTAAATAATTTTTAAATAATAAAATGTCCAAGAACAAACAAATATCTACTCCATCATTAGTGCAACAAAAAGTATTCTCAATTTACATAATTTCCATAAGGGTTCCTTATACCAATCACAGCTCGATATGGCTGATGATGGCCCCATGATGGGGTGGATCCCCTGAATCTGCTGTTTCTTGTTACCATCATACAATAACAGAAATATATTTCAATGTAACAGTCCACATATTCAGGTGGAATCCCTAAATCTACATACTTCTTGGTGTTATCTATCATGTATTGTCGAAGTTATATTGACAACACTAATTATAAAAAAACTTTGTCATTTGAGAGAATAGATCTAATATACTTATACTTAATTTGAAACTTTAAATATACAAAGCCCTTACTGGAGGTTGTGCTTATTAATCTAAAATATGAAAGAGAGAGATAAACACCCATGAACTCATATAGGAGATCTTTAGAAGAGAAAGAACTCTCTAAAGTTTGAGGAGTTTACTTGAAATACTGAACTACATTTACAAGTATTCTTATCAGTCAGAATCACATGAAAATAAATTATTTCTGGTTAATTATTTTTAATTTTTGAAATAAAGATAGTGGAAAATAAAGGATTAGTGGAGGTTATACTGTTTTTCAGCTATACTTTGTGCTCTGTGTATTTGACAAGGTTATCCTTCTCTGTTCACTACTGAATTTTCATAACTCATGTTATGAAAATATTTCGTTGCTCTTCTCTATTCGTGAAATATCTCTGTAGATAGATTCAGGATGCTTTGAAAACTCATAGTAATAGTACACTACCAAACTTAACTCCCATCTTAGTCAGAGTTAGATGTTCCGTCGTTGAATATATGCGTACTTTTAGAATGATGAATAGTATTAAATTGACGTTTTAGCCGAAAACAAAAATTTGTCAAAGATTCTCAAAAATTAAATTCATAGATGTTTCTAGTATCAAATCCGTTTATTACAAGTTTCTATCATTCATGGTTACTGTTCTACGAACGTTTATATAGAACGCGACATCCGCCATTTTGAATCCGCCATTACTCGACTCAGACGCGAACCCCAGAGTAACATCAAGTGGTTTGGATATCCCTAGATACCCTAGAAACAGAATATTGGGGTCTGTTGCTTTCTTCACGAATATGCAATCAAAGGATTGTTTTCGTACATAAGGAACCCTACTAGATGCCCAGGTCAAGTCTGCAAAACGTCAACTCTCTTACAACGTTAACTAAACGTACTTGACATTTCAAGAAGCTCATGCCTCTGTATTAGCGTCGCCATTTAAAGTGCCTCTCAAGTCGACCAGTGACAACAAGCTGGAGGAAATTGAAAAGTCCGTTTGCTCAGAAACGGAAGTGGACTGGATTTCACTAATGGGTCTGAGAGGAAATTGAAGCAAGCTACGTAAGGAAACATCGGCCGAGATTGAAGCGCAGCAGGTCCACTGAATCAGAGCCTGATTTTCATTAGGAGAGACAAGAGATATAGTCGCATTGAAAGGGACAATGGCCCAGGGCTCGGATTAGAAGAGAGATACTAAAGTTGGATTAGAGGATGCAAACTATATCGTACACAAGCTGAGAGACAATACCAGCAGCCAGGATAGTTCAATTCAAACTTGACAATGGCGCCGACATTTTCACCTCCACCAAACAGAATTTCTCCCTTTATTTCATTAAATTCATCATCCATTTGTTCCAACAACTCCGAAATACTACCGCGACATCAAACGAAAAACTCTTGACATTGATACAAAGTCATCCATCACAATTTAAGGCTCTGTTTGAGAAGATTAATCCTTGACATTGCTATTCATTTGATATGTTTACAGAGATACTTCTACGTCGTATTTAATACAGATTAAATAGGTTGTCAAAGGGCAAAGCGCGGACGGTTTCCGTCAAGAACGGAATGGAAATGCTGTATAAACTTTGTAGAAGATTAATCACTTGTCACTCTGTTCCAGTATGTTACAGAAATACCTTCACATAGTTCGCTTTGTTTAATGTCTTCACGATCTTTCCGATTTGTCTATCTCCATCGATCTTCATCTGAGATACTTCTTCAGTCAAGAACAGAATACAAATGCTAAATGTATAAAACTGTCAAAAGACAAAACGCGGACGGTTTTATCCATGGTTCTAGGTGCATCAATAATACTCTTCTTCTTCTTCTTCTTCTTCTTCTTCTTCTTCTTCTTCTTCTTCTTCCTTCTTCTTCTTCTTCTTCTTCTTCTTCTTCTTCTTCTTCTTCTTCTTCTTCTTCTTCTTCTTCTTCTCACCTTCTCCTCCAGTTGACCCTTCGGTCCTTCTGATCTCCTCCAAACACATGGTTTTCGTGCTTCGTCTTACTCTATTCTTCTTACTCTTCATTACATCTTCATCTAACATGTAGTTATTTATCTTGATAAGGAGAGTGTAGTCAGTAATACATGTTATCATGAGCAATACTGCTCCTGAGAAAATTGAGAAATTCATATTTTATAGTTTGGAATTTGAAAATTTGATCGCTTATTCCATACCATCATATTTTTCTGTTTCGAATGCTTATAGGTCCAAGACCAAAATTTTAAAAATACCCGCGATAATTGAAATTATTTATAACAAGAGTATGAAATATTTGCATTTTCCAACGTACAGTAATAACCAACACTAGCATACACGAAATACAAATAATTGATGATGATAATATCAGTTTGACATTTGTGTGTTCCAGACCGTATTCAATAATTCGGATACAATATTGGAGTCTCTCTTACTAGCCCTAGTTTGTTTCTTTTAGAAACAAATAAAATCATTTACTGATTACAGCTCAGCTCTTGGATTTCTTGGTTCTCTTCTTGATTTCATACAATGTTGTAAGATATTATTAGAGAAGATTTCCTCCCAATTCCTCGATGCAATAAACCGGTTAGTCAAGACAAGATTATTCAAGAGAGAGATTAGTCAAGTTTAGAGGAATTTAACCCAATCATCTTGCTCATGAAGCAGGACAACACCGATGCAATGCCTAAATAGCCATTCTCCTACCGTCTCTACTTGACTAAGTGTAAATATTCAATTATTCGGTGTACGCCTAGCCTTATTCAAATATTCTACCGATCGGTATTTTCAATTCTTTTGGTATTTTCAATTGGTGATTTATTATTGCACTGATTGGAATAACTGCTCTTTCCAAATAAGAAATGATTGGAATAACTGTGTTCTCTCCAAACAACAATGGGTAGGTGGTCAAGCGTTTGTAGCACAATGTTTTAGGCTACATTCAAAGTTGAATAAATTCAATATCAAGCTACAGCTGTTTCGAATAGTGCAGCAACAGACCTGGAGAAGAGGCATTGTTGTTTGGAACACAATTGACTAACTTCTATGAAAGCGCCCTTTTCAGATTGAAAATCATTGTCCCTTAGGTTAATTGCGCGCGCGTCATTGTTCTGCATCTTATTTCATTGCCATTCATATCAAAGAGAATTTCAATCTGGAGTTCTCAAGCTGAAGAATTTAATTGAATGTCGAAGTTTTGGTACTCTATTCTTAAAATTATTAGAAATTATTTCGAGTTTCCTGACAAATGCCACTTGAGAGGGAAATTAAAAACGAATACAGGGCAAACTTTGTGGTCAAAGTTTAGCGATATAATTTCATCGTTTTCTATGAGCTTCATGCCATTGCTTGATGAACCAAAGTAGAAAAGAATTTGGCTTTTGAAATTAAGAGAAATATACTGTTGTAATGTTGTAATTGAACTTCAAAATTTGAGAAATTTATGGATCTAGATGTGATTGATTTAGCAGTTGATGAATTAATTGATTACAAATGATCGAAGAGTTACTGTTCCTGAAAAAGAGTATAGGGTGAAGTTTCAAACATCCAGCGGGCTGTCATTGATGGAGTGGAACAATCCTATCTTTCCTATGTTAAAGACGGGTGAAGCCTGTGTCTCGATCTCATTGGCCGAATAACACTCTGGACCGAATTTTGGCGCTGTATTCGAATTCAGAGCCATCATGTTAAATTTAATTTTCATGAAAGTTCATGGTATCTTTTGCGGTATAAATCAAAACTGTTGAGAGAATATAGTTAATATTTACGGCAAAATACAACATTTTTGTCGGATTTTGTGTTTTTTAGGTTGGTTTGGGTAGAAGTTATGTAGATGTTTTCAAATACAGCGCCAAAATTAGGTCCAATAATAATGGCCGACATCCTACTCCCCTGATTTCTCTTACTTCCTCTCCATTAGAAGATAAGGTTATGTTCGTTTTCGTATCTCCATTCAAACATCGCATCGGTTTACAAATTCCAGTGAAGAACGTTGTTACATAATATAAAGAAAATTACAAAAAAAAAAAAAATTGTTCACATGTTTTTGCAGTTTACAAGTTTGATACACGCTAATGGTGGTTGGGAAATTTATGATTGCTTTTCAGCGCCGCGGGGCTGGAGAAAGAAATGGCGAAACAAAATGTAGCAGAAAATTGAATTTGCATAGCAGCCTTCTCCAACCCGCGAGCGCCCTTAGCAAGTTTTTCCTATCCGTAACTCGGTATAATGTTTGTTCGTATCCAGCAACGCTGATAAGATGGTTACTGCACTATGTTGATGCAAGAAATGATGTCGGTTGAAGTTAGTGTGTAGATTGCGCGCATCACGAATGAATAGCGAGAAATGAATATTCAAGACGTCGCTTCAAACTTGGAAACATGTGATGAAATCAAGCGTCTTCTGCGAATTAATTAAGATTCACATGATTATTTGCAAATTAATGAGGTACAACTACTAATCGATTGAATTCTAATTAATTGTCATTAATAGAATTCTAAGGTTTACTTTATCAAGAAGGTTAACTATAGTTTGAAAGGGAAAAATAGTAATAAGAAGAAGAAACACTATCCAGCTCATCCGAGGACCCATCATGACAGAAGCCAGAGAAGGAAAAACAAATTTTCAACTTCTGTACAGTACTACGTATATTGAAGCTCCAGAAAATTTTCAATAATTTGGCTCAAACACCTATAAACATGTAATAGAGGTTTTAGAATTGGTAGGGTTCTGGGTCTGAAAGGAACATGATTATTTCAATTTTAAGGTTCTACATATTCTGTTTGGGTTTTAAGTTATGAAAATTAAAACTAACCATTTACTAATCTAGGATTATACACAACAATCATCAAGCTATTATTTACAATTCACGACCATAGAAGTGCAGAATGGAAGTAGGCCTACTAAAATATAAACTTGAAAATTATTTGAAATATAAACAGACGATAAGGTTCTTAATTAAAAACTTCTCAATCGACCAACTTCATTAATCAACAGACTTTTCCATAACTTTACAACATCAGCAATTTATGTTAATAAATTAATAATTAAGCAACAATTTTTTCAAGTCAATTGACAATTTTCAAGTGACAATTTCCCAAGTTCGTATAATATTATTCACTTAATGAAATTAAAATTCACATATGGAGTTGTATAATTAAAATTCTTGATCGATTAGTTCACCAATTCTGGGCATTATTTTCACGACAAGAATGAAAATACAGAGTGACTTTGAATGGATTATTTTTGGAATGAAAGTACAGTAGTTCAAATTGAAAGTGACGTTGAATAGAACCGTTCATGTTGAGCGGGTTGCGTCACTAGAAATGCAGGCGCCACGCGCCAGACAGGAGATGTGACCTCGAATTTGAACTTGATCTTCACAATACTTCACTTGCATCTGATTCACTATTCTAAAATTAGATTCTTGATTCTGTTCTGGAATTCAAGTGGTCCTGAATCTGATATGGGTATTGCAAAAAAGTCCAACAAAATGTACTAGAATTCATAAATTTACAATTTAATCCTGAAAGTGTATACTTTCTTAATATTTTAGTGTTAAACTTTATCCTATTTTAGTGTATACTTGTTTAATATCTTTAAAGTTTCATAAACGTTCTTGTTCCTCATTATGTTCCCTCTCTTAAACACTAGAATGAATGAAAGAAATAGACAGCGGTCTTTATTTAGATTTTTTAGAAAACAGTAGTAAAAGTAATGTACATACAAAATTGTCGGCAAATTTTCTCCATGGCATAGTGTCATCAGCAGAACTCCCATAAACACTAGAATAGTGGGGAATGAATTTGCAAAGAAATATAGTGAGAGGGCAGTATATAGTTTCTAAAATATGTTGTGTTGTTTCGGTCTCATACACTTTTAGACTTTCTGATGACAAAAAGAACATTTTTTCAAAATTATTGAATATGATGAGAAGTGGAATCGAACTTCAACCCAAGTGAAAATTAGGTACACGGCGAGGTGGAACTACCTTCTGGTCTCCCCACCGATCAAAGCCATACGCTAAATATAATAATAACAGTGAGAGAGCTACAAAGAGAGAGTGAGAGATGATACAATGGAGAGAAACAATGAACTTGTTGGAAGCATAATATCTATGTAGTCAAATAACTGTTACCGAAAATTGTAAATAGAAGGGCGAAATACAGTCAGTTCCAAGAACCATCAATAATATTTCATTTGACCGGACGCATTGTTTGATTGCTCAATACGGTCAACAAACAACGCTTCGCCAATGCTCTGAATCTACAATATTGAATCTCATAATAATGTCTTGTAGCGGAGAACTCATTTGCCATATGTATGTCCCCAGGGAACTACAGATGTGTTTAGATTTCAAACATCATTGATGTACTTGTGTCCATCAAATTGCTAATTTAATTGAAATTCCATCACTGATATCAAATAGAGGAAGAGAAACTATGACTAACTACAACTCAATTCATGCAATCTAATGTAATTAAATTACCACTTGTCCATCGGCAACTGTATTTACCCAATGATAACAGTAACTTGATTCTAATTGGACAGCAGTATTTTCAGGAAACGTGTTCTCAGCAATCAGACAAAATGGCATTATAAATACTATTCAATTTTCTCATTGAATGTGAACATCGTGTAACATAGCAGTATATTGTGCAGTAAAATCCCGGTTATCCGAGTCCCTGTTAACCGAGCCTGTCATTCAAAAATTGTAAACATAAATAAAGGTCGAGCAAGGAAAGAGGTTATCTCAGAAGACGATCAAGTATTTTCTTTAAATAATCTATCTTTCTACTTGCTAACAGGTCTGTAATTGTGATTATTATATGTTTTTGCTTCAATAAACAAGTTTTGTAACCTTACGTCTTTTTTTACCATAATTCAACTTGACCTTCGTATTATCCGAGTTTTCCCGTATCCGAGATCGTCCCGTTCCCAAATACCTCGGATAATCGGGAGTTTACTGTATTAATGTAGTTTCAATCACTTTTTATTATTCTTAGTAATAACACCATTAGCCTGGCACTATTTTTGTTCAATCATATCCTTCTTTTGTTGAAATCTCTTGGTATAGGCCTAAGTGAAAACAGATTTTTATAAGAAAATTTTTGGCATTTTTTGTATGAGTGAAGTTTCATGATTTTTCTTAGAGGTAAGGTTTTCTAAAATCAGGTAATAGAAACGTACAGATCAACATCTATTTTTGGGTCCTATATTCTCTTTATTGAAAATTTGGACATAACATCAATTTATGAACTAAATTTATGTAACTAAATTCAGGAATTTTCCTTACAAAATATTGTATATTGATTGATCTGTTCAAATGAATCAATTTATTAAGATTGAATTCAATACATAGCCTTTTAAAAATAGGATATATAATTTCATCCCTTTTTTAGAAGGGATTCGAGAAATGATCACCATTGTAACGAACGTGATACATTGACTATCAAATATCTATTCAATATGATCCAAACAGTTGATCGAATATAATTGTTCGATTGTAGATATTTAGCGAGTACGAAGTACCCTTGCTCGGTACTAAAACAATGTAGATACCACACAGCTTACTCATTCCAACGAAAACCCATCATCATAATAGATATCCATCTCATTCAACAACGATTCATGCACATAAATTAATTTCCAAACGTCTCATTTGTAAATAATCAGTTATTCAAAATCCATCTACATGACAACTCGTAAACTATGATAATACATCATACAACTAATAGATACAAGTTAACCCATCACACGCAAACTATCCAGATTAGAGAAATTACTGTCATGACAGAATAGGCAGATTGAGATCGTATCAACAAGGAATTCCTAGTATTTGAGACTTCAAATTCGGATTTTGAACCCTTCATTGTCACTGTATTAGAGTTGAAAATCAATCTATTGAACTTCTAGCCTGAATTATTATATGGTGACATCATTCAAATTCAATTGAGCTGCATTGAGAGTTAAATTCATCATCCAGTCCCCAATTTCTCATACGAGCTATTCATTATGATAATTTAACATCACCAATACATTGATCATCATACGAGCTATTGATTATAATAATTTATCATCAACAAATCATTGAGATTGAGTGTATAATATAGAAAAATTGAGATTTCCTGAGTGATGGTTCAGTATTTCAAAAGGATTATACAAGCAGCGAACTAAAACATAGTTCAACAATGAACGGATTGTATTTGACTGTCTGTCTCCTCTATCATAATGGCTAGTTGCATATGTACATTATCCACCCCATGTACCAGCATGTTAATTGATAAGGGCGTGGCATATTTACTCATCACACGCACACACCATACTGCTAATTGTTATCAACATTCATCGATTTAACAATACATGAAGAACAGAGCTGGTATTTGATACTGGGTTACACTGAATTGATTGACATTTGATACTGGGGAAACGCCAGTGTTTTTTAAATGGACAAGTATTTTCGAATTATACTTTCAAATCAATCAAATCAATTTATTTAGCCAGAAGAACAAGCATAAGACTACGTCAAAACAAAACAGAGTTCTTTGCAAGGTCTATTCTGGAGCTAGATGCAAAGATACAGTGACATTCATTCAATTTGACGCTTGACATTATATATGTATACATAGATAGATAGATATCATTTCGCGACGTTGCTGATGACCGTAGAGTACGATGGCAAAGAAATAATATCTGTCTATCTATCTGATGCCAAGCGTCAAATTAAATCAATATCACTGTAGGCGTGTTATCCGCAAGCATAAAAGCCCTACCAGATAATCAATAGAAAACAAACTTTCATATTGCAAATACCATCTTTCTATTAATTTTTTCATGTGTGTGTGAAATCTATGATTGAAAATGGAGCATGGAGAGCTAAGATATGCTAAGCTAATCAATTTTACTGAGTTTTAGATTCGATTTCACAATAAATCTGGACTAATTAACAGACAGCTATGAGCTCTTCCAAACGTTTTTCAAATGAATCACCAGAGAAATAAATCAATTCTGGGAAATCTATCAGTTTGTGAAAATTAATTGAAAACATGATTGAAGCTTGACAAATTATCCTGAATATAACCACTCCCATGAATCAATATAATATATATTATATGAACGACAATTATTTGAAACCATCATATTCATTCTACACCAGAAATTTATAATTTGGAAAATTATAGTAGAATATGATACATCACTGTGATTTTTATTAATCAAGTTACAATTCTATGTAGGAACAATATGTTCGTATCAATTCAATATTTACTCGTATTACAAGGTTGTAACCGCGAAAAATAATGACCGACAACACAGGAGCATGTTCATTACGGGAGCATTTCGAACGCCTATTGTTCTGTGAACCTGACTGTGGCCTATTGTGACGAAGGGTCGAGTCAAACATAAAACGTGTAATCTGGGAAAGCACAGCTCTATTGGCTGGCTTAATCGCGCACCCTAAAGGTGAATCGGCGAATGACGTCAGAGGCCCCCCTTTTCAAGGAGGGGTTGGTCTAGTGACGGGGGGGGGGGTCTGAACGAACACCTTTTCCACGGACCACTCTCTTCTCTCTCTACACGTGGAAGGAAGAGAGATAGAGACAAGAAAAAGAGGAATCTATCAATCCTTGCCGACCCAGCTTAGTGCAACTTGACCTATTTCATGCTATCATTGCTCTTACTCTTCACATATATAGCGGAACACTGATAACATCGACGTCTTTCAGTAGCTGGTATTGACCAACGAATGTCTTCCAGCGCTCCAGTAGCCTGGTTCAATTGAATTTTTGTTTCAATGTTTCCACTAAATGATTATGTTGGGTTGCACCAACCGGGATCCAGTTAAACCTGCATTTTTGAAATGACTGTAAAAAATAGACGGATGAATATTTCAAAATTTTATTGTTTCTATCTTAATCTACATTGAAAAGCGGGAAAGACAATTTAAATGTTGTTTCTTAAAAGCTTTTTAATCTAGATTAAGACAGTAACAATACAATTTGAAATATTCATCCGTCTATATTTTAGTCATTTAAAAAATGCAGGTTTGATTGGTACACCCTGTATTTTGAATCTGCTGATACGATTAGCATTGTACTGATCCTGGATAAAAATTGATTTTGTTTGTTGCAACTCAACATTAAAGAATACACGATCAAATTCATCCAATATCCAATAGGACTATGAGATAATCAGGTAAGCTACCCACACACGAGACATCCATGAACAGCCGCGTTATAACAGTCCTTGTCCAGTGTATGGATAACTTATCTAATCAGTTTCATCATTGAATTATATCACCCATACTAGTATTTTTTATAGTAGTATTTGGCGGATGGCGAATAATTTTTTATTAAACGTCTCCTTGGTAACGGTAGATGTTCAGTTGATTTATTCTTAAATATGTTTTATAAATGTTATATACAGTATTCATGTGAAAATAATTCAAGATGGAAGGAAATGAGATATTGCAACTATTCAATTGCTTTTGAATCATAATAATTAACTGAACGAAATTCCTAATTAATAACGCTAATAACTACTCTGAAGTCTGTTATGCTATGCCGTAGCGGAAGTCTCCAGAGTAGTTTATAGCATTATTAATTGGGAATTTCGTTCAATTAATTATTTAAAAAATCAACATAACATTACCCGTTACCATAGAAACGTTAAATGAAAGTCATTCGCCATCCACCAAATTAAAAAAACTCCTATACCTGTTATAAATCACCCCCTGTTCATCAATTAATAATCTTGGAATAACAGATCATCAGGGAGGGAACTCAAGACACAGTTTGCCGCGTAATAATAGTTCACGTCTAGTGTATGGCTAACTCACCTGATCGGCAAGGTTATTAAACCTTATTTATCAAGATTATTACAGATTGATAGCCAGTTGAAAGGATTCTTCAATACAAAATGAGAATCTCATTCATGAAAAAGTAAAATTTCCTACTAAAAATGTCTTATCACCTCTGGAATTCCATAAACTTTAGAGAAATATTCTCAGTATCATCATTGTTTCAAGACTTTTAGAAATTTCAATTCTTAGCCGAGTACATTAACCATACAATAACAGGGTGGGACCCTTGAGAATAGTTTACTAGCATTTCTCAATTTTCATACAGAATCGTTTTGCTAAGTACTACACTCAGCACTTCTGTCCCAAAGGATCCTCAAATACCACTTCCAAGTGTTGCTTCAACGTTTCAGAGGTAAACGGGAAGGCAAAAGGCTAAACATGATTTGGACATTCAAAGAGGGAAATGGATTAAGGAATTATCATAGCCCTTGAGGCGTTCAATATATAGCAGAAAGGAAGAGCAAAAGAGATAGTAGAAGAGAGAAAGAGAGAGAGACAGAACAGGGAAAAGTTGCAAGGAAGATGACGCATTAGATTCGGGTGGTCGCGAGGGACCAAATTTTCTAAGCAGTACTAGGTCGAGTAAAAGGACTTTATGCCATCCTAAAGCAGCCAGATCGATAGTGGCCATTTTGAAAGCAACAGAACTTGCAGTACTGTGAATTTTGGCCTGCATTTGAACTTTTATTCAACGATGAACAGATCGTATTTTGTAACAAGAGAATAGGCAAAGATGATCTTCAACTAAAATTATTCAGAATACTTCCGTCAAACCGATAAGATTTTAATAAAATAATTCATCAGAATAACCATTGAGGATGTCTTGGCTATAAAGTGCTATATTTTTCTAGGATATTTACAGGAACAGTATAGTTGATCATGGAAGAGAATTTTGCTACTCACAGTTATGTGTTTCATTTGATCTTACAGTAAGATTACTGACAGTAGAGAGTATTTCTTGACACTTACCTAGAAAAAATAAACGAAAAATCAATAAATTAACTAAGTAAAAATTATACATGTTAAAGTAAAGGACCACTTGAATGTATCAGTATAAAATACAACAAAAATTTATTCATCTATTCATTTACATACATACAAAAGTTCACAGACAAAAAGTCCATTACAAGCCTTATTGACATAATTGTTAAAAATTTTAAAATATTCGTCATTTAACTAAAGTAGAAAAGTTTTTTTGTAGATTTGTAGTGAGAAAATGGTATCAAAATGTATTTTTCAAAAATTTAAGTAAAATAAAACAATTCAAGAATGAAAATTCTAGCTTCATTAATTCCAAACTGACATTTACTCTTCTAATCAATTAGTAGTGCATCAATTTCCAACCTGACAACCTTCTTTATCAATTGTCAGTCCCCAACTGGTTCTATCTTCATTACGAATGAAGCTGATAACAGAGAGACCGCAAGAGTTGCAGATGCACAGCCCTTGATGCAAATAAAACACACAAAGTGCATGCTATAAACTGATCTCTGCCAACACATGCATGCTGTATCAGGTGACAATGACATTGTATTACTATTAAAAATGATGTGTTGCCTCAAAGCTTGTACATTTTGGTGAAACAATGTCACTTTACCTCAAAGTAAAAGCTCTGCCAGCAGTTGGCCACAGAGAGAGAGAGGGCGTGATATTCCAACAGCAATGGTGGGGACAGGATTTAGTTAATAAGTTGTCAGCTGTCACTTTACCACCAAGCAAAGGCTATTTTGCCTTCTATTACACACCTGTGTTCAGTAGCAGCTAATTGAAACGGGCCTTGCTTCCAGTGTAAATTGAAAAAATAGTTGATTTTCAAAAGGCTTCGACAAAAATCTCTTTTTACTTCAATTGTTTATGCTGACATACCTAAGAAGCTGCACTTTTTTATATTGCCAGAGTCATGACGTCACAAAATTCAACAGTGATAGTGAAACTTATATTGCCAGATCCATGACGTCACATAATTCAACAGTGATAGAGGAACAAGTTTCAAATTTAACAATTTTGAGTGTCATCTCAAAGAAAATTCAGATTACGAACGCTATCCTAACATTATAATATTGGTTCTAAACCAACTGGATATTTCATTGCATGAACACCACAGAAAAACAAGAATGTGCAAGCGACCGAAAATACAGGTCCAACTCCATGACAATATTGGAAAAACAGTCAGAACCAATAAACATTCCAGAAATATACCCCAAAGTTTTTGAATTAGGAACTCTTTGTTTTCAGTTGGGAAGTTCCAAGTATGTTCCAAGAATGTATGGTAGAGTGCATTCAGTAATCGATAGGAGATATTATGATGATGGCGCCATGTGACAAATGGGGGCCACACATATTGTTTCTGTTTCAGTTTCTCACACACACACTCTCTCACTCTATCTCTCTATTTTCTCTTCATCCTTAATCTCTCTCCCTCTCATCATTCCAATTAATCTTCACCTCTCTTCCTCATAGCTCCCTCCAAGTACGGTTTCTCTCCCTCAACTCTCTTCTTTCAACTCCAAAATGCTTCTCGTTCACTTCACATGCTCCACATCTCTTCTCACACTTCAATCTCTCTCTCTTTCTTTCTCTCCCGCCAATGTAACCCGAGAGACAAAAGGAAGCCATCATCACATCATCCGGATATTCTAGACTTTCTCGACAATAGCGAAAGCTTTTTCCCCCGCAAAGCAAACTGAGGTTTGAGTGAACGCCTCACTGCATCAGCTCCCTTAGCGCCGTGCAAATACTGCAATCATTTCCAAGAATAGAGTACTATAGAGTACACTTAACTCAATCAATTTCCTTTGTACAGTAGTGCTTTTCCAAAAATGCCATCTATCATTCAAAAACAATCTTCAACGGATTTGGTCTTCACTTATTCACTAATAATTAGTGCATTATTGGTATTTCTATTGTTTTGGACGAAGTTATCACTATTCACTACCAATTAGTGGCATTTCCATTGTTTTGAGCGGTGTGATTCCCTTTTGGAATGAATATGGAAAGAGAGTTGAAGGAATTTATTCAAGACTAGTTATGATTTTGCAGTCTAGCATAAAAAAATACTTTTAAAATATGAAGTACAGTAAACTCCCGGTTATCCAAGTCTCGGTTAACCGAGCCTGTCATTTAAAAATAACAAACCTAGATAAAGGTCTTGATAGCAAGGGAAGAGGTTATCTCAGAAGACGATCAAAGACTTTTTAAAGAAATAATCCATGTTTCTACTTGCTTACGGGTCTGTAATTGTGATTATTATACGTTTTTGCTTCCAATAAACCAGTCTTATATCCTTTCCCGGGGTATTAAGTATTTTTTACCATAACTCAATTTAACCTTCGTATTATCCGAGTTTTCCCGTATCCGAGGTCGTCTCGGTTCCAATTAACTCGGATAATCGGGATTCTACTGTAGGTGAAGTTTAAAATATACCCATGTAGAAAAGGTGTTTGAATAGGTGAAGAATTGAAACCTACCTAGCAAACATAGAAAGAAGTAATAGATGATCAAAATAATAGGGACATGAAAAGATGTCCCTTTTCTCGTTTATCCTTAAAAGTTTAATACAAATGAGATACTGGACGATTAAAGAGATTTTCTCTGTGACATGCAAATTTGATTTATTGACGTTTCAATCTTATCAATGACAAATATTAGCCTGCGAGCTATCCCATAACACGCTCCTATCTGTCTTTCAAATTGGCGGCTAGAGATGTCGATTTCCATCCGATTCGATAGTGGGAGATAAATGAGAGATATGTTTTCTCGATTTGATATATTGATGGCGAATAAATAAAGATATACATCCAGTGCAGTCACCTGTCGATCGACATTGCCATCAAACTCTGATTCATTGCTACGTTTTATTTTGCATCACTTCAAACGCACAGAAGCGTTCGCGGGCTTCAAACAGAATAAAGATGATTTGTTAATGGTTCAACATCAACGATACCGTTTTACGATTACATTCAACTTGTTTAGGAACCGGTTGAAACATTAACGTGTTTATTTAACAAAGCAACTTCATTATTTTGTTGTTGCTGCTGTCATGATACAATTTTTTGTTTTAATTTTTGTTGAATCAAACAAAACCGTCATTCCAGTTTTGCCATGTAATGTTGTTTTTAATGCGTGAAATATACTAGAGACATTAAGAGCCCTTAATATCATTGCCATTGATGTTTTTTTTTATGTGTGAATTAATATACTAGAGACGTTCAGAGCCCTTACTATCATTGACTGAATTCATCCAAACGAGGTGATTTTTGTGTGCGAGTCAAAACGAGTTTACTCCTTCGGACGCTATTTTCCAACCAATAAGCATGAAAATAGTACCAAATTGTTCAGAAAGATCTGTAGAATGTTTGTATAACCTTAAAAATTCGATTTTCCAATTTAAAAATGGCAGTACGAGTCGATGAACATTAAGAAAAATTGACTCATTCTAACCTACAATTGAAAAAAAATGAAGAGTGATAAGTTTGATATTATATTATAAATTCTATATATATTTTTATAAATATATTTATTATATTATATTATATTATAAGAATAAAATTGATATTTCAAGGTACAGCAAAAATTCTAGCAATTTTTATCTTAAATTTAGAACCATACACACATTTCTAGCTTTAAAAATAGCGACCGAAGGGGTAAGCAAACTGCGGAGTGCCTGTTTTCATGTTTTTTCCTTTCAAAAAAATAATATTAAGGGCCCTTAGCTAAGTTGACTGACAACGGAAAGTAGTTGAATCGTTGATAAACAACAACAAGTCGTTAATGAAACTAGTTGAATCAACGAGCCCCTCTGAAACAGAATGATCAACAAGGGGAATGATTGATGTGCGTGCACTTTGTAGCAATGAATCTTTTACTAGCTCGTGTCACATGTATCATACGGCTGACTGGTCGCTGAAGACTGTTTGTGACAGGATCAGATCTTTTGACCTCATACGAACCGAAGAGACAACTCAAACGCGCACATTGTGATGATTGGTACACAAGCAACAGGTGATGCACACAGTTGCAACAAACACAAGAACCGTTTGATTCTTGACAAGAACAACTGATTGATTAAGAAACTTGAATGAATGATTGAAAAATTCAAATGAAAGTAAAAATTAATTTGAAAAATAAAATTAATAATTAAATAACAGCACTGATAAATAGATGGTTATTGATTTCATAGCCTGATAACATACTGAAGAGTCAAAGATACTAGATAGTAGCGATCATTTATTTTTGTTGAAATTAAATTTCAAATACAAAATATTCTTGCACATTCAATAATGTAAACAAATCATAACTACGATTTGATGATTCATTGAGATGGAGGAATGGTTCTCGATTTCATAAAGGTCATCACACACTTCTCTTCAAGCATTCCTATTCATTTCATTTGTTTTTGTAAATGTCAATTACATTTCTATACTTTGTTACTTGTTTGAACCGCCATTGCTGTGATGTTTGTAGAAACCGCCCATTGTGGGAGGAGCTTATCTAGGCCAATGGCAGTCGGTCACCTTGATAGGCCATTCAACTGCCAATCACAGCGCTCGGTCACGAGTATAAATTCTGCTACAGCTACACTGTACTTTAGTTTTAGTTTATAATGGTGTAACAACCGAAACTGCGGTATCTCGTTGTTTTATTAAATATGTGGTTTTGACAACATCAAGTCTTCTTATTCAGTAGAGTTACAACTCATTGAATTGAATTTTCTCACTAAGATGTTTTGCAGACTTTTGCTAGATCTCAGAAAATTCGAGTTAATGAGAGTTGAAAAATTATAAAGGTGATCAAATGAAAGAGAAATTTCTTCTCTTTGAAATCCTTTTGATGTTTTTAAGTTTGAATATACACACTGAAATATTATGTTTAACGCAGATAAAAATATTGGGCTACATGCAATATAAAAAAAAAAGAATGTATTTCAACGTTTTCACATTATTTTTTCCACCAATTAGCTTCTAAATTTATATATTTATCTTATGTCTTATACTATGTAATTAAATAAATGAAATGTTATGATAATTCAGTACATTTTTTTAATCCGGCCCGCCTAGGCATTCTGAATGTAAAATATGGCCCTGTGCAAATTTGAGTTTGACACCTCTGCTCTAGAGACTGACAGAGAGGACAAGTCATTACAAAATAATAACTTCATATTATTTTTCTTCTTATCTGACAACTTTTCTCTATGTACAGCCAACGTTTTGTATGCCTGTTCCAGTCTTTCATCCTAATCACTCGAGTTTTTGCAAAGTTACAAGTATTTTTCTGATTGAATACTATTCCAGTCCAATTTTCGCAACATTCAACAAGTAGGCTACTTTCCTTCTGGAAATGAGGCATCAGGTTAAAGACCAGAATGATTGATGGGGGACATTTTCTATTTACGCAGCCATCTAAGCAGAGAATGGCGTAATTTTTCTCTTCAGAGAGAAGCAGAGCAGGACTCGCTGGAAGAATGAAAATAATCTGGGCGGCACAATAGAATCCACCCGGAGCAGTAATTCGAAACATCTGACCCAACTTCTCTCAATACTACCTCTCAGTTCAACAAAATTCTTTATAACCCTTCTTAGTGCTCCATCCATTTCCCGCTTCGCGACCCGTACTCATCCTATTATTTACTTTTCCAGGTTATTAATTTATTAGCCCGTCTAGGTAATTTCCGACACTATGAAGATCATTGATGGAAATACACAGTTCGTTTTAGTATCTATCCATTCAATGGCAAATCTATGATTCTAAAAGTGATTCTTTGTAGGTGAATCTGAATAGAGATGAGAATGAAAGAGAGAAGAAGAGATGGTGCAGACTAGAAAGAGGGAAATGTAAGACAGAAAGAGCTGAAATGGAATTATGGAGAATATGAATGAAGTGGAAATTGGAAGAGTAGGAGACTAACTGAAGAAGCAAATATAAAAAAAAGAAAGGAAGAAGAAGAAGAGAAAATATAATAGGAGGAGGATAGCGATAAGAGGTTCATAGAGAAGAATGAAAAAGAAGTAACTGGAAAGAATTCGAAAATAAGACACTGAAGAGAGTGAAAAAATACAAAAAAGGATAAGGTGGAGAAGAAGAAGAAGGAGGAGGAGGACGAGGATGAGGAGGGAGGAGAAGAGAAAGAAAAGAGAAGATGTAAAGGATGGAAAAAGAAATTGGATGATCGAGAGGTACATGAAAAGTACGATGACTTGAAAGTATCGATGGAGAATTTGAAGAAGAAGAAGGAGGAAGAGAAATGAGATATAGGAGGAGGAGAAAGAACAGGAAAGTTAGTAAAATACGAAGATGAGAAAGAAAGAGTGGATAAGTAAGTATATGGTGGAAACTTATGTTTTTAAGTAACGAAAGTATCGATAGAATTTGAAGAAGAAAATGGGGAAAGAAAAATAGATATAGTGAAAAGAATAGATATACATTCAATATTTGAATAGATTCAGATACGGTGATCTGAATATTGAGAAGATAAGATGAAGCTGTCGGAGCAAAATGGCTCAGGACCCAGGTGGTAAATTCACCATTCCGAATAATTCTAGCATTTAATAGCTATCAAGAAATGAAATTGCTGCACTAATACAAGACGGATGTACAAAGTTTTAATTATTCTGCGTAGACAGTTGTAGTAAATGTAAGTGAATCCGCCCATATCTTACAAGTTTGATGAGGTATCTTACAGAGGAAGTCATTGGGGATTAAGAAGTAACAGTATATAAGTTTGTAGATGTAGAACAGTAAATATGAGATGCAATAAATTCAGAAGCATAACCTGACTTATTACTCCTTCTAACGACTGTCATTCACTTATCCGTATAGTGGAAAAGGAGATGTAAGGAAATACGTCACACGGACTCTAGGAAAACTTGGAACACCAAGGACTCCTACTTCATCATTATTATAATTTTGAAGTTCTCCAGGAGATTTTGAGACAGCGACCAACCAGAGACGGTCGTTAATCTTTATTAATGTCTTCTTTAATGTAGCTTTATTGCTGTTGTTTCACAGCTGAGCCCGCTCTATCCTACGTAATAGAAAAACGGTGACGTCACCAGAGAAAAAAGAGAGAGAGAGAGAGAGTTAGAGTTAGAGAGTGAGAGAGAGTTAGAGAAAGAGAGAGAGGGAGAAGAACCGGCTTCACTTGTCAGCAATGAGAAAAGTTCGCCCTTCAATTATTTACGTTTATAGGGTGAACGACACCGTTCTTGAAAGTGAAGAGTCAAAAGAGATTTTCTAGTCGTCATTTTTTAGGGAAAACGTTTATCATTATAGTCCTCGAGTAATATGTTGCTCACTATCACCGTATAAACTACCAACCCCATTAAAGTTGCAAATGGATAAATTTACTCCAATAAACTATCCAGTTATTGTGGACTGTACTTTTTTGTAGTACCCAGTTTCAACAGAACAGTGCTCGTGTTACAAAAACGTGTTTTTTTTTTTGACAGAATAATGTTCGTGTTCCAACAGATAAGGCAGAGATTCAATTCATACGCATACTTTCCTGAGGGTGATATTTCTTGGAAACAAGTTAATAATAGCCTACAAAAAATTCACAAGGGAAATTCATGGAGCTGATCATCTGTTGAGAAAAACGGAAAGAATAAATTGAGCAGAAAATTCCAATGTTTCTCTCACAAAATGAAATGGCGGAAAAAATGCAAGCCAGCAATAATATTTTTCCTAATACGCGGAATTCATTTTGTTATTTTATTCGACCAAAGCGAGTTTTTTGCTGAGCTTTACAATACTTGGGTTTTCTAAATAATGCTGGAACAAGGGGAAATCTTTTAAAAAGTCATTTCGTACAGAATGTGAAGCCGAGAGGGAAACTAATTGGAAAGTAGACTTTTCCAAGCCCGAACTCTAAAACATGTATGTTTCAGAGAAAACTAAAAATGAACTGATAGATCTTCTGTTGTAAGCCTTTTTGCCATTGATATATTATTCATTTAAGTAGAGCAATGATGAAATAAATTGAATTTTTTCAAGTGGAATAGATTCTTAAAATATCAGACTAACATATCGCATCGATGTTAATATAGTCAGGCACCAATATTGAAGGTTTTAAAAACGTTGCACGCCTGATCAAGCTGCCGTATTTTTTCAACTCTTCAATAAAGCTTGTATTGAATTTATTATCCTGTTACCCCCTCCCCCCCTTGACTGAATGAGGTCAGCCGATAATAAAGCTAGCTCAGTAGGCTTTAAAAATTAATTGCTACCACCCCAACCCTCATTTCAAAATAGAGTGTAAAACTAATTGAAAAAGCAGACGAGAAAAAAGGATTTCAGTGAGTTTCAATTACCCACTCCACATATCAAAATTGAATAGCAATTTGAGTAACTATTGAATTTTGTAGAAAAAGGAGTCACAAAACTGAGAGATCAGTGACCAAAGCAACGCTGGTTGATAAAGCTATGCAGATTAATGAATAAATTGTTATTAATCGTTTAAAGGTTTAAATTTTAAATTCGAATACGTTGAAATGACATTCAATCATTTGTTTCAAAACAAAATAATGTAAAGCAACTGATTATAGTTTAGGTCGAATACACACTCTCAAAGACATTAGTATGAGCATTTTATACACTTTCTACTGTAGATCTCATCTAGATCAAAACTTGAACAATTTTTCGATAATATTGATCATTTATGAATAATAATTAATAAATAATTATAATCAATGCACAATTTATGAGCGGATATTTTTCAATTTATCAGGCAGATAATTAAAACAATTTTTCAAAGTTATTAGTTTCAATTTGAATTAAGTAATTAGATACTAGGTTACCATATTAGTATTAGATATTATATTATTATTAGTATTAGATATTAGGTTACCATATTGATATATTTCAATTATAACTTTTCTTTACTTTAATGATACTCCATAATCAGTAATAATTTTGAATTACAGTGATATTAATTTAATTTGACGCTTGGTATTAGATAGATATTATTTCTTTGCCATTGTATTCTACGGTCATCAGCAACGTCAAGAAATGATATCTCTCTATCTATCTAATGCCAAGCGTCAAATAAAAATGAATGTCACTGTAACTGGGATGAGTTGAATTGTTTTCCCAATATTTGAAACTATGCAGCTCTGTTAAAATTGAAACAGTACAAGAAAAAGTGAACATTCGTGTTCAATTTTTTCAGCAGTCAAATTTATTTTTATGAGCGGCTTCAGCTGCTATTTTGACGCGCGAAAATCACAGAAAACAATTTACAAAAGGTTTTCAAGTCTCAGTAACGTCAAGTACTGAAGGCATGGATTAGTGATGACCTTCAAAAAATCAAGTGCTCATGCGTCACAGATACGCGACTAATATACAAAACTACCGCAGAAAGAGATAGAGAATGGGGAAGAGCACGAATATGTGGAAGAGAAAAACTGATTGACAGGAAATGGTGTGGGAGAAAAAGTGACAAACAGATGGGGAGGGGGAGCAAGCAGTCACAGACAGTGTAAACGAAAAATCTAACAAGAAAAACAAAAAAAGAGAACGGAGAACATTATGAAGACAAAGAAGAAATGATTAGAAGAGGAGCAATGACAGACAGAATAAAAATGAGATAAAACAGAGACAGGCAAATAAATAGAATGAAATAGAAACATAGTTTCAAAAGCATATTGTTGTTCATGAAGATAGCAAGCCATATTATTGACATTGCTTCAGCGTTGAGCAGTTGCTCAGAAAACAATTCAACTAACAGCTCAGAAACAACTTTTTATTCAGAGCCTGATTCAAACACTACACCACAAAAAGGTTCAACTCGAAAAAAATGAAAAATTTACACTATGCAATTTGTATTCCAATGGACTAATTTTTTTAACAATCTCTTCTTCAATTTCAAATCTCTTCTTCATTTTTATAACAATCTCTGAGTCGAAAATACTGCAGTAGCCGCAAATCAACAAGAGAGATTCATACTTCCAAAGTTTCTTCATCACTGAATAGTGATTTCATTTTTGTGAAAATGTGAGCATCAAGTTAAAGTACACGTAGTTGTCCTACTTACGATTACATTGCTTCTCTAAGTTTAGAATGATAACTTTGTCGGACACTTACCTAAAAAAGAAAAAATACATTATTTTACAGTAAGCTAAATAGAGCTAATTTATAAAATTCCAAAATTTAACGACAACATTTTACATTTCTATTTTTTAGGGTAATGCCTAGTTGGTAAGTGAATATGGCATGCAGACAAACGTCATATACGGAGTATGTAAACACACATGAATTACTGAAATTTTTTTGAAATAATCATCTTATCGTGGGTGTCAAGGTTGAGTGGTAGAAAGGACTTTCTAGTCCTAACTCCGCCTAATAAAAAATATTTTCATTTCATCTTACGAACAATATCGACACAAAAAAAAAAAAAAAAACAAAATTCATCACAACATACACTATACTCTATACATCACATACAATAAAAACGTTTTTCTTGATAATCTAGTTGATATGGAGAGCTATGATTACTCATATTCATTCCTTAACGTAAAGGACAGTTTCCGATACATTTGACCTACTTTTGAAGGACCAATTTTCTATACAGTTTCTTGGCAATCGCTATTCGTTTCAAGTAAAAACTCATTTTATTCGGGTTAGTTGTAAATTACTAATTACTGCTTGATGAACGATGATGCAAGCAATCACTTTAACATAGAAATAATCCTAGTTTACTAATCACAATTTTCCAGCTCTTGTAAGAGACAAAGACAAGAATGTGTTAGTCGAAACTTTTCCATCTGCTAATAGCATTCGTGTTAAAAGCGGCAGAAAGAAGCGCCAGCGGCAATAGCAAGTAATGTTCTCGACTCGCTCTTCAAATTATAACGCCTGAAAAGTTCAGATACATCTCTCTAAATGAGATTAGAATCAAGATTGAATGGCTGAGCGCTTCAACAAAGTTTCAAAGCACATTGAGGGTTGTATGCTACCGGTAACAAATCTCTTGATCTCGAGGGCTAATAGTGACGTATTGCAGTTGCCGTTATACAACACGTGGCTTTAATCGTTGATTATTAACAGGTGTCGTCTGGGATTTAACCAAAATTACGCTAGTGTTGAACTGAAGCGTACATGTCATCACTTTATGTTGGAGGTTCACTTTGCTAAATCCCCTGGATTGACAATGAATCACCTCATTGGACCTTTTCATAATAATGGAAGTGGATGATGAATCCACTATGATGCAGCTAAATTGTGGATAAAATCGTACACACTTTAGGGGTATTCACGATGTTGGAGTTGATAAGTCAGTGTTAAGACAAGTACATTGGAAAAAAATTAGCAGATGAGATAGCAGATAGCGCAGGTTTGAGTCCGTTAACTCTAGCTATCTCTGAGCTATCTAGCTATCTCTATAACGGCGACCATTTCATATTGTGAATACGGTACTTTCATTTCCATCATCTTCTTTCAATATCCTCCAGTTTTCCGATCAGATCAGTTTAAATAAATTAGAAAAACAAATAGAACATTTTAGAATGTTAGAATGATAAGAATCTGATTACTGAGATTGATAAGTCGAAAAATTGTCTCTAAACGACAAGCTAGATACAGAGTTATTTCGCGCAATAACTTTCCGACATTTCAAATTATTAAGAAGTCAAAATGATGATAAATTACAACCGTTTTTCCATTACGGCTTCCTTTTCAATAAAGAACCGCCACAGGCCTCTATCGTATGATAGAGGGCAAGCGTTTACAAGAAGCAATTAATTTCAGTTTTGTTGGCTGTCAAGCACATACCTTCAGCCAAAGGGTCTAGCATAGCACTTTTGCTATATGATTTTTTATAGGGCAGACATCGATGTTCTTTCAAAGACGAAAAGGTTTCAGAAGAATAAGAAGAAGGGAATAAGTTGACGAGATTACAGTTAAATTACTTATAACACAGTCATAGATACAGTATTAAAGATATCAATTGGAGATACAGTATTACTTGACATGTTTTTTATACATTCAGCAGTGGCGAAGCGTGGTATACTTAACCGGTCATCACCGGGTACTTGTCCTATAGGAAGTATACCACGTTTTGCCAGACATTCAGAAGTAAGTTATCTTCAATCATGAATAACGTTTTTCAATTCTTATTCTCATCTGCATTGATTAGTGTTAGTGGCGAAGCGTGGTATACTTATTTGGTCATCGCCGGGTATATTTCCAGGAAATAAGTATGACCAAATAAGTATACCATGGTTTGCCACGGATTAGTGTGTTGTTATTTAAGTAGTGTTGATCAGTACTCATTGATTTTATGAAGGTTGGAACAGTTCGAAAACCGTTTGAATTGTCTGATTGTGTTTTGTTCATCAGTTTCTTCCAGTTTTTATTGATATTTTTGTTAATTTTTCAAGTTTTCCAAACTCAATCTTGAATTCGAAGTCTTTCTGTAGTGCTTCTATACTGTGTGTGAGACATTGAAAATTTATTTATTGTCTAAGTAATTGATTGAAGCGTAGCAGTATTTTTATTTTGAATTGTGATTTTTACAATATTTGTAAACTTTTGTTTCTTGAATAACAAATTAAAAATTTCATTTAATAGATTAAACTGTTAATTATCTGGAAATATTACCTTTTAATTCATTGAAAAGAATCTAATTATAAGAGGACAGGTTAATTTTTTATTCAGCTATACCTATACCATCATTTTCTAGTTATTTTTCAGCTACTCAATCCTATAACTGAATAATTTTGTGTAGCTCTGACTTCCACCCAATACACACAATTACCTTGGGACACGATGTAGGTTCGAAGTACTGCCATAACCATAAAATACAGGACGTGATATTGAACTAGCCAATAGCATCAATAGCGAGGCTTCTATTGGCTGAGGCAAAAAATAGGTCCGAGATAATTGGCTATTGCAAAGATGCGTCTTACATTATTCGGGGCCATTCTACATGTCACCATTTAATTCAATGGATTCAATATCGGAGAACATTTTTTTTGTACACCATGCTTACATGAAATCACGCCAAACAAGCCGCGAGAAAAATTGTATTCTGTATTTTTTTACCTGAAATAAATCAGCTTGAATTTTGTATTCAGTCCCTGAATAAATAAACGTTATAACTTTCTGTAACCGTATGAACTAGAAAAAAATGTTTCGCTAACTTCATCAAGTTTGAGTTTTCAAGTTCAATTAAATTGGAATCAACTAAGGAAGAATACATATAACTTCTACATGTATTATACTAATGTGTCATGTTTCAGCCAAAAAGCTTAAAAATCTTCTAGATATCTTGGTACTAGCTTACATCAAGGAAAGAATCTTTTGTTGTCATTTCCACTATAAATTGAGTGTAAAATAAAAATAATTTCAATTTTAAAATTAATATTTCAATTTTTTTAAATTTTCAGCAAATAATTAAGAGAAAAATACTAAAAATAATGTTGAGCACCGATTTAGATATTGGAAATAATCTGAATCTACATCAGAGAAGTAAATGGAATTGATAAGAAAAAGTTATTAGAAACAAGCTAGTAGGAGAATAATGAATTGATTCCGTCTATTTCAAAATTACTAAATCATAAATAAATAAATTACCATGTTACAGTTTCTTCAAGACTTACAGTTTTACAATTGCATGACCAATTTTCTTCAATAGCATTCTTTGTTAGTACTGTAATTATAACTTGATATTACATTATTTAATTTATTGATAATAAATTACATCTTGATTAAATGGCAAGAGCTTGAGTTGAATTTAGGTTCAATTCTTTTTTCTTTTTTGAAAAAGAGATAATGATGTGAGAAATAGAATTAATAAATTGTGTGGATAGGTGTGAGGAAACTGAAATAATATTCTGGAAAAATGAAATGAGATAACTAAGAGAAAATTATTCAAGAGGAACGTGTAGAGAATTCTGCGTCAATCCTAATCCCAATTGTCGGTTTTACTGGAATTTTGACAAGCTTCTCGTTCACGAGAGAATCAATAAAGTTGTGAGTAGATAATTCTCAACCCGCTCAGCCGTCGTATTAAGTCAGATACCTTCAAAGTCAAATCCCCTCAGTTGAAGTTGACATGAGAGTTTGAGAGCTGACGTTTCTTTGCTTTGATTAGCGAGCTTAGTGACTAATTAATCAATCAATCAGTATTGCAAGACGTGATTAACCACTCTCATGGTGTTACATCAACACTGGGGTGAGAGAATTAGTTCTGCGCCCTATTTACCACATAGAGTACTGATGCAATTGAATAAACACGAGAGGATTTCATATGGTTTTGAATTGAGATACAACATTAAATCCTGCGAATGGAATTTTCCAAGAATGTTCACTTGAATGTTACATGAAATTCTGTCTGTTCCTTGCTCAAAAGTGATTCAATTATTCATATAACTAATATCAAGGGAAGCCTGATGAAAATACATTTTCAAAATTGTTACGTGGACATTTATTGTTTGAGGATGATGTTTTGTGTATAATTTTTGTTCAAGTGAAAACTGTTTTCTGTTTTGAAGAGCAATACAGGAATTTCAAAATCAATTATAAATCATAACCATATTAATACCCTATATTCAACAATACAACAATAAAAATCTTTATTATTATTTATTTAGCGTATGGCAAATACACAACACATAATTAATAATACACCACTATCAAATAACATATTACATACATTACAAATTTTACACGGAAAAAATAAAAATCTTTATTCAACGTTATGAGTTCGCATTTATTGAGAGACATGATTTAATCTTGTCTATGGAATTTTCGATGAATAATAAGTATTTTGTTGAACGACGTAGCTTCTATATGTTCTTGAAAATGATCATCGATCGGCCAGTGAGACGAGTTGACGCCAATCCTAGTATTTATGAGCAGTAAAAACTTGAGACTGAATCACCCCATAAAAATATCTTATTGTACATGTTCCAACAATTGTGCAGTATGGAATGCGACGCTTATATATCAAGCATGACACAAAAATGGGACATAAAAAATCAATCAGTCTATTAGTTCACGAATTGCAACACAAATACACAAAGTTACCCCGTACAGCTTCAATAAATCGGATTTCACCAATCTTCGTTTAATTATTTGACGTCTGTCCTTCCGACTGTCTGTAAAGCATTTCAGGTCTTGTTATAATAGATTTTAATGAGTTTTGGCAGAAACACTCTTTTTTGAATCGAACGACGAAGATGATTGTGTAAGTATTTAGATATTTTACATTTTCAGGACAAAAAAAAAAAGAAAAGAATGCTCTCTAATATAACTAGATATTACTATAACTATATCTATTAATAAATGATATTTATTGCCTTTAAAGCCATTACAGCAATTGGTTCGTCAAAACAATATATATTATAATTATTATAGTATATACTATTATAACTATTAATATAACTAGATATTAACTAGATGTTGAGACAATTAACATATTGGAAATACAGTAGCATCAATTCATAATTTCTGTCTGTCTTATGTGGGATAATGTATATATTATCCAAGGTTAATAGAGAGAAGGTTGAACCATCGCTAGTATACGGCGCAAAGTGGAGGGGGAAGTCTGATTTTTTGATTCATGTAACGTCACACTCGCAGTTCGCCAATTACGATTCAATTATCAACAGCTAATATTATCAAAATAAATTATCAAGATGACGTCAGCCGAATCAGTCCCCTCACTCAAAAAGCTTGTGGATTCAAAAAGCATTAGGAATGGTTCAACCTTCTGTCTAATAACCTTGATGTATATCACCATAGGGAAAATTAACATTTTTCCCCATGATATTTTCTGTTTCTTTTAGTTTGAAGAATACCGTGGTGGCACTGGAGTCGCTATTTTTTTGACACCCTGCATATTTACTCAATCATATTCTTCAAACTTACGTGTAATGAAGAACAAAACACGCCGTTTGATCATTTATGCTCTGTTTCATGTAGAAGTGAACTTGTAATTCATGTAAGTGAACATGTAGAATTCACGTAATAATGAGGTTCAACCGAACACACTTGTTACCTGAAATTCAGATGCTGGAAACCTAACGTAACATGGAGTTGTAAATCAATAGTTGCCCATTAACTCCCAACTGATTCAACGAATTCAGACAACTGTTGCATGGAAATTTAGATAGCAATGCGTCTAGTGAGCATTGGCAATAAGCTTCCATTAGTTTCATCAGTTGTTGAACTGACATGAGTGGAGCAATGCACTCGCTACCCTCACCACGATAATTATCAAGGGCCGCATGATATGGTGGCAACACCAAGCTCTACAGTTAATTAGTTTCCAGCATGTTTACAGCTGGAATGTGTTCAGTAATTTTATCAACCAATGACAGCGGGGCGTGAAATTGCAAAATGATTGAGGTATGCTAATAATTAATAGCACCACTTCCGAATCAACCAATTACCAAACTAATGGCGTTTGTTGAATTTGATCGTTAACCGGACATGGGAAACTTAGATCATGAAAAAAGATTTCATAAAAGAAGGAGCTTTATTAGTGACGATTACAGTAAAACTTAATCCTACACATATCAAGAGAATTCGAAAATATTTCAAGTAACATATTATTTCAAGTAAATATTTATAAATACATTTTTATTTAAAGTAAATAACAAATGTAAGGAACTAAAAAATAATAAAGTTAATAGAAGGAGCCTCATCATTGACGAATACAGTGAAATTTAATCCTACACATTTCAAGATAATTTTTCTAAAATATTTGAATCAAATGTGTGAAATTTTTATAAATTATATAGTTTCCAAATTGAACAGTGGGTTGAAGAATGATGTCAGGTTATATAAGGACTCTTTCACACCAGTGCGGTACCGGCTTGAACCGAATTGAATATTTTGATTGATGAATTATTATGATAATAATAATTATAATATAATTAAAATTTTTACTTTTACAGTATAATAAATAATTTATAATAAATAAATAAATGAATCTTGTGGGTGTATTCAGACGCTAAAGAGTGAATACACCCATTAAGATACTTCAATTATCCGGTCCGATCCGGGCCCGGACAGCACTGGTGTGAAAGAGACATAAAACACGAGAATGAAAGCATCCTCTCACTTTCTACAAACATTCTCAAACTATCCAAGTTTCAATCAATTTCTACAAAACTTAGCAAATAGTTTTGTTGAGAAAGAATTCCCAAATGTTGGGAGATAAATGGATTCTTCTTCTTAAGATGCGAGCAATTAAGAAAATTGGATAGAGATTAGAATCCATCGCAAATTCCTATTCAATGGGAGAATGATGAATCAAGATTTCAAACTAACTTCCAGAGAGAATAGAAGTAAATTTCTTATTCTATACTCTCTGCTAACTTCTTCAGCCTGTCGATATCAATCGTAGTCATAAATTGCACAATCAAAACTGTACGTGACATTCCAAACGCGCGAAGCTTCAAATGAAATATTTTCAGTTAAAGCACGATGGGAAACTTTTGGAAATCACTTGGAAAGTAACAACTTTCACCATCATAAATCTTTGAATTCACTCATTTTCTACTGTCACAGTTCAGAGAGAAAAACAGCGAAAAGTGATTTGATCAAAGGTTAAAGGTGAATATTCACATGCAGTACTTCATCAAAGATAATTTAAAACCATGATTTAAAGCCTGGCATACTTTTATTAAATTTTGCTACTCCTTACTAAATTAAGAGAGTCCATCATCATGTTATTTGTAACCAGTGAGTTTAAAATATAGTAGTAGGTCAATTAAACATGCAAATAGAATGAGTCCCTGATGACTAAGATAACACGGTTTACATAATAGAAGTTGTCCACTGGGTATCAACTACCTATATTTTCCTGTAATTCAAAAAAATTTTAATGCCACAACTTGACCATGTTTTCTTCATTTGAAAACAATAAGAGGCATAGAACAAAAATTTCGTTTCAAAATTTTAGTTTCATGTTTTTACAGTCTTCAAGTTTCAAGTCAAAATATATTGGGAAGAAAGTACACTAAATAGGCTTGACAATATCCCTAGAATGATAAATAATAAATCATTAAAATTTATTCTGTAGGAATTCAAGAAAAAATAGTAGCCATTAAGGAACTTCTGAAATCAAAATCAGTTCCAGAAGAATCAATTAAAGATTAATATCATTAGACTTTGAATAAACCAAAACCCTTAAAACCCAAACTATTAAAGACCGTACTTGAAAACGTTGCTTACTGAAGTAGATGCCTTACACAAATAAATGTCAGTTTCTAACATCAAACAGTAGCTCAGTTATAAAGAATAGATAATAATGATGACTAAAATATGGATTTTTATAAATATTGGTTTATAGATAGGACTAATAACAATCATTCAAAAGTTAGCAACTGGAATAACAAAACACGTGTTTTCAAATGATGACGTTCAGACAACGCGGTTGCAGGATCGTCTGAGCGTCATCATTTGAAACCCATGTTTTGTTATTCCAGTCGCCGATTTGAGTTTCCAAGTGTGAGTAGAGCCTAACAACCATTTAAAATTTATTGAAATCTCATCCAAATTGTACGTTTATTTATATTTGAAATGAAGTAAAGATCCAATATAACTGCCTTCTTTTTTCACTCCGAACTTGAGTACGGAAAGTTCATAAATACGGCCCTGCAATAACACGGCCCTAAATGAGTCATGTATAATCTTCACAGGAATTTCAACTGGTTTGTATGGTTGAATGGCTTTTCTAAGCGAGAATTCTATTACTTAGGAAAGAGCTCTTAATCAAGTCAGGAGTTCTACATAATACTAATATCCGTTCAAGAGTCCAAACTATCAGAAAAAAACACCACTTTTGAGATGGAGGAGACTAAATGCAAGGTCAGAGCTCTGAAGAGTGAACACAAAGCAGAGCCCAGGGCTTGTTTTTCAATTTTGAATCTCATTACGAAGCAAAGTTTTTAACACGTTCCCTCTCAGATACTGAGCCAGAACATCGAGTTCGCAAGTCTTCCCTAAATTAGAAAAGTCGAGAAAAAGTGGATCGCTTTCACTTTCATTTCTTTTCAAACGGTAATTCACTTTGAGGCCCCCACAAATCAACAAGACACCGAATTTATATTGAATTTAAAATTGACTTTAATTCCCTTCTGAGATATGAATGTATACATATAATAGTTACATACCTTTTACCATGATTTCAGTACCAATAACATGGAATTTGAATAGTAGGCTAACAACCTACGTTGAAAACTTCTGGCTAGTAAATCAATTTACTGTAAATCTGACAACGTCCCATATCTCTATAGCCACAAAGTGACTGACTAATCCTAAATTTAAATAAATCTGATCTTGATACCATCTCATCAAATTTGATAGTTATCAAAAATTCATCAATGGAGAAAACCGAGTACTCCTATATACATTACTCTAAAATTACTGTTTTAGAAACTGGGGCCAATCATATTTATTAAGTTTATATTTAGTATAATAAAATATGGTAAAGAAACATTACCAGTAGTCAAACCCCTAAGTATTAAGGGAAGATTTTTTAAAACCTTTCACAAAATCAATATTAGGTCGCGGTAAGTGTCAATAAAGTAATTGATAAAATTTGTATAATTTTTTGACCATTTTAAGGCTCTCTACATTGTAGAGGAATTTCTGGTCTCGAGTAATATTATAATATAAACAAACAAGTTTATTATAAACAAACATGATTGGTGCATTCATGCAGCATCAGCGTAGAAAGGCATGAGATATGTAGAGAATTATGAGAACAATTTTACTTCTATTCTCTCTGGAGGTACGTAATAAAATATTGCTCCTACTATAATTCTTTCTGGTTTTCGCCAGACCAGACCGTCTGGAAAAATCCTGGAGGTCATCCTGGAAATCTAGATTGAGCATAGGAGAAATTCCGTTTCCGATGTAATTTTAGTTGAGCCCTCAGGCAGCTCTGTCCTGACTCCCAGTCTCGTCAAAGTGTGAAAAAGTTGCCAGGAATCAATCTTGTCGTTACTTCTACAGATTACATCATCAGTGAAAATAATATTTAATATAGTTGTAACCTTGAACTTGTAACCTTACAGTACTTGATACCTCTCCAAACACCCAATGTTTTGCATCTATTCGTAATATCGAATACTAGACGAATACTGAATTTATTACAATTTTTCTATCTTCTATACTCTCGTTCCTGATAGTGTTTTCTGTAAGTACAGGTATAATAGGTATAAGTATTTGTGAGATGTATTTCATTTATCTTATTTTAGAGATGATTCTAAGCTACAGTGTAATGTTTTCGTACATTAAATTCTGAGGCTAGGCGTACACCGGTTAGTCAAGACAAGACGAGATTAGTCACGTTTAGTCACAGTACTTCACATAGTTGCTTATGAAGCAACACACACCGATTAGTCATTGCATCGGTGTGTGCTGCTTCATAAGCAACTATGTGAAATACTGTGACTAAACATGACTGATGTCGTCATGTCTTGTCTTGACTAACCGGTGTACGCCTAGCCTACGTCAAGACAAGACTAGATTAGTCACGTTTAGCCACAGTAAGTCACATAGTTGCTTATGAAGCAGCACACACCGATGCAATGACTAATCGGTGTGTGTTGCTTCATAAGCATCTATGTGAAGTACTGTGACTAAACGTGACCAATCTCGACTTGTCTTGTCTTGACTAACCAGTGTACGCCTAGCTTAAAGATAACCAGATGAAAGTGAAACCCCAGTTCCAAGTTTGTCCGTTGATGCTACTAGCATCTGGTCACGATTTCCGTGACCTTAGATCGTCCTTGACCAAGTTACCTACGTAGTTAGATTGAGGAAGACTTGGGCCGATCATCTCAAAGGCATCCCGATCCGTTGCTAACGAGCTCTCCTACTAGTCACTTCAATTTGCATCAGCACGCATGCGTCAAATTGTTACAAAATCTAATTTACTGGTAACGGACCTCAGGGAAATCTCAAAATCGATTGGGCTTTTTTGTGGAGCAATTTCTGTTAACAGTATACTTATATCCCGAGAGCCCTTCTTTTTTAACTACACCCCACTAATGAAATTTTTCATCAGGCTTGTTCTTTATTGACATTGACATTAAACTACTACTGCTCTGGCTTGATAAGAGATGCTTAAGTTTATAGAGCAGCTTAAAAAAGCTGTTTAAGTTTAAAGAGCAGCTTATAAGTTTTGCATAAGCAGCTGCATAAGTTTTCTTACTATAAACGGTTTGATGATGTTTGGGGGAACTTTTCATCTCAATTTGTAATTGTTTCAAATTATTATTGTAGGTTGATTATTATTCTTATATTTTTATTGTTGGAGCTTATTAGAGCTTCATAACTTTTCCTACTATGAACGTTATGTAAATGTTTGGGAGGACCTTCTAATCTCTACTTGAGGTTTCTTTTTAATTTTTCTTTAGTACGTTGATTACTCTTATTGGTGGACCGTTATCAAATGATCAAATAAAATTACTTTATATTTCTCAAGATTTGGATTTGCGATATTTTTCTCAATTTTCAAACTTATTTCCATCAATGAAGACGTGAAACATATTCTTCCTTCGATTGAAAAATTACTCTCAACATTATGCTATATGAGGCAACTATAGCTAGAGATTATAATCTCTTCTATTCTCTAGAAAACCAATTTATACTATTCATTTTATTAAATTTGATACCTATACACCAGTGACAAACAAAAAATTCTATTCCATTTCAAGTGACACAATTTTTTAAAGCTAGTGATTTCCCCTAGGTAAGCAGTAATAACGTAACCCACTCTCCCTAATCCAGGGCAATGGCTACTTTTCCATCCGGTGGTGAATTTGAAATTTTAGCAGGACGAGACAAAGTTTTTTAATTGAAAACAACAATTAGCTTCAGCCCGTACACCAGCAGGCACTCTGGAGAATAGCCTCCACGCACAAGGAACACACACAGCAACCTTATTTTATTTATGAGTGCCATAAGCGGGTAGAAAGAGAGAAGAAATGAAAAGAGAACGAAAATAGAAAGAGCAACAGAGAAGGAGAGAGAGAAAGCGACTCGCTGTCGCTGAGAGTGAGTGAGAGTAAGGAGAGAGTAAGAGGAAAATAAGTTTTCCTCTGACGTCCATAACTTAGCTCGCAGAGAATCTACTTCAGAAAGAACACTCCTCATCATACGAGAGAGCCTTTTTTCAGCAGTAGTTCAAGTGGCATTTCGACCCGAGACGCGCGCCCGATAAATGCAATGTGTAATGCGAGCGACATGCGCCACTTCAAACCAACGGATAAAATTGGACCCTTGGAAGGAGGCAATGGGAAAAGAGGAAGTAGAAAGCATTGGCGCAAATGGGAGAAAGGTAAAGGAACGGCAGAGGGAGGAGAAAACATGAAAAATAGGAGGGTGAAGAACATGAGCTCTAGGCTTGTGCAGGTAAGGAGGAGGATGATGACAGATGACGACTGTTTTAGGAAAGACGGAGGAAACTTACGGACCACTCCTTTAAGAAGAAAAGAAAATGGAGGAGGTGAAGGTAAACATTGGAAAAACAGAAAAATCAGGAAGAGAATGGACCAAGAAGAAGAGATTGGAGTGAGTAATTAGGAAGGAGAACAAAAATGAGAGCAAATAAATAGGAGATACATACCTGAAAGACGGAAAATATGATAGGGTAAAAAAGGTGCAGTTGGAAGAGGAGGAGTGGGAGAAGGAGAAGGAGGAGGAGAAATGGGAGGAGGGGGAGTAGGAGAGGGAGAAGGCCGATGAGGAGGAGGGGAAGGGGGAGAATAAGAACGAGGAGAAGGCGAGGAGCAGAATAAGGAGAAGGAGAAAGAGAGAGAGAAGAAAGCAGGAGAGGGGGAGGACGAAGAAGAAAAATGAACAAAGGATTTTGAAGGTGATGGAAAAGGAGCAGAAGTAGCAATGGAGAGTAGAGAAAGATGAAGAAAGAAGCCAATAAGAAGAACGGAAATATAAAATATGAGAAGTAGAAGAAGGAGGAGGAGAAGTGGTGATGGTAGAAAAGAGGAAACGTAAAGGGAATAAAATAAAACAGGAGGGAATAAAATGGATAAGAATTAGCAGCGAAGGAAGGAGAAAACGATATAAACAAATCAGAGGAAGATGAAGAAAATAAAAAAATTGGGTGGGGAAGGAGAAAAATGAGAAGAGATATAGGAGGAAATGCAGAATAAGAAGAACCAACCCAGCCGAAGGGAAAATGTCAGGTTTCAGACAAATTGACATGAGACAACACCGACATGATTCCAGCAAATGAAATATATGACAGCCAAAGAACTTCGCGATTCAGGCGTCTCCTGTCTATAAATTCGTTAAAATGGATGAAAGAGGCCTATAAAGGAAGCCAGATCAAAATGTGAGTTATAAGCCAAAGAACGTGAATGTCAGTCCAAATTGAAATGATGTGGATCTGAGTACACTTTCATTTCTTAATTTTTGAGGATGTCAATTTTCCATGAGGGGTATTAGTTTACCTTTTACAGGACGGCTGCTGAATGGTGCTTGAATCAAACGAGCGTAAAGGGAGGTTTCAGCCGCAATCCTGCGAAAATTCTTCTCTAAACTTAAGACAGATAAAGTCCAAAACATTTCCTCATTTGGATAAATATTCAAGGGAGGTTGATTATGTCCACAACCCTTACAGTGCCAGGGGTATTCATTTTTTCCATGTATACCAGGCCTATTTAGAGTTTGTAGTGTTAGTAAAATAATCATATTAGCCTTTTACTCCTGAGAAAACTGAGAAACTTGCATAGAAATCAGTTTATTTTTCAATAAACGCCAGCACATTGGTCCTAGAAATTTTCGCGGCGGTAATCTAGGGAGAGCTGATAATGAGGGATTTTTTAGTTTTAGTTGGGTTCCGAACCGATTTGGTTAAAAAACAAGTTGGTTGAATCGTTAAATGTAAGATCATCAATAGCCTAATAAAGGTTTTCAAGTGAAAATAGAGGTAAAATTTTAAATAGGGGGTTTGAAAAAATTAAGGTGGATGTCAAAATTCACGAGCAATTTAATCAGTTTATACAATATAGGCTATGTGTACTGCATACAAGAAGAGGGTTTGTACTGTATTTACAATTTGAACCCAATACTGTCATTATAAACAATAATATAAACCGTGGTGAAGCGTGGTATACTAATTATAATGTATATATTTGGTTTACCTCCTTTCCTACGGGAAATATACCCGGCGATGACCAAATAAGTATACCACGCTTCGCCACTAAATATAAATTTTATTTACCGCAGAGTTAAGGGAAGATCCAGTTGAATCTAACCGCCGTAAAATGATACCATGCAATGATCTAACTGAACTAAAGCAACATAACCAATAACCAATGAAAGAATCTAACGTAAATAGTGTACAATGAAGTCATTTTACGGAGGTTGAATCCAATTGGATTTTCATATAAGTATTGCAGTTAAAAATATTGGTTGCTGAATAATTTTATTTGGAAAAACTACGAGTGAATGTGGAAAATTCAATCAGCTATTGATGGAGAAAAATACTGTAAATGGAACAATGAAAAAAATACACCTAAAAAATTGAAATTACAAAAAGCTGCAGAGACAATTGAATCCAATCAATTATTTAGAGAGAAAAACATTCATTCAATTATTGTCAGTTCAGTCAAACAGGATTAACCATGAACCAATAACATGAGAGAGCTTTTATCGATGAGATTAGGTTGTCATTAAATTGAGCAGCTGCTTCACTCAGTTCTCAAATAATGTCCTCGAAAATATGAATTGCTTGCTTTTTCTATTACTACAGTGATATTAATTTAATTTGACGCTTGGCATTTGCAAGCCAGAGATAGATAGAAGATAGATTTGCAAGCCAAGATAGACAGAGATATAATATTATTTCTTTGCCATCGTACTCTACGGTCGTCATCTAAGCTCAACGGCACTCTATCTATCTCTCTAATGTCAAGCGTCAAATTAAATGAATCTGATTATAGTCACCCGGGAATCGAGTACATATTTTTTTTATAAAATTTCAAATCAAGTCCAGTTATAGAACCCTGAAAGTTAACTGAAATATATGCTTTCAAAAAACTCTCTTTCTCTACTGAACTAAAACCCAGGAGGCTAAATAATACTGCATTCAAGAACAGAGATCTAGCTCCAGTTGATGTTTCATTTATAGTAAAACTGAAAACAAGAGCTGTAGTAATGTTTTATTGCAGTCATAAAAATTTATGCTCAAAGGGATGTTTCCTGTTTTTCCAGTTAGTTCTCTCACATTTGAATTCGAGGCATTTTACATTTTCAATTGTTCAAGAGCATAGATTTCATCGAATGCACTGCAAAATTTTTATTCCTACTTCAGTTTTGTAACGGTGAAAACATTTGAAACATGCTGCAGTTCGATTAAATTCAATGTTCTGCAAATAAATCAAGTTAATATATGATTTGACATGTGCTTGGAAAAAAACATTTGCATAATACAAAATAAAATGTTATATAACAAAATAAATTTCTATCCAAAAAGTTATAGAGTTTATTTACAAATAGCTTTGAATAGTCTTTGGAAACATATGTTAACAAGTAAAAATTTACAAAAATAAATAAAAAATTTTAATAAAATGAATACTTTGTAGTGTAGTGTTGTTTTATAACAAAAGAATTACAGAAACTTATATATAACAAATGTTTTATAACAAAGTTACATAGTCTAAACGCACGCATGTCATAGCCATGTAAAAATTGATTTACGTGTAAAAATATAGCCTTTACTATACTTTTCTATGGCTGAGGTGATGCTAAAATCGAGGATTGAACAAATATAAATTCTGAAGAGGGCTGTTGAAGGAGTTCATTCACTTTTGAGTGGGGGATAGTGTGATGAAAGATGAGAAATGAAGATGACTAATCTAGTTGATTACCTTGAAAAATAACAAATTAAGTAAGATTGAAGCAGAACTTACATAGATCGCAATAAGAAACAATTAATAATATAAATTGTCACTTAATTTACAATGAATATATTTAATTTAATAAATATCATTTAATTTACAATAATTTTACAATGAATATAAATTGTGATGTGTTAAAAGTTTCGTGCTCTAACTTTTTATGAAAATTCAAAATTTTTCGATCATCGATAATTGTTCTGTGCTGTGTTTAAGGGCCGGTTTCTCCAACGAAATTAAACCAAGTTTTTTTCATATGTTTTAAAACTTGGTTTAATTTTGGAGACTCTCTTAATATATTTTCGGACTTCATAAAATCAAAAAATACTTTTAAATGCTAGTATCTATTTTCTGGTGAAACACCATGTTCCTATTGTGGGATAATTGGTTATGTTTGAAGTGGAACATCTCTAATCAGGTCTCCCACTATTAAAGCCATACGCTAAATAAAAATAAATAAAATCATGCTGAATTTGATCAATAACTAATATAAAACTCAGCTTAGAAACCCCTTAATAAAAGCTAAAATCGAGGAGATTGAACAAATATAAAATCTGAAGAGGGCGGTTGAAGGAGTTCATTCACTTCAGAACTTTCACAATACTTTTCATCAAAGAATAAAACTTCGGCTTTGGTATGGCTGACCAAACATTTTTTCTTTATGAAAGCTGCATAGCTTTCAGTCGTTAGCAAAGTCGAACTTTTAATTCGAATCCGTTTGTATTTGATTAATTCCACTTGAAATTTTCAACTACACTTTTCATAGATTACATGAAAAATATCTAGTTTAGTTGGTGAATCAAAAGAGTGTTCAGATAGTTTTGGCTTCGAATCTAGTTCGGTTTCCTATTCATTTCTAGGAAAAGAAAATTCTAATATGGTGAATTGCTTGTTAATTTTCCGAACAAATCGAAGCCATTTTCTTTCTTTCGAATATTTTGTACCAAAAGGAATAATACCCTGACTTTTTCGAGCCTCCCTCCCCTCCCCTCATTCATGGTTTCAAGTGAGCCGGAGACATTCGGTCCCAGAGATGGTATGAAGTTGTATGTAGTATGAGTATATCCTCCGCAGCGTCATTTGTCAATAATGCAGTTCTCTCTGCTTTTCAGGCGTGCCAAGTTTCTTCATGTAGCCCCAGGCAAAAAGGCATGAACATTTTTAAGCAACGCAAACTCATTCTCCATCGAGATTAAAATATCCAGATGAAAGTGCGTAAAAGAGTAATTGGTACTTCCCGAATGGGGACTATTATACTTTTATCACTGTTATAATCTCCTTTCCCAACATAGTTTGTCTTTGGTGAAAATACCATTCTCTCTGTATATATAAGAGATAAATTGTAAATGTCCTACCATCCTATTATAGATAATACATCGAAGACTCCAAACTAAAACATTGTACTTTATACTTGAATAGATTATAACTACCATTATCGGCACGTACGCACAAAGATAAAGAATACAATGTATTCCTACTATGATTCTTCTTTCTTCTCTTTCTTCTTCATTACTCCTTCTTCTTCTTCTTCCTCTCCTTCTTTTTTTATGGAGAGTTAGATCTGTTCAAAACCTCATCACAATTGTAAGAATACGTTAGATAGAATTGCGTCTAACTTCAAGTATATCTATTCGGCGTAACACGTATAAGAATGGGAAAACAATGTATTCCTATGTTTATAGAAATTAGATCTATTTAAAGTATAAGGTACGAGGTGCATTATTAAAATTATTGGATCATTGGAAAGAAAGTATCATCCAAAGTTTATCTTAAAAGTAAGCTACAGTTGTAGTATCAACCCAAAAGAGTATAGGTATGAGGGTATGAGGTGAGGGAAAATCACGGCACTACCGGACGGCAGCTGACTTATCTTCACAAAGCCAAGATGCTTCTTAAATGAGATGCCAGTTCAACACTTTTACCATGCTGTCAGCACAATATCCAACACCGTCGAAAACTACAACAGTGTGCGCATTTAAATAACACACGTTTTCATAGTGGCTCCAGTTTATGTATTTTGCAGTTGTGGGAGTGCTACAGGAGATAGTTTTAAAAAGCTGCTGCATCAATGAAGTAGTAATATTAGTCATAATTGGTCTTAAAATACTTATGCCTTTGTTTTTAGTGAATACGACGTTTAAACTCCAGTCACATATTTAGTTGTAGCTTGACAACCATTCTCACCTAAGTTGTCTGGCAGCGGGTATCCGGACAAAGTGCAATCGGGCAGTATCGGACGATACAATGACCCACTTAAATTCTCACGGTTGTGTTTTAGATTCTGCTTTTCAGGGGATAATGGAGACCAGAAAGAGGAAATTGGACAGAAGAATCACTGAAATTGGGCTATTGAAAAAAGGGTGTTATATGGCTGAAATGACTAGAAGGTCAGGTACTACCGGACGGCGGCTGGCATCGGACAAAAGCCAGTTCTTAAAGTGGTGCAATTGGCAGCACTGTTCATACTATCACGATACAGCCAACTTTAATGTGAAGACTGCCCAAAAATGTATCCATTTGTGTGGGTATTTAATATCCCTCAAATATTAATTTAAAGTACTATTTTTTGTCTGTCCGATACCACCTTCATAAATTGAAAAGTGCGTTTTATGAGTAGTTAGGATTTTTGGAAAAAAAGTATGTTGCTATTGATATTATTTTATATATATTTGCGCCAGTATATAGATGATATACTAGTAAATTGTATATTTTACGCCAAAAGTTGGCATTTATCATAATCCTTTAACTGGGTACTTGAGAAAAAGCTAAGGTGGCCGATATCACCCGACCTTCCCCTATAGGGTATAAATTATCAGTTGTGATATCTTCAAAGTAAGTCTTGATATGATAGAATTCAACATATATTACATTGAGCAAATGTTTCTCGAATATAATTAAGTAGAAAATAAAAATGGTGTTTTAGGAGACAGGAGGAAGCCACAAGAAGAGTATTAATATTAAATGATTATTGGAATAGATAATTGCGGAATAGCAAAATGTTAGTTGAGAATATCATCCACAACATCTCTTGCTATAAATATCGGCTAAACTAAATATTGTCTCTCAACTAAATATCAATTGCACACTGCTGAATAAATAAATAAACTCATTGCATAAAAATGAAAACATAACTTCTAATTTATTTCAAAACGTATACTTCAAGAAATCTAACCTTTGCGGTAATAGATGGATATTAAATAGCAAGTATTTACAGCAAGAAACTTTGGAGAGAAATGATGAGCAATAGACGACTGCTCAACCCCAATAAGAGACAGGGTTGTTTGTTAGATGCCAACCATGATGAGTCGAGTTAGATTGGACGGAAAGACAATGTGCAAAGTTATAATTGCATACGACAATCGACACAATGGCGAAACTAACTTTTCCAAAGCTCACGACATAAAGCTCGCCGCTAACATTAATGGTATTGTTGGATTATTCACAGAGATACTTCAACCCCGTCCCTAAACACGTCAACATCACTATATTCAATAACCCTAATTTCACGGAGCCGGGCTAATTCCATTATTAAGGAAACTTTGTTGGAGATTGCTGAAGCAAAGGAGCTTAAAACACGGCTGAGAAATAATGATCAGAGAAACGAAAACAACTTTATCAACACTTGCACAATTCTAATTGAAGTATAAAATTTACTGAGTTGTTTTTCAGGTGGATTCTGTACTAAGCAAGAATCATAAAACTATTATCGATAACAAAGTAAATTTGAAATATTGCAGAAGCAAGATAATAACTTTCTTATTAGAAAAGTTCCAAGATCAGCTACCAACAAGTTGCGAATGCGTTTGATTTTCTATTCAATGTTTATCTTTGACGCTTGAGCTACGATAATAATTGACTTCCTTGAATCTTATTGAAGCTGTTCTGATCTTCTATCGAAGGAGAGGTTTATTAAGGATGGTATGAACCTTGATAAAGAGGACCGATTTCATCTAAAATTATTAAACTTGAAAATTGTATAGATTTATTTAGCAACATTTTTACAGATTTCCTTGATTAGGACTCATAGAAGCTGCAAAAAGAGCAGTCAGAAGAATTCTCATTTTGAAATAAAGCAAAGACTTTCAAGTCTCGAGACAATCCTAAAGATCGTCATAAATAGAAAAGAGTGTAGTTATGAACATTTGGACGCCAAAAAAGGTATACAAACCTGTCACCCGTTCCTATAAAATAAGTTACTTTAGCCGTATGTACACAGTGATATTCATTTAATTTGACGCTTGGCATTAGATGGATAGATAGATGGAGAGATATTATTTCTTTGCCATCGTACTCTACGGTCATCAGCAACGTCAAGAAATGATATCTATCTATCTAATGCCAAGCGACAAATTAAATGAATGTCACTGTATACTATCAAAAGTTCCATAAGATCTTAGCTCTCTAAATGCAATCGATGTCGCTCTAGTTATACACACCTTACAGTACAGTAAGGTTGTATTAAATTCCAGTGGAATGGACTAGTTAGTTTGTGTACATCTGAGATCAGACTGAAAATGAATATTTGAAGGCATTACAGCCCAGTGTAATCTTGATACTGTCGTTATTAGGGCGGCATAGAATTCGATTTGAATCATCGGTTTCAGTTGGTTATTAGTGCGAAAGGTAATATGTATCTCAATACCAATTATCTGGTAACAGGTAACTGGAGTAACAGGTCAGTAACAGATAATAGTGAGTTGCACCCTAATCCAATTACAATTGAGTTTACTAAGTGAAACACTAGATCAGAGCTCAGGACTGAGGGAGTGCAGGGGTACAATTTCAAAGGGCTAGCACTAATAATTCAGCACAGTTACAATAGACGGTTGGTGGGTTAGAAGGTTACAATAAATTTGGATTGAACTTGGTTTTAGATAGAACTATTACAGAAATGTTAGCCACAAAATTGGAGAGGAGTAGTACAAACTCAAGGAGAGCTAAACCAGTAAATTTATTTTTTATAAATCAACCACTAAACTATAAGAGCTGATTGCACAAAATTCAATATTGAATTTAACCGAAGTAAGATAACTATATTTTACGGAGCTGAATAGAAATCTTGTTGCATTGGTTCATTCAGATTATGTCATTTTACAGCGGTTGAAATTCAATTGGCTTTTGTGCAACTTGCCGTAAATTTTATTTTTTGAGGTGAATGAATCCTCGAAAATAGAGATTTGTGGAGTGGATGTATTTTAGGATGACGGCAGAAAGGTGTCAAACGAGCATAAAACAGAGTAACCTCCATGGGCGGATTAAAGTTGAGGCTAAGCCCCCAAATGTGTGTAGCAAATGTTATAAATGTAGTTATATAATAGATTGTAGTGTAGCAAAAAATTTATGACAGAAGCCCCCCAGGAAATATCCTCTAACTCCGCCCATGGTAACCTCCTAATCAGTCGCTACCCTAAAAAACCTTCTTTATCTGTTTAAAGAGATCTATAAAGTATACTCCATTTCACATTAATTATCATCAATTGTAGACCTATTGATTGTTAGTTATTTCTAAAGAGTTGATTGTTAGATTAATTCTATTAAAAGAGTAGTTCAGAGTAAAAGTAGTACAGAAGAACTAGTTCAATCTGGATTTAGCTTACATTACCTAGATCATTAGTTAACTAATGAGATCACCTTCACTTCACATCTTAAAATTACCTTCACATCAAGAATTTTATTATGACAAAGATAATAACATAACTTATTTTGCATTTGTTATTTTCTAATAATTATTTTGGTTTATAAACTGTGCAAAATAAATTAAAACATATGTTGGAACAAATAATGAGATGTTGCAATTAGTCAATATTGCTACAATAATTGCTAATTACAATAATACAAACTGCACATTACCTGGCTTATTGCTTCACATAGTAAAGTTATTCCATTAAACCTCTAAGCAACCTCTTCTTGACACATCTAAACTTATCTATACATTTAATTCATTGAATAGATTTTACAATGAGAGATATTTTTATTTGAGAGATACTTAATTGAAGTAGGTAGATAATAGAACTGTCAATGTCAAGGAATTTTGAAATCCAACTCCGAGTTAGGGGAATCGTTAGATTTTGCTCTAAATAAATTTCAAACCAACTAGATACTGTAAGTTTTTCTTTAGCATCAAGCTGTAAAATTTAACATTACAGTATTATCCCAATAAATAAGTCTAATGGAAATAAATCAATACGTAATATTACTAGATAAGTAAATGACAAGTTGAATAATGATATCGTATTTTAAAAATAAATCATTTTAGATTCAAATCCATTTTAAGTAGCCTACCTGCTCTTTAAACAATAATGTACTGTTACTAGAAATTGTATGAAGAATCGAACTACATAATCTACACATAAGTGTCAAGTATTTTAGTCTATACATAGTCATCCAAGTGCTTCGAATATAAACTCAAGTAGTACGGTAAGTCAGGCAATGTGAAATCGAGTAACTAGGAATGTCTTTTGGGGAAAATTAACAGGAAACTTGACATAAAATAGACTACCCAAGCAAGTCAAATACAAGCTCAAATTTTGAAAAATCTATGAAATAAAATTAAGTTACTCCAAGCAGTGTTTACAGTTTATACAGCAGGAGCAGCCTGTAGACAATATTATTTTGATATGGTTATGGTATGGTTAACTACACGGGAAGTCAATTAAAAATTCGGTTAGCACAAACCTGTTTGATCTACCTTTGCATGGGCATAACAAGTGGACACCCCCAACAGTTTGAGAGATGATTACTGATTGAGGTATGATAAATTATAGATTTTGATAAGAAAATTAACTAGCAGAAGTAAGAAATATTGCGTTTAGTGTAACAAAAATCACGATAATAGGGGCATGACCCAAAAGGAAAGTAGAGTAATAATTTGACTAGGTTACTTACACGACCATTCCATAGGCTCCTTCACCAATGTACGCCAAATTTGCATATCTTGGCCCAACTTCAAATTGTTGTCCTCTCACTACTTCAGCGTTAGCATTAACGCTGAATTCTGCGCCTTCAGCGGCCATTTTCGCAAAACTGTCTTTGTAATCACAAAACCGAACCTCAGCACAGATGTCGAGATCAAATCTATTGCCACTACAGCAGACCGAAATTTCGTGCGCAAGCCGCCGCTCCCTAAAACTTTGAATAATTCAGAACTTCGCAGCATCAACTCCTCAAAAATACCCGTTAAGTAGATTATTTGTATATTTTACATGACTAAAATATTATTTTGAATCATTTCTTCTGGAATCTCTATTTTTAAGCTTTATTTGTGAGTCTTATCACCATCATTTTTTTTCAATGTCGATAACCTCGCTTCAGCGCCAAATTCAAAAGCGTTCTATGTTCGGTCGGGTTTTTAATTTTGTATCCTTTCAGTTATCCTAGTCTTCAGTTAATCACAGGCCTAAGCAGGCCTAATTTCGATCGACCAGTCGATGAATTTGAGAATTTCTGAAATTTTATATAATTAGAAAACACATTCAAGTAGAAAACAACATTTATTTATTCTTCAAAATTATTCATACATTTATAAAAAAAATCAATTGACTGGGGACAGGTAATCAGACAGTCGATTCATTTCTGATAATTTATTTAAATTTCAAGATAGTTTATATAAGGATAATAATATCAACTATGATACAATGATGTAATTTCTAATATTATTTATGAAGATGAATAAACGTTCTTATACCTAACATTTTAGAAATTACACTGAAATGTATAATATAAGTAAAATAATCGCCTGCAAACGCGTAGAACAGGCTTTCTAAGTTACTATTTTTTATAGAGATAAATGTTAAGAAAAACTTAGCGTTTAGCCAGGTCTTCAGGAATAACAATAATCTGAATAATCCTTCACCATGCAATCCAGGGATACTGCTGGTCCCGAATTACAAAATAAAAAAACTACTATATAACAACTATTAATATTCCACATCCACAACACATATTTTTGTAGCGGAGTGTATGTTTTTCTTAAAATGATCTATATTTCCTTAATTATCTATATTTCCTTTTCTTAAATTATCTCCAGTTAACTTAGGGAGAAATACGACAATGCTTAAATATATTTATTTTCTTATTACTTTTCATATTAACTTTCCAAACTATTCAGGAATGAAACAGAGCCTAGTAGTAAAATATGGTCTAGTGCTGAGGTATATAGTTAATAAAAAGAAGGAGCTGTTAGAGTTAGAGAATATATTTTCAGACAAACTAAAGAGCAGAGAATACAACGTTTCAGGTTAAAACCAAAAGAAAAGCTCTAAAACTTATTAATAAGAAAGATAAACAAAAATATTTTGATAAACAAGTTTTCAATGAAAAAAAATAAGAATAGAGTAGCTTGGGAGATTATAAAAGCTGAGGTGGACCAAATAAAGAATAATAATTCAAATGTGAGCGAGCTCACACATTGGAGCTTCAGACATCGTGTCTTAAGACATGATGTCGCACTTGAACCTACCAACGTTATCAAATCAGAGCTTACACATTATGTCTTATGACCTAGTTCAAAAATTACTACTCCATAAGGATACATTGATAATTTAAAAGTCCTGTAGAATGAACTCCTTAAGGTTCAGGACCTTGATTTATGGCTAGTAACCATCCTTGGGTTAAAATGATGTAATATGCAAAGTTTCGTGACAATCGGATGTATGGTATTCACACACCGTGGAAAAAACGAAAATCCTTAGCTAATTAATAATATAGATCATGACCTTCTCTATGGTAGCAGCATAGACAACTCTATGCATAATTAGTCTATGGTAGCAGCTATTTCCCAGACTAATTTTAGTAAAGTAGCCTGATGTGACGTTTACGCTCAAGTATTGGAATTTTTTTAATTTTAATGCTATCAATTGATATGAGGACTTTAAAGGTAATAACTCATGACATCGTAGAAAACTGTTCTTGACTGTTTCCTCTGAATTATCACAGCGGTTCAATAAATTCGTGGATATTAGCAATTGAGAAGTACTCAGCCTATACAGAGTTTATTGTTGGGTGTATCGAATGTGGAGTAACTTACTTTAAATACCATGAACAATAGAACATTATTAATATTTATAGAAAAATAATAACACTTTAATTCAAAAACATTTTATTAGAAAATCTATTACCAACTGGAAATAATAGTCTTATCTACACGTTTCACTACAAGGAAGTTTGACATAATACTAACATAGTATTGTGCATTCGTTTACACTTACACAATCATAATATTAACTTTCATAAGTCATTAATGATTACCAATAATTATTAGTTATAATCGGAACTTTAGGCATGCGAAATCAGAAGATTATTTAAAAACATGGAATCTTGGAAGTTTTGAGTACAAGATAAAGATTCTGACAATTACAACATTTTCAACATGAAAAATCCAAATTATACGATGCCTTTACACATACTGGTTGTGTTAGATTTCCATTTTCAACACATTAATGTCATTAAGCAGATACAGTTCCAAAGATTTCACATAAAATTCATTCAATTCACTGTCAAATGTCGAAAAAATCAGAATTTGCTCAAATTAAAAATAAGAAGAATACTTGTAATAATTTAACGACAAATTAGATAAAATCTAAATAATGTCCAACATGAAAAATTTGACTGCGCCGTGTTACACAAATAAATACTGAACTATAGTTTATTTCATGTGAAAGGGTACAACCTTTTTTCTTGTAAATGCAATGAGATCTCATACATAAGTCAAAGACACTCCTCCATCACTGCAACTAATTAAAAAAATCTATTCCAGTCTTACCCAAACATCACATTAATGTATTTTAATACTGTCATTATTAGATAATAAAATAAATATAAAAATACCGTATACTTTATGTGAATATTTGGACTGAAAAAAAAGTGGATGGGAATTTAGTATTTGGATACATAAATTTTCAAAATTGATTTTTCATGCTTTTAACATATTTTGATAATAAATATAACTTGATGCAATAAAAAAAGGTTGCCCAGAAACACAGACAATGTATCTACTATTCTTGTTTTTTCTAATCTCAACTTTCTGGTGTCACGGTCTCTAAAAATTATCAAACAACAACCATTTAGGAAAAATACAAAAATTCATATCATAAAGTTGTTTCATACTTTTCTATCTTCCAACACTGTGGTTAAGTGCTAGAGTGAACATTACTGTCCAAACTTCGCCATGTCAGAAATATAAATAAAAAATTCTATTCCAACACTGTACACTGATTTCTATTTGTTCTTTTAATTTCAACAAAATGCCATAGAGAAAGCATACGTAAGTCGATGATTTGTCCCTCTCGTTAAACAGTGAACGTCGGAAAAACGACGTGATGTTGGCGATGTCTCTCGGTACTTGCTGTGTAAATCAAGTGGGCGATTGGCGAGACCTCTGAACTCGCCTGACACAAACTACTTTCGCCGTACAGTACAAATGTAAACACCCGTTCTTATCTGATGATTCATCTACTTGACGTATGCTTTCTCTATGAAAATACTAAGTGTTGATTATTGAATTTGTTTATCAAGTTGTGTAGTAATATTTCAAAATTCCATCATAAGTAATTTTGACAAAAAAGAATACTGTCATGGTAACTAAAATATGATAAATATACGTCTAGCGTAACTGATCATTTGGCACAGACCTAACAAATTTGGGAGACTAACAGGCAATTAATCTATCATAACGTCAACATTTCAATATTATTGTACTTGAGGTGTTACTAACTTTAATACATTTTAAAAATTAGTTTCGTTTAAATATTTTAAGTAGCAACGGACATAATTGGTCGTTCCTGCAACCAATTGCAAATTTTTTAAGGAAGTAACTATCACGCATGCGCAGTTAAATAGTCATCGTTCGATATAGTCGTAATTTTCTCGCTATACGCGTCTTGAGAGTTTTTTGGACTGTAGATCTGGCTGAGAAAACACTTTCTTAGCAGGTGAAGCAGAATCAAGGGAATCGGAGTCATTATCGCAACTGCCACTGGTGCCACTGCAACAAACAGAAATAAATTGAAATATTTTGTATGCAATGGTTGAATTTGGCCTTTTAATCACTTGTGAGATAACTTATGCACTCGCTTCGCTCGTATTTTAACCTAGTATTTTACTCGTGGTTTGAAGGCTCTCATAATACAACCAGTGCAAAATCTAATAATAGGAAAAATTGAAATATTTATGATATTTATTTGAAATATTTATCAAATTTATGAAACACAATGGCCGGGAATGTTTGATGTGAACATTTCACAGATACAAAAACAAAATTGAACTAGTCACAGATGTAATGATGTGTCAATAATGCAAGTATAACACACAATGGAAAGGTTTCTAACGTTTACAAAATAACGAATTCACAGGTACTTGTCTTGAGAACAGGACAAATAATCATTTTGTTTTTTAAATATAATCGGAGAAGCTTTTTGTGATAGAATGGAGTGACGATAATTGGATAAACAAGCTACAAAGCAGTCATAGAAAAAATCTGGGTAGCAAAAACGAGAAGGTCGGTTGAGCTTGATATTCCATTAAAAATGTTTAATTGTAATAATTTATTGATCAAAATTCCTAATTAATAATGCTATAAAATACTCTGAAGACTTCCGCTACTGCGTATATTGACAACAGAATAATAGCTAGTAAGGAAATTCGATGAATGCTGCTGTACAAAAAACTTTTGCCCGGGCGGGAATCGAATACAGCACCCCTTGATTTTGTACAGTCACATTCATCTTGGCCATGTCCATGTCAAATTTCAACAAAATTAGTAAAACCATTCTGGAGAAAAAAAGAGTGAAAAAACAAAACGGCAACTAGGGGGGAAAAGAAGCAATTTAGGACTCATGTTTACTGGAACTTTTTTCTTAATTTCAATGTCAGAAAACAGCTCACGAAGTTTGTCGGTCTATTTTAGAAACAACCTGTATACCCCCAATACACATGATTCAGGATTTGTGATTCCATCCTAAAAAAAACTTCTTTCCCATAGAGTTGCATCTGGAAATATTATAATATTTATGTATTTTTCTGAGGATGATGCCCACATGAGTTCTAGACTTGTGCTTGTGTAATGAGAGGGGTGATGGGAGATAACGACTAATTTTCAGGCAGCCAGGAGTGGCCGTTTTGTAGTAAAAATCCGTTCTTTCAAATGGGATTAATCCCGGAACCTTTGGATTATCAGACCGTCGCTTATGGCCCTCGGCTAAGGACCACTTTCTAATTAAAAATGTATTGTAAGAAATAGATGTAAGGTTGATTGAGGAGATTGAGCGTTTCTTGTGCACTACGTGAAATAGTAATGTTGAGACCCTGTACTGATCAGGAGTGACCTAAAACTGATATCAGACCTGGGCCAGCCAGGTTACGGAATTATTACTATTATTAATGTTAGAATTGACAATAAAACAATTACCAGTAGTGATATCAGCTTCTGGCTGTCCTAGCGAGTATCGCAGCATGAATATGGCGACACCAGTGTTCTGCACTCCGGTCTCGATTGAAATAGCCAGCGAGTCTTCAGGCTTCTGATTCATCAGCCTGGCTATTATGCCGCCAAACAGGTAACCGAAGAATGGAAGGCAGAAGCCGGCTAATGCGATCTGCAAACAAAAATACCAACAATCACAATCAGTAAAGAGTAAGCTGGGAGACAAAGATCAATTCTACTTTGCAGTTTTAAGGTCGGGAAACACATATTCGCAACACGGTCGTGTCTCGGCACGGAGAGTGTACGGCTAAACAATATTATGCTCATATCACAGATAAGGTATTAATCTGTACCTTACCTTATCTTACCTTAACCTGATTATACCTTATCTATGCTCATATATAAGCTGTATGGAATCTAAATGCATTGAGTTCCTATGTTTGAATAGCTCAGCTGGTATAGTCGTACACTCTCCGTACCGAGACACGGCCGTGTAGCGGATATGTGTGTCCCGGGCTTTAGGTATTAAATGTTTCAATACCTGGATGAAAAATTTTCAAATATTATTGAAGACCAATAAATGGATTATGATGTTGAAGACCCATCCCTTCATTTATTTATTTAAGAAACAACGGGAAAATCATCTCTTATTCATCGACTTATAACTTTCAAATTAAAAAAAAACTGGACTTTCTGGAATCAAATTTGTATTTTTCAGATATTGATAATGAACAATAATGTTGAAGATTCTACCACATACATCCTTTACTTAAAGTTATAATTGTTCATTTTTAAAGTAACTGGATACAATTTTTTCAGATATGGCATCTAGACTGTAAATGAATTATAGTCATTACAACTCATTACAACTGCTTTTTACCATGATTAAAATGTATAATAATTATTTCACCCCTATACAACTATTATTTGGCTGCATATTAGTGAATGAATTCTTATACACCTTCATCACTGTAAAAAGCTATAATGAGGAAATTTATTGTCAGTCCAAGTGCCTTAGAAAAGTGGATGTATTACAGACAGAATAGAATGACTTCCTTTATTTTGACCTAGGAGGGCGAAGTTATGGCGCAGTCGACCCTCTCTTACACTTAACCCTCATTTATTAAAAAAAGGTTCCATATTGCCGATTATTAACAAAAAATCTATTCTTACCTCCCAAGTGAACAATTTGAAGAGGTACAAGTTGGTGACAATTGCGAATGCTATGATGAACAAGAGTAGAGCGGCTGAGAACGGTTTCAGTATTCGCACCATTAATTTTGAGAATTTCGGGGCATAGAACTGCAGGAATGCGCCGATCACCAGTGGAATGATGAGGCTGATCGCTGAACGAGCAATCGAACCATATGGTACCACCATATCGCCACTGGCGAAGATCACACGTCCCAGGGTAAATGCCCAGAATGGTATCAGCACTGAAAAAACACAAAATAAAGAATTTGGTGAAATGTTTGAGGATGAATGGAAGTTGTTGATTATTAGCTACTGTACATTGGAAGTCAATTCCTCCATTGAGAGCCAGGCTAATCGTTAGTAAGGCAAGTCAGTCACTCCCTATTATTTGGAGGCATATTAAATTGTTGCATTGCACTGTATAGCTGCTTAACACAATGTTATCCAGCAGTGTTTTGTTCCCATCACGGGGTTGCGAAGACTAGCTTATGGTTGAGATGTCAATGTGCTAACCACACGTTACATCTTTTCTGGTTAATGATCATTAACCTCTGCTCTTTCAGTCAAGTAGATGTGAAACTGACAACCAGCTGGTAGGCCTAAGCCCACATAGGGCTGTTGAGCTATTGACAAAAACAAACATTGGAAGTCAAGCAAAAATACGTGTGAATTATGCACAATAGCACAAAGAAGAAAAGACAATAACTGGATTATAAAGATCAATTTTTATTATACTTTGCAATTTTAGGTGTTAGATGGATAAAAAATTTTCTTCTCTATGACTATAGCTAGGAATGAAAGTAGAAAATTGAGGTGATAAGATCTAGGTTGGATAAAGCTATGGAACCAATTCTTCCAAACAGGGGAAACACTGATTTTCTATGTTTAAAAATACACAAAGAAGAAGGTTGAAAAGAAGACACTAGAAAAGTCTAGTTGGCCATTCTAGAGAATAATAGTTGATCGTTGAATAGCTTAATTTGACTATGAGTACTACGACTGCCTTTCAGGTTACGTTACACTGAATACGAAAGTAATTAAGTATTCTTAAGAATATAGTACTCTAAAGAATACTTCAAGTATTCTTAAAGTTGAGTAAATTCGAATAAGATACAAGATCTTAATAAATTGAACATCTTCCTACAAATACTTTCACGTTGACAAATATAATGCCTATGTCACACGTAGGCATAATATACATACTAACACCCAGTCAACTAGTTTCCAAGGTTATGTTTAAAATTTCAGGTTTAGAAATGCTATGTTTTCTTTAAAATGCTATTACTAGTATTATTACAGTATTATGGTATTATGGTATAGTATTACTAGTATTATGGTATAATAAATGACATTTATCTTATAAATTACTCATATTATTCTTATCAATAAGTCGACTAACAACTGAAAAGTCGACAGCCGACTGGCAACCAACTAGTAGGTTTATTTAAAAAAATTATAAGAATGATTCAAGTGCCATCTATGATTCCATAGCAGTAATATCACTTATCTAATATCATCTAATATCCATAATCTAATATCACTTATGATGCATTTTTTTTTCCAGAAAAATTTGCATTTCCGAACCCGAAAACTTTAGATACAACCCTGTACTGGTGAAATGTGACCGAGGCACAATATTGAATTGAACTCCTTACATTTGAACGATTTGATAAATAGTTTCAATTACAGAGACTGTACAATCACAGTGTGGTCATTGGTGTGAAAAGGTGAAAGGTCCATAACAGTGTGTTTGAACATATTTTATTCCCGCCACCGCCATACTTTTGCCAAATATTTTAATTTTGATACGAAATTACAGGCAAACATGAACTCATTCACACATTCGTGTAAATTCCTTCAAGACAAACAACATCAATAAGTTTTCTAACATTAAAAATAGTCTCTTCACTCTTGGTATTGCTTTGAAAGATTAAAACGATGATAAAAAACACCGGCATAGTCAAATTGTGGGTTGGAAGTGTATCACTACATTAATGCAAATCTTATAGGAGTAGGCAAAAGTATGGTGGATTTGTTTTTGACCGAGCTAACCAATCAAAAGTGTGACATGCAATGACCACACTGTGATTATACAGTCTCTGTAGTTTTATTGTACTCACGAAATGCAGTAAATGTGCTAACTGTAGTCATAGTAATGCTGAGGTTGAGATTTCCACCCAGTATGCAAGTCCATATGTTGGAGGCACCTCCTGCCGGCACAATGCCAGTGAAAAAGAATCCCAGCTGCAGTGCGGTTGAATGCTTGAACAATAGCTGGCCTATCAAAAACCCAATCTGCAAAAAAGAACAGAAATTTGTAGATATTACACCAGAAAATGTATAAAACCGTCTTTAAGACAAACTGCAAGATTGAGATACAATAATCCAAGAACTGAATGAGGTCGATTGGGATTGTGAGGTTAAATGTTGCCAATGGCCTTTCCAAAGGTTGTCAGGTGTTTATTTCTAAAATTCGAGGTGTGGGAACGGTAATTTATTCTTATAAATGGTATTATAAGTAGCATTATAAATAACATTTCCTCTTATGAATAATCTATCTATCTATAATATTATAAAAATGAGATGGTGTCTGTTTGTCTGTCTGAACCTCCATCACACCTAGAATACGTGACTGATAAAGCTGAAATTTTGCACAAAGATTGTCTGTATACCAAGTATTGTCATAAGCCTAATTACATATTTCAAGGATAGTTTCAAAGGATTTACCCCAACACATAATTGTTTATAGTGGAGGTGCAATAATAAACACAGTTTTTTTTTGTAGCGAGTTTCAGTAGAGATAGTTTGGTATTGATTGTTATTGTATTTTATCTCCAGATATCGACCAGGACAACAGACTGGACAACGAAAGATAAAGAAAGAATGCGTCTGTGGCCGCGGTTGGGTGGCTGTGTATCCTGGGGATCGAGTACCGGGAGAGGAGTAGGACTACTTCTTGCCGCGGATCCAGAATGTCATATGAACCTGGATGTCATACGAAATTTGGTAATCACTTTTATATCTGGAAATGTTTTGACATGGCTGAGTAGTCCTCATAGAGAAATGAACTAAAAACTTTATAGATATAATTTTCCTGTTCATAATACATTATTTTTATTTGTCAATACTATTGGTGAATGAATCAACGGTCATAATTGAGATCAAATTCTTCTTCAACTTCAACGCCATTTAATGATGTAATTATTTAATTAGTAATTTGCTAATGTATTATCCGAATAATATCACTAGGGAAAATTGCTCTTCCTGTTTTTTACACAATTCATTACAGTATAGACTTAATACAACATTATTGTAATTTATCATAAAATTAAGAAATTTGAATTAGAAATTGAGTAGCAGATCCAAACTTACAATTGGCATTAGGATGAACTGGCAGAACACTCCAATAGCAGGGCCGATTGGTCGTTTAATGGTTTGCATCAAAACCTCCAAGTCAAGAGCACAGCCGAAATTTATGTAGAGAATAAAAACGAGAACAATCACACTTATAAGGAACATTCGGTCGATTGGACGTTCCTGCCTCACTACTGTGAACTTGGCCGTCTTCTCTGACTCTCTTTTTTCTGAAACATAAACAATACAAAATGTCATCGAATACTACAGGAGAAAACAAGTACTATGTAAAATTTAGTCAATTTTTTTAGTCAATTCTAGTGTGGAAACAATAGTGTTTACAGTTCCATCTGACTTAAGATAAAATTTTACTTCACCGTCAACACCATTATAATGTATCATCCGAATAATATCATTAGAGAAAATTGTTCTTCCTGTTTGCACAATAATTTATTAGAAATATAAGTAGGCATGTAAAATTTATAACATATATGAATGATGAATGGAAATTTTTCCAATTTATACGATGGATTAAATTGTTTATAAGAATGATTTTTTATTCATTTGAATTAAGTTTCACCGATAAATAAGTAGACGTCTACTTTGAACATAAATTCTTATCTCTAATTTGGAGATTAGAACAAATTCTTATCTTATCTTAAATTTAAAGTTGGAGCTTTTCAACTGAAAACACCAAATAATAAAAATTCCAATACTAAAAAGCAGGATGATGCCTGATAATTGTTACATGCTAACATGACTTGCTGAATTCTTAAGTCATAAATTATAAAATTTGATCATACATTTTCTACTCAAGTTTAAAATTTCAATAATAATTCCACACAGTTATCATGTAGAAGATTTACTTTTCACTTTATGAACTATCATTTGAAAAATTTATTGGAATTGGTTGCATGCGTTCGATGATTCTTACGATTTAAAACTGATTGCAATTGAAACTCTGAAAATTCAAAGGTCCACTTGCAGGGAAGTGGATTAAAGTTAGTCTTCGATTAAGCATATGAATCAACATTGATTGGAAATTAAGCTTGATAGACCATTGTGCAACTGGGACAGAGTATCTGAAAAAATGGTTCTTGAATTATTAGAGAATAAATTTATTTTATTAGAATTAAAAGGGACAGTTTACCACCAATAAATTATGCTCCCATGTCCAACGTTATTTACACTAGAAAATATATACTGTTTTGAATAGTATAAATTAATACATTTATGGAAGCAACAGATTGATAAATCAACATTAACTAAGATTAAATTAGTCAATATGTATAGAAATTAAAATATTGTCACATTTCTTCCCCAAATACCAGTCACGTTTGTAGTGGAAAATTAGTAATGGTGTTTCCCATTCCCGATACAGAGTAAATTATTGCACTGAATATCCTATAATTTTCTTCCTTATACTACATTATTCTCAACAAATTATTTAAGAAAGATTCTCCAGTGACATTCAATCAAAATTTGTACAACTTCAATTGTCACATTTTGAACAATGTTCAATTCAGTTTGATGAAAAATGTACATTTTTCTAAAATCCTCTAATACCCAGTTTCTCAGTAATTCAATAAACAGTTTATTGATCCAATAGCAGTATTGAATCAATAACCATGTATTTTCAAATGCAACAAAATTATTGAACAACTGAGAAACCAGTCATAAATTGTATTATTTATCGATTGTTGAAAGCATTATTTTAATCCTACTAATGAAACCCCGACTTAATAAATAAATAATAATTTCAATTTCATCCATAAATATCATGTTACAACTTATTTCGTTCTTTTTTGGAAATTAAATGACCACTTTTACAAATAGTGCGGTCATTGTAATATTATGTACATTTTATTTTCATTTTCTTGCATATTTTGCACATGTGTATATAGTGATGTAAAATTCCCGGGAATTTAAGATCGAGGAAATATTCCCAGGGAATTTAAGGGAAATATTCCCAAAAATCATAAATTCCCGGGAATTTATGGGAACTTATAAATTTATTATTTCTTTTATCTAAAATGACCAGAAAAAGACGTTCTTTGTTACAACATTTCAAACACCTGTTATATAGAATTATATAAAAATATAAAGGATGACTAACTTGAAAACTGTAAACTGAAAGAAAACAGTAATTTGAAGTTTCATAGACGATAGACTGATCATTTTCATGAAAGGTGTAAGGAAGAATGAGCACTCAATTAAATATTCTCAATTATTTGTTCACCACTATTATCATTTTTTCTTTATAAATAAATGCTAGTAAATCAGGAAAACAAGTCCATACCAAGGACTTAGAGCATACTTTGAAAGTCACAAATGTAATTGACTTTCATGGCATGATTTTATTCCATTTCTTCACAAAAATAATTGAACCCTAAATGAAGAATGAGTAGAATATAAATCCAAAAAATTAGAAATGATGATAAAATACAAAAATTGACTAAAACAAGAACATTCTTACTCAAGTTTTATTGAAAAAAAAAAGCTCACAATCTTTAAAGTCACTAAATATAACTGTACCTATCACTTCACCTATCATATATCAGTCAATATTGGTCCAATCTTAACAAATGAGATTTGTAATTAAAGTTACTAAAAGGTTATTCTTGTAAATTGGAAATATCAACGGTTTCGAGTTATTTAAAACAAAATTTTAAATTGCCGCCATTTTGTTTTATGGATTTGAAAACTTGTCATAATTTTTTGTAGCTTTGTAGTTGTCATTAATTTGGTGCAAAGTTTTAATTCAATATGTTTCACATTATTGAGATAAAAATGAGTGAAAAAAAAAACAAAATAGCAGTTAATAACTAAGGACTTCTGGACAATTTAAATGTGATATTAGATATGGTTTTTCAGGAACAATGCCCTAGAATATTGGTAGGAGTTCTAACACTCTGTATACAGTTTCAAATCGTATATCTGTACATGTATAGTATATTGTATGTATGAGCTGGAAAGGAAGAAAGACAAGAGCATAAGACAAATACAACTGGACAAATTTATAGTCAGACAATGAACATTCCTGTAAAAGAGTGAGCAAAAATAGGCATGAGAATGATGATTTATTGATTATATTAATGTGAAATGTAACTTAGATTGATCAATTTCAATTATTTTAAGCACTTTTATAATTCTTAAATTAAAAATTGTAAATTAAAATTTCTTGGCCTGAATATTGATATTCTAAATCATAAGTTCCTTCCCATTGGGAATATTCCCGATCCACATCACTATGTGTATATTTGTAGGAGTGAATTGTTTGTTTTCCTTTTTTTGGCAATAAAGTGAATTGCATTGTTACTAGTTTTTTTTTAGCGTATGGCTTTTTATCGGTGGGGAGACCCTTGCGGGTAGGTTCCACCTCGCCCTATTTTTGTATGTGGTGAATTTGAATATTGCTGATTAGCAACCGCTCTTACCGAGTGACCACTGTTTTTACTAATTGTTACTAGGTATAAGTTAATTTTACGTTTCTAATTTATAGATTAAGCTTGCTTTTTTTGAGTTGACAGTTATGTAAAGGATAATGAACAGTAGATATTCACCTGAATCCTTTTCGAAGACCGCCTTCACGTTGGCGTAGCCGAGAAAATTAGCACTAACATTGAACACGGACACGAACGTCATATTGTTTATCTGGTGCGTTTTGAGCAACACATCCCTGGGGGGCACAGACACCACTTGCGGACTGTCGCTGACCAGGTAGAAGGAGCCGCGCGCTCTGTCGTCCGGCGAGAAATCGCTCGACTGGTAGATGACGGTCAGTGGAGCCGTCTCCGACATCGGGATCTGCACGTTGTCAGCCGGGATGAAGTCGACGGTCAACTTTGACGCGGACACGTGCATTATTGTGCTGGACAGAATCCACAGTGGAAACAGCACTAGCAAGTACATGATAATCGTGTGCACCGGCCATAGTGGACACATGTTTCCTGGCAACACACAAAAGTATGGGGCTCCATTATTAATGGCACACAGATGAAAGAAATTATTGCCACAAAAGTAATAAGGGGCTCCATTATTAATGGCACACAGATGATAGAAAATTATTGCCAAAAATTAACATATTATTAAATTCTCAAGTGAAAAAAAAACACCAATAATAGAACTATAATAGACGGATAATTCAATTAAACTAGACTAACCAAGTGTACTCCGTATAGTTTAGTACTGCGGTGCGTTTGTAGTTCCTCCAAACCCCAAGAGATGGTGCTGAGTTATTTCACGTTTTTTGCCCTTAAGGCTAGGGCCACGAGGCACAAAGTGCGTCGTTGCAACTTGCAGTGACGTCCGTTGTGAAATACATAGAAATTGAATTGGTGACAACACACGAACATCTGTGTTGTCACTAATTCACCTCTATGTATTTCTAAAACACGCCACAGTACGTTGCAACACGCACATTGTGCGCCTCGTGACTATAACCTTAAAACGATTTTTTCAAAATACACATTGCACATGCACACTAGAACTAGTTGTAATATTACAGTATTGACTTGATTAGATGTTTTCTTAAACTTGATTACAATAATTTATTAAAATTGATTTCATGCACAGAAGTTCAAGTATTGGAGGAGCCATAATAATAATAATAATTACTGTTTTTTTGTCAAAACAATTTTCTTCTATTTTAGGTGAAAATTATATTACTTTAGAATGTAGAGCTTTTGCTTTTAAAAAGTGAATTTGGACAGTTCAAGTACAAATGCCAAATTTCGAGGTTCAAGAGCCTCAAAATTGAAAGAGCCTTCAAGTGGTGGGCAATAATAATTATTGTCAATCTATTATTGACTACTATGGCTGAGACAATGACAGTGGGTAGTAGGACAAGCACTTACTAGATAATGCAAGCATCCTGGCTCAACACAAAATGGATATGACCTCAAGACCTATCACTTATTTTTATTGCAGTGACTGCTAAGGTGGTAGTAAGTCGAAATGTTTGTCACGTGAAGATCTGATATGTCTAAAAAAATTCGCTTCAAGTGCATTAAAATGAAAATTATGAATTTACTCAGCTCAGTTATAATTTTGTTTAAATATTTATGGAGAATATCCAACTGTTATTGTGCCAATAGCTTCTTTGAAAATTTATAAAACAAAGAAGAGGAAGGATATAAGCAATCATCCATTCGCTTTCAAGACTTAAGAGGTTCAGTGCTTGATATCCATACATTAGAATTGAATCTATAAAATAAATACTTACAATTCAATATTTATAGAGAATATTCAATTAAAGTACTTACAAGAAGTTTTTATCAGTAAAATGTACCTATCAGAGATATTTTAATATATTTACTGATTTGAAATGAATTTAGGTATTCAAATACTATTAACTAATTAGCGTACATTATTCTATATTGATATATAAACCTTTTAGATTTTTGAAATCACTGAGATGAAAAATCTATTCTATACATATTAAGCTCTTATTTTTTTTTGGAAAATATTAAGATCAGAGATCAATTGTCGAGTGAAGCTCTTTTTCCATGAATGGCTATAATATACAATAATAGTACCTGATGATTGAAGAAGAAATATTTTCTCAAAACTTCTTTCAATTTTCCAGAGTTCAAAAAGTATAAGATAAACATTGGAAGAATCCGACGTTGGCCCAAAATAATTAATGACATGACCGAGTAAGAAACACGCCGATAGCTGATATTATAATTCCTATTTGGTTAACAAATTTTCAAGTATTGTAATTAAGCTTATGCAAGTATGCAATCAGTTTATCACTGCTTACAGAACTTGCAAATTTTCAGGGCACTTATCGTCTAAAAGAAAAATTAAAAAACATTTCTTTTCAGTTTTACTTATTCGCTGTATGATTCCATTGAAGGAAGTTAATTCACTGGAACGAAAAGCTGTTTCCTCCATTATTTTCAACAATAACAGGAGAAGAACACAATAGGGCTCTTGATGGCCTAGCCATATTCATCACTCGCATATTAAATCTTGGCAAGGAAATACCATTGAATAGACGAGTTCTCATAGCCGTTGAAGGAAGCAAGTTCAATGAATATTATTTTTATATAGATATTTTGTAGTAATCACATTATTTTTTTCAAGAGTAAAATATATGAAGAGATTAAATGATCAATCCAATATCATGGAGCTTGGTCCTTGAATTAGATACGGTTTTGGTACAAACTATACATTGAAACTACAGTACTTCTTTATAAGCAACATAAAAAATCGAACAGCCAGACAAACACAAACATGTGTATAGAATTTAGAAAACGAATAGAGCGAAATTTTAATTTTTTTTTAAAAGAATAGAGATAAAAACGCAAATAAAGATGAAACAGACAAGAAATACGACGCATAAGATATCTGAAGTAGTAAATTTTAGATACAGAATGAGATTAATTAATTATAGCATTCAACTTTAGTACTGAAAGATATCAATTTTACATATCTGAAATCGTAAATTTTTAATACATAATAAGAAAATTTATTAAAGGATTCAACTTCTTCAGTTGAACGAAATCCCATATATTTATTAATGCTACGAATAGTTCTGAAGTAATCCTCTGCATCTGCATTCACAACAAAATAAATATCTAGAGGAAATTCAACTAAACGAACTAAGGGAGTTCAACTAATTATTATGTATTCAACAGCAATGATTCCTTCAATATTTTTAAAAGCATTATTGGAAAGGAAAGAGGATTTTATTCGTGTGGTAAAAACTATTGTTTCAAAACACACAAATTTAACCTATTAATCATTGGCAATAGAAGAGTTAACTGCCAAAAATATACTGGTATGTTACAAAGTCTAGGTTTTGAAACACTGTGCGAGTAAAACTGAGTGTATTCGACTACGTATTGGCAATGCCGCTACACCCTGTCAGAGATGAATTAGCAATAATTTTGGAATATGTTATTGTAATATTTAGATGAAGTTTACAAAACGGAAATTAAAGTGTCCATTCAGTATATATTCTGGAATTTTAGTTAAAAAACATGCAACTACAAATTACTAAATGTAACTAAAGGCCAGTTAGAAATTCACAGTACTACATGACAATAAAATGTGCATGAACTGGAATAAATTCTACAACTGCATTTGCACAACGAGTAGTTGAATCAACTATTACAAATTTGGTTGATGTGATAAATATAATTAACATGGAAATTAACTAACCATCCAAAACAAAAACCCTCATACTTCTTCTGTCTTCAAAGTTGTACAAGAAATACAAGCGTTTATGATGCAATTATTTTGTTAAGAAAGAAAGAAGCGGAGTTTTTACGGCGATGCCGTGATAAACCAAGAATAATATTATGAATTGGATAATTTTTACTTTCAAATTGAATAACTATCTTCTAGTGATACGTAAGGTATTCAGAAAAGAGGACAACCCATACTTTAAAATCTGGCTTTAGGATTGTAGACTTAATATTGGATTTCAAGTCAGTACAAGTAGGGTCACACATGGAGGTCAAGACAAAATTCAAACTAAGCTTAACTCGACATTAGCAACGCATAGAATCGAAAAACTTCTGAATAATGTATGTGAAATGAATTATGAATAAACCCGTCACCAAGGAAGACTGGACTAAATGTTTACAAAATGTGTTTGAAAGGAAAAACGTCAAGAAATATGGCTGCCAAACCGTCAAAAATAAAATATTCAATAGTTGAACATTAGTTGTAAGTCGACTAAGGTGCCTTATTTGAAAGGCTTCTCGGAGAGGAAGACTTCCATCAGTCAGTTTAAAAACTTACTTTCATATTATCTACTACAAAAAATTATTTTCCATTATTCACTTCATGCCACCTTTTCAACTTTTTCCACTGGCTTAATTTCCATCTATTCTCTTGTTTCTTCAGATCATCTCTTATTCAACTTAAATTCTTTATTCTTTCTCTTGTTTAAAACATCAGCGATTGTACAATTTCTCTAGCATTTCCCACTCTTTTCTTTTTCTCCCACTCTTTCTCAATTTCTTTTCCATATTTCTCTTGAGTCTAATCATGATTCTACTTCTATACTGTAACAATAATGTTAAGGTTGAGTGTGAAAGGGGACCTGCGAGTCCTAACGTCAGCTAGTAATAGATAGAGACAATAAATAAATTATCTTTCATTTCTGAAATTACCCATTGTATGAATTCGGTTAATTGAAATTCATAATGGCATTTGAATGAATTTATGATTAATTGAATCATTAAGTATTTATAAATCTCCACCTTCCAATCCACCGAGGTAGCCTGAGGTTGTTAATTCTTAATCTTCTCAACACCAACATTCTAAAATCTTCTTGGAATTTGAAAACTCGTTCGGAAGAGGAAATTCATAGATAATATTGGAATCTCTAGTTGACTAAATTAGATTGGGTTAGATTATTTACTTTATTCATGTAGATTACAAAAACTCTTCTCTACTTTATTGGATCGTACAAAATGGAAAAAAGCTACACAAAAATCAAGGAATGGACAATCAAGGAATATCTGTATGAGGAAAACAGCTCTAGAATTAATGATTACTCAAGCAGTAATTGAACCTAAATAGTTATTATCGAACTAAACTTTGCTTAAAATCATAAAAATAACTTTTATCCAAATGAGATTGGTCTTGGTTTTATTCTTGTATATTCTTCTACTTCTTTGTCTTCTTCTTGTTTCTTCTATTTGTACCCTCTCATATTTCTTTACCTGATTTTTCCGCATTTTTATCGTAAATTCTTCTACTTCTTCACCCTGTTTTCTCCTCAGATTTCTTCTTCTTGCTCTCCTTCCTATTCTTTTTCTCTTTTTAAACAACATCATCATCATTACAAAAATTAATTTCTCTTCTTCTTCTTCCTCCTCCTCTCCTAATTCTTCTTCTTCTTTTCCTCCTACTTCTTCTTCCTCCTCTTCTTCTTCTTTCCTCATACTTCTTCCTCTTCTCCTTCTGCCTCCTCCTCCTCCTACTTCTTCTTCTTCCTCCTCCTACTTCTTCTTCTTCCTATTTTCTTCTTTTCTTTCCTCTTTTCCCGCATTTATCTTCTTCTACTTCCACCTCTCCTAATTCTTTTTCTTCCTCCTCCTATTCTTCTTCTTCCTCTTCCTCCCTATTACTTTCTTCTTCTTCTTCTTCTTCTCCTCCTCTACTTAATTTCTCTTCTTCTTCTTCCTCCTCCTTCTAATTCTTCTTCTTTTCCTCCTACTTCTTCTTCTTCTTCCTCCTCCTCCATAATTCTTCTTCTTCCTCATACTTCTTCTCTTCTCCTTCTTCCTCCTCCTACTACTACTTCTTCTCCTCCTCCCTCCTACTTCTTCTCCTTCTTCTTTTTCTTCTAGACCCATGTCTCCTAACGTATGGATGAGAGATGAGATTGCACGAATGCATTAATCATCCAGAGTTGATGGTTCGACCCGACGCTCCATAATTTGTACTTTTCCTCGTCAGCTACGAAACAATTTGTCACCGATTACGATTACAGCACAATTTCAAATTAGTTGTTAGCTCAGTGGGGAAGTAGGAAGTGGTCAAACGACTGGAAACCAAATGCATTTCAGACGGGAAGTGAAATTTAACGTCTTCAAACCGGATTTCTTGTGGATGAGCAGCCGAGATCAGGCAAGCATTGATCAAAACTGGATGACTCTTGGAATGTAGCCTATGGAAGTATGATAGCATAACGTCCACATTGATATAGATCGAATAACCTTGTTTCATTTGGTTCAACAAGTACTTGTTGATTATTTGAGGACTGGATCTTAAAAAACCATAAATTAATGATAGTACAGGCAAGCATTGATCAGAATTCGAAGACTCTTGGAATAGGAAATGTAGCCTAAGTATGATACTCAATAAAACATAACGTATACATTGATATACAAATGAGTTCGAATTTTTATTTTGCTGAGGGTGATTCCATCATGAGCTCTAAGCTTGTGCGTGGGTAATGAGAGGGGTGAGGAGCTTGAAATTTTATGAGTTTTTTTTTAACTTGTACCATTACTTGTTAACTTGATTATTTGATATCCGCAACATATCGTCTAAATACATTTTATAAGCTTGTTTCATACAGTAGTTACAACAGTACTTGTCAAATTGAGGATAATGGCTGGATTTCACGATTCCAGTTGACGTTCAGGTTACTGGAGGCAGGTTGGTCATATGATATTCCACTCTATACAAACAAATAGGGAAATGCACACTGACTGGTTAAAAAGGCATAACAGATAGTACAGGCAAGCATCAATCAGAACTCGAGTTCTTATGGAATGCAGCCAATGGACGTATCATACTCAATACAACATAAAGTCAAACATTGATAAAGATATTTCATGTTGTTGTAGATTAAATGAGATTGAAAATGCTTAAATGATATGATACTTAAAATGCCATGAAATGCAGCCAATGGAAGTTTGGTTTTCTATGTTACTGAATAATACAGCATTCAGCCTACATTGATATAGATTTCATTAACTTGTTTCATGTAGTTGTACAAGTACTTGATAATTATTTGATATCTACTGCATAAAAATAGATGAAAGATAGCACAAGGTCAGTGTGGAAGTAATTCAAGATAAGAAGCAGACATAATAAGAACTACACAACTAATTGAAGGTTTTTTATTTTTAATAAGCTAGATCATTGTCATTTGAAGAACAGACTACTAACCCTGAATGTGTAATCTCATTTGGAATTAATTAATAATGATGAACTGCATTAATTAAAACGTATCCTTCATTTGAAAAATGAAGGATTTATAGTTGAGCTAAATAAATTATTAAGAGACAGGAAACTGGAGCTAATCAGCTTTGTGAAGTGGGGGGAAAACAAGGTACCACGAACAAGATGAATAAAATGAAGAAGAAGAGGAAGAAGAAGAAGAAGAAAAGAAGAAAGAAGAAGAAGAAGAAGAAAGAAGAAGAAGAAGAAGAAGAAAGAGAAGAAGAAGGTAATAGATAACAACAAGAGAATTATTAAGAAAAAAGAACAAGAACAATACGAGGACTTCATGCACAAGATGGTGACATGAACGTCAGAACGTTATGTAAGAAGAGAGAATTTCTGTGTATGGTCACATCAAGATGGTACAGTACTAGAAACCAGATGAGCAGCACAAGAATCAAGTAGAGAAACCACCTTTAAATTCCAGAATTGAAAACAATCAGACAAATCAAGGAAGTAGAACAATAACTAGTAGATACATGAAAAATCAAGACGGTTGAAAACTTGAAGGGAGATAGAGATTTTCAAAGAAGATTCAAACTAATAACCCATATTATTAATTTATTAGATTCTTATTCTGGTTATTTAAATAATGGATAATAACTTAGACACCAAATACAAAATAATTTATTTTACTCAAGATATTCATTATTATTACTTAAATATTACTAGTATTACTATTATTTTAAAAGAGCGGACAACAGAATCAAGGTAAATACTTCTTTTTATCAGTGCATTTAATATATTCTTCAAGTTTGTGGGAAATAATTTAAATTGAAATTGATGAGAGGGGGAAGGGACTCAATTTTATGGAAATCATAAATGTTCTGGAAAATATGCGTCAGTTCTATTCGGTATAGAACATTAGAATTGTGTTATTACTAGAATATAGTAGAACATATAAAATGTTAATTGTATAAAAAAAATTATAATTATTAGAAGGATAGAACAAGGGAAACCTCAATAAAACAGGAACACAAGAGAAATATTGAAAAGCTCGTCTTATAAGAAAGTTCACAGGTCACAATGAAGACCGGTTTATATTAAATCGATAATTTACTATTTTGGCCAGTATCAGTTTCAAAAATTAACTGGTACGGTATCAAACAGTAAAATAGTAATTTACTGGTCATGGGCCAATTAGTCCGTGACATACAACAGGATAACTCTCATGTGTGAGTTATGAAGTCTCACTTTGAAACTAATTACCGTCTAAACAGTATGAAAGAATGAAAGCCAACTTTCACTTTCAAATTTTGAAACACGAGACATTTAAGCCTTTTAACAGATATGATAAATCACGGTCATTTCAGTGGGAAAAATTTGGGTAGAAATAAATGCTGCAGATAAAAAGTGCAAAGTTCCAATTCTATGCAGTATGAATTTCTTATCAATTTAAAATTACATTGTATAAAAAAATAAATGCTTGTATATCAGTATTATTGGGCATGCAATTCACAGTTAGTTACTTTTTTCGTGATGTATTTTTTATTGATATTTGAAAATAAACAATTATGATTATTTCTCTCATTCTTTATTTTTTAATTAAATTATTGTAATTTTACTAATAAAAATTTAATCTATTTTAACAATTTTAATCGAGTGAAGGATATTTATATACATCACAAAAAACTGGAAATGACATCTGATAAGATATTTTTGGTAATTAACGCATTTTCTTTGCCTACATTTATGATGATATTATTTACATCGCATAACATTTTTTTAAAATACTGTATCTACTTGGTGTTTAGATGTGTTGAAGTAATATTTGAAAATATTTATTATTTCATTCATTCAATTATCTGTTCCATTTGTTTGTAAAGCATTGGCAAAGTGAATATAAATGACAAAAAATAAAATTATATCTAATGAGAGGTGCAAACCCCTGTATTTTACATAACATTTTATCAACATGGATATTATTGTATACAAATTATTAATGCATATTGTGACAAATGTAATAGAGATCCTAGAAACTAACCCCGGTCGCACACCGGAGCAATAAGCAACTAGCAACACATGGATCATATGATCGTCTACAAACAAATAGTGCAATGCACACCAAAAGCAGTGTGCACTGGACTATTTGTTTGTATAGAGTATACGTTCATTTGATGATCCATGTGTTGCTAGTTGCTTATTGCTCCGGTGTGCGACCGGGGTAAGATTCTCAATGATAGTTGTAATACTTTTTTTTTGTCAAATATGTTATCAATGAAATTGAATAAATAAAAATTTATCCAGTTTTGAGAGAACAATCAAGGTCTGTCTATTACAAGTAACAAGTATACTCTTCACAAGGTGAATCTCCTACTGGCATGGGGTCAAATATTGTTACAGTCATCTTCATTGATGAAACATCTCACTTGAATAGATCTTGAATAGGGATGCAAATACAATGAAGGTATACTTTCAGATACAAGACACAGTGGTAGATAAAGAGAGATCTACCTGGGTAAACAAAAAAAGACAATATTCTATTGTTCTGTACTTGAAACTTTTAGGTTTGGTAGTGAGAGTGAAATTTAGAGAGTTTAGTACTAGCATCAATAGTTAGGATTGCGTCCTTCAATAGAATCAACCAGGAATTTCATGTTAAGATTAGCATAGGTTCTAAATAGGAAAATCTAATCTAATAGGAAAACTTTTTGAAATTGTCAAAGTTTTTTTCTATTAAGGAAAGATTCCACAACATCAATATTTGTTCTACAAATTTTATCAAAATCTAATCAGTTACCTCAATAGATAAGACGATCTGTCTCATTCTAATTCACTAAAGTTGGGTTGCACCAAAGACAATTTAACTATTAGTTAACTATAAGTAGTCAAATTAACTCAATTTAACTATAAGCAGTTAAATTGTCTTTGGTTGCACCGACCGGCATCAACTATTTTGAATTAGCTGATTTCATTTAATTAGAATTGATCCTGGATCTAAATTGATCTTGCTCGGTGCAACCCAACATAAAAATGTTTAACAAATTTCACTAAAAACACCTAAAAATGTGTTTTTGAATGTGTAATCTTGAAAGCACATGACCATTTTACAAGAAATTCGTTGATAAAACTACTACCAAACAAAATACTGCACCTGAAGAATTATGGACAACCGGATCCTCTGATAATTAATTATTTAAGAAATCCTACAAATTCTTAATACTTTCTTACATTCTTTCCACATATTCCTAGTTTCAAATACGGGACTTGGCTTGCTCAATAGATTTGAACGACAGTACGGTTGACTTCAAGGTTTCATAACGTTGGAGACGTGAATACTGTACAACCAGAATGCCGTGAGAGTTGATCTAGTGAAAGGAGCTGCGACGCTATGAGACTCGAGGCCACAGCTGCACCTTCTTACTACATTCCTCTCCTTCTAACTCCAATTCTTAATCCTGTCATCTCTCTTTTCCTTCTGTTTATCCGCCTCTCCTTCTTCTCACTTTCAACTAATAACAAACAATAATATTGATTGTAGCCGATGATAGATAGGGGTAAATTGTGAAATGGATGGGGCGTATGAAAATGGATCAGTTTTGAAACTGGTCCAGATGGTGGGTGTTCTTGACCCTTCCAGTGCCTAAAAAGACTTTGAAGTTGGAATTATAATTAGCTACAACCTGAGAGATGTGGTGTTGAAGATAGCTATAATCAAAGATCAACGATCTGCTCCATTTTTGCATGTTTTGGTTTTGAAATAACTATTGAAAGATCAAGCAGGTCGTAAATCAATGCAATATGACTGGAAGCGGACAATATAATCTGGTCATGGGCGCCCATACACGGTGGCAGGGGGGGGGGCCGTGGCCCCCTCCTAGCTTTTTGGGAAAGAAAAAATGTAGGCAAAAGTATTGTTGCAAAAAACAAATTGGATAATTTAGTCATTTTTAAATATAAATTGGAACAAAAACATATAGTAAATTATAATAATTATTGCACGTCAATAAAGGGTGTGGTATACCCCCCAAACCCCCCGGGAAGGTCATACCTTAATAATTCACACCTTAATATTTTTTCTAGTATGATTATGATTTCAAAGCTGAATTTTATATATGTAAAAAGTAAAATTTTCAAAATGTAGTAATTTTAATTTTACAGAAAAATAATTTTTTCAGAGAAATTTTACATTTTATAAAAACATTTTGCCTACATGATTCTGAGACTTGTAAAAATGTAATGGAATGAATAATGATGAAATATAAGAAGCATATACTCATGAAAATGAACAATAACATACATTACGATGTTGAATATGAAGTGTTCTTACAATAAAAAGATTTAAAAAATCATTCTGATTACACTGCACTTAGCTCAATATTTCAGTTTCTGAGGCTCTAAAACTCACAGAATTGCACCAAATTTGATCTTTCCTTAGTATAGAATAATCTTACATAAAGCAGTATTGGGAAATTATGTCAACAGTAATGAAAGAGTATGAAAATTTGTCAATCTACTGCTGGATAAAAAGTTTATCTGCAAGATCTAGCGATATACAAGAGTGAGAGACAAGTAAGCAGTTAAAACACTGGGACAATATTTGGTAACTACTTGGTAACTATTATCTTAATTATAGCTGACATATTTTCTCACAGCTTAAAAACTAGGTATTAATAACTACAAGAATATTAAACAAATTAAATCATGTCATAATTTTTCACAGCGTGTTTCAACATTAGAGATTTTGCTTCACTCCAAATGTCACAACAAGTGTTCACCTACATAGTTCATATTTTAGAAACCCTGGACATTATAGATAACGAACTTTACTAATTGCGTTGCAGGTATTTAGAACGATCCAAACTGGAATAGAGTGAGTTATTTCATCACAGAAGCGGTAGCATGGAGGGACCCAGTGAGAAGCCAGAAGAATGAGCGAGGCCAGTGCGGGGAAAAGTGGAAGGACACCATCTATACAATTCTTGCAACTAGCTTCTCTCACAGGACTGCAATCATCAGCACACGCACGCACACACACCCTCACACACAAATAATGAAGTCTGAGACCGCTATGCCTACATGGCTCATGACACGTAAGCCTGGAGAACTCTCTTCGCTAAAAACTAAAAAAAAAACACACATTAATGTCATGCATGCATGACTTACCTAACCGGCTAACCCCGTCTGGAATGTAACTTTCATTCTTGTAAATCTAATAAATTTTGTTAGTAAGTAGGATAGTTGGTATACAGTTATAACTAAATTATTTTGTATGTTTTTAGACAATAAAATTAAATTTCAGTGTTTGTGGAAAATCGATCAGTCATGATTTTTACTAATAAAATCCATAGTGATTAACATTTTCAGTTGAAGTTCATCCATTTTGCAAAAAGTTGATATTTCCGAAAAATACCTGTATATTGTAAAAATGTACACTGTAAGAATGCCTGATTGACAACTGAAGAGTGGAAAACTATCATGGAAGAGTGAAATCAAAGCATACTTAGTTTATCGTCTTAATAGTTTAATAGTTATATAGTAGTTTTATAGTTAATAGTTATCGTATTAATAGTTTCCTATCGTCTTTGGTGAAATGATCTTGAGCTAGACAACGACCAATGAACGATGGATTTCCGAATAGAATTGGAGTATAATCTATTAGACCAATAAATGAGTAGGAACTGAAGAGATTAGTATGAAGAGATTGAAAATAGCATCAAGGGATGATAATTATATGAATTGGAGAAGTAAAAAATAAAGAGAAGTTGAAATATAATGGAATTGAAGAAGTTGACAGATCCTCACTTGAAATGAAAATTCGTGGATTAGCATTAGAATATTGAATAAACTCAAAAAATAAATAAATATTAAACACTAAATGAATATTAAAATGTTTAATAAATATTAAACAATTTTTAATACACCATTATCAAGTTGAAATTTTCTCTCAGATTAGCGCTAATCTTAAAGCAGGACATAGCAGGATTTTTACAGTAAAAATTCCCAATTTTTTTATGTGACTTTTCGCATCCTAATTTTACCACACCAGATTTGAAATAATTCGATAACTTTAGTAATCAAAATAAAATAGCAAGGAATGCTGTAAAAATTATTTTGTTCTACAAGGTTGATCCTGTATTGAGCATAGATGGAACTGGGTTAAGGCTAGATTCAAGTCATGGCTAATACAATCCCACCACACACAAAAGTCGTGTTTAGGAGAGGAAAACTTGAAAAAAGAATGATCATGAAAAGGATTGTAAGGACCTTTTGAAGGAATACTACTGTGTTCAATAATAGTTTATAAGGACAATGCTGGCAATCATTGTATTCGACTGACATTGACTGGATTCAAGGATTAGTAAATTCCATTCATCATTATTACAGTACAATACAGTAATTTCAAACATTATGAAAGATTAAGTAATCAAAGTTCACATTCAAAGCTCTGTAGAAAGGTGGGAAAATTTAAAAGAATTGACGAAACTCTTCAACAGCATAATCCCCTAAATGTATGAACTTCATTAAGCAATTTATTTTAATCTTTTGAAATACATCTGTTTGAAATTGATCAAAATTCTTCTCACTGACTTTTTTTATTACTTTGAAGCGTATACTTTTTCATATCTTCAATTAGGCCTACTTCCCAATGAAATTATTTTTTACTTTTGAAACTGATTGTAAGATGGTACATTTCACTTAGCACCACCAATAAAATGAATTTGTATTTACTATACATTATTTTTGTAATTTCCAAAATTGCTTTCCAGTTTCCAGTATCATATTATTCTTTATTCCCTATCCGTGTTTCACCTTTTACACTAATATTTTCCAAATCCATACTGTACTTCCTTATAAGCATAGACAACTCTTATGTGTATAGTTAGTCTATGCTTATAAGATAGGAAGTATCCCATAATAGGCCTACTTCTTAAATAGTTCTTAGTTCCTTATTTGTACAGCTTAGTAATATTTATTAGTACAGGATGGTAAATAATTAATATTTACATTTGGACTTATTGGTTCATTATAATGTACTGAACTTCACAATTTGTTTTTTAAAACAAGAATAACATCGTGGACTATTGGTGGATCTATTTTTTATTCTTTTTTTGCCCACATAAGTAAACAGTAGTCTATTAATACTTGTGCATGGGTAAAGTGGTGAAGGATGATATGGGGAAAAACGCCACAAGGAACGGTAATCGAACCCATGACCGGTGCAGCGACAGCAGACTGAAAGTGACTACGCTACTCCGGCTCGCCAATATTTCAATAGGCTTAATGTTGAAATATTAATAAATGAATATTTATAATCCGCAACAAATTTAAAATATTACTGTTCTAGAGGAGACATAAAGTGAGAAAAACTTTGATTAAAAGAAGGGGTAGAGAGTAAAGTAATAATGGAGTATTATAATTTTATTGCATGACAAGTTTAGTCAAATAATAATTCCGATCACTTTTAAAGATGATAATAATGAATACCGTAGTGAATTTCGCCATTCAATGGTAAAGCCTGACCTGGATTTCTTTTTGAATTTGAAAAGCTCCTTATTCAGAGAGCTTTGTCATCAATAACACGGCAATCTGTAGGTTTTTGACCCGATGTTTGTTCAATGAAAATGTTGACAAATAACAAAATATCATGCAGAACTGTCACTAATAGCATAGACTAACTATACAATCTGTGCCAATAGTAAGAAAACCACACTTGGAAGTTATGAATCTAAAACTAGACTTGAAAACGTTTCAAGTAAATCAAACTCCAGATTTTATACTAAATCTTACACGAATATCTCATTTTATAAAATACATATATTATTTATTAAATGATACTTTTGTAACTTCGAAGGCTGACAAACAATATTCGGGGTTCCCAATAGGTTATTTATTCCCATTAATCAAGAATTTAAAATTTTTATTGACACGAGAATTTACTGTAATTCAAATAAATGTGATTGACATTAGTGTATTACTATTAAGATTTATCAGCGATAGAAAGAATTATTGTAGTAAACTCTATAAATAACTCAATGTTAAGTAAGGTCAGTAATCTGGAAACATAATTAATTGTTATTTAATGTGGAAGCTTATCGATAGTTATTCAACCGAAATGAGGTGAAATTAAGCGTTGAAAGTTATGCTCCAATAATATCCGGTTGTGAGAATAAATTTCATAACTTTACTCAGTTGTAAACTGTTGATTTCTGTTTCTTTTTATGGTGCAATTAATAGGTAATTAGTTTTTAATATTTTCCGACAAGGATTGAAAAAATTATTTTTAGTCTTGGAAAAACTACTTGTGAATAATTGAATGAATAAATATGATTCAAGACCGTACGATAGTCTTCAGTTTTCTTGCTTCATAATTTCAATGTCAATTCATACTGAACAGAAATATTAGATTGTCTGACAATCTTTCAATCATTTGAAGATCATTGGCTTCACCAAGCTAAGAAGGACCTCATTTTTAAAATTTATATATGTGTCCTAAATTCTTGAATTTAAGAAGAAAGAAATAATATACCTCCTCCTCCAATATGGAATATCCTAGCAAAATGGGAGATCTCTTAAAAAAAATGAGGGATAAAAATCTCTCAATCATGATACTGAAAAAAAAAAACAGATAGAAAATAATAATCCCACAGTAAAAGAAATAGCAGGAGAGATGGGAGAGTCTCTCAATCAGCATAATAAATTAATCCGATTCAAGACATAATGAAAATTAAATTTTAGTTTTACATTTTCTTATAAATAATTGTACAGTAGCTTCTTTTGAAATGTCTTATGAGTTGGATTTTGTGAAAGATATTTAAATTTCCAAAAAAATCACCAAGTCAACATTGAATGCAAAAATCATTGAATGGCAGGATACTTCACAACAGAACTAAAAACAATAAATTTGAAAGTTCAACGTCAAAACATCTAAAGGTCTTCCACTTCCATTATAATGAATTGAATCAATAAGTCACCACAGACTAGCCACCAAAATTTGAATACATTTCCTGCTCGACAGAAGAGCGCTGAGTTGAAATAACAACATGACATATAGAACAGGTAAACAAAATTTACCTGCAGGAGATTCTCCGTTTATGGATGACGCAACTCTCCGCAGAAGCACTAGGTGGAGAGAACGTAACGACTAGAAAGCATAAAAAATGAACGCAAGTTCTAGCAGCCGCCTGAAGGTAAACACTCTTCGATCAGAAACTAGTGAAAGTCAAAAAACACTCCGAGGACAACTACACACAAACCAAACAGCCACAGCTCCGGCTCAACCGAAGCACTAGAACACACTGTACTGTTCTTTCTCAGTAGAAGGAAACTTTCAATTGACGGAGCGGCGAGTTATTGCACGTGGAGTGGGGAATCCCGTCACGTCTACCAACCACTGAGGCTATCCGGTTACTACTGTCATTGCCAACTGCACGGAGCAATAAGTTATAGTATTAAAATTGGTTATTAATAGACAATGCACCAGGAAACGTTCATAACAATGCTGTAATTTTTTATTGTAATCAAAATTGTAAAAATGTAGTAAAATTGGAGAGGAAAAATAAAATATTGCTAAAAAACGTTTATAAAAATGGTGTTATTTTGTAGTTAAGTATAATGTTGTAGTATAATGTTGTTAAGGGAAAATAAAATATGAACTGAAGCTTGGAAACTATAGCAAAACTTGAAAAATTGAAAGTAAATTGTGATGGAAATATAGGAATGTTGGAATAAATAGTTGGAATATAAGAATGAACAAATATGTGAATAAGTTACATGAATAGTTGAAAATTAAATTAATAAGAGTTAAAAGAAATTCCATATATTTTGGATAGACATTGGAAACATGAATATTGAGAGGAATGAATAGAAGAGAAAGGTGACAAAGAAGAAACAATATTGTAAGAAGAGAAAATTATCTTCCAAAGGTAAAATTGTGAAATTTCAATATTCGGTAATAGTTTCTACTTACAATAGTATTATTGATATAAGTTAGGCTAAAAGATAATCTTTGAGTAAATTTACAAAATAAATTTGTAAAATAAATGTTTATGTAGTGGTAAGTTACACTACATAATTGAGAAAAAACTTGCTAAAATAGTCAATTTCACAATGTCAAGTTTTTTCAATGTTTCAAAAGAATTCTTGTAAGTTGAATTTTTGCAGCTTAAATAGTAGAAATGAAAAAATGATATAAAGTTTTGTTGGAAAAGTAAAAATGATGGTTTACTATCGGTTGAAAGTCTCCATTATTTCATAAAGTATTTTTTAAGAATGACTTAACATGTTGTTAACATAATAGCATTGACAAAACCCCATTATCAAAACTCAATGTGTTACTGACTTAGATTATACTCCTCATGAGATACATTGATTATATTATCAGTTAAATCAGAAATTAATTGGCTCTATTCCCCGCACAATAGCTTTGATAAAATTATGTATTCATATTAAGGGGATTCAGATGTATTCAATGTATTGGGGAACAAGAAAGTGGAAATAATGATTTGTGACCTGATTCTGAATGCATAAACTTTCAAATTATGGAATTTTAAAATGATAGTACGATTTCAATGAAATTTTGAGAAGAATCTGGTTGCAGACATAAAATAAGGGTGAGAGGTAGCTTTATTCTACTCAATCATCTAAATTAAAAGAGTTGCCCGTGTAGAGTAGATTTTTGAATGATCACTAAAGAGTTTGACGTAATGAGCCATAATTTCATTTAATTTTTTAGATTTATAAAGCAAGTTTTTTTTAAATTTTTTTAGATATTGCAAGCGGAATAAAATGTAGCTAAACTCTTTTTCAATTTCAGAGCTGATGGAATGATATTATTCCAATTATACTAACTTATATTACAATTCTATCATCATCGCCCCTCTCATTACCCATGCACAAGCCTGGAGCTCATGTGGGCATCACCATCAGCAAAAGTTGAAATAATTTTCATCTGCAAAGGAATCAAGTACTGAAGGGTAATCATTGTTGATTAACATCATTCCTCTACCTTTAAGAGAGCTAGCGGCACCTCAAAATTTTGTGTACTAGAACTCCAGATTTAATTAAGTTACCCGTATATAATATTTCAATTTAAAGGAGATATTGGAGAAGGGAGCGCAAATTATAGGGCAAGCTTGTTGAAAATACCGTTCCAACACAATGTGGCCCATAACATGTCATTCTGAGATCTTAGTGGCAGCCAACAAAGGGTAGGATCGCTTGCCACTGTAAGATTCGCGCAGAGGCGAGGATTATTGGTCACCGCGGATTTGGTTTGCCCGAGGGAGTTGTGAGCATTAATTAGATAGAGTTGTGTTTGATGAAGATTCGATTGTTTGTGTAGGTTTGGTGCGACTAGGCAAGTAAATTCCAACAGTTCTATTTTTTACAGTAGTTAGTTCAACAGTAGTAAAACCTAACTCCACCTTCCCAGTACATAAGTAAAGGCAGCCAATCAGTCATAATCTTTTAGGCACTGTAGCGTAGCCTCCTTTAATACATTGTTATATAAATATATTAGAGGAGGCAATGACTGTAGCTATAATGGCTAGAAAGAAATACAATTCATGAATATAGAGTACTGTATCCATTATGAGAATAAACGAAAGACTTTTAGGTTCAGGTACCCGACAGTTATAAGTTCCTCCGAGCTCACACATTTTTTATGGTATCGAAATAAAAAAATTTAAAAAAAGGAAAATTGATAAAGAGAATCATCTCAATACTTTATTCAATGAATAAATATTCTAATTCTCAAATATCTAGAACCAAATTATTTCTCAAAGTAGAAAGTAATTCGTAAAATATAAGCTAAAAATTTTAAATGTAAAATCACCGATGATTATTTTAGAAAATGTAACAAATCAATACCTTATGCTTGCGCAAATTTTCATAAAAGCTTGCCAAATAGTAGAGGAATGTTAATTTCAAGTAAAACCAACTCCAAATAATTCGAGGAAATCACATATTTTAATGCACTTCCAATTTCAAGAGGAAATAATAATATACGATTATGGAGTGTAGAATAATGAATCAAAAGCATGCAATGTTATTTTGACTTTGTGGAATAAAGGACAGGGTTTCTCACTGTAACCTTGAGCCAAATTCTGAGGTATTTTGGGTAAATATTGACTTGAATGGTCACAATTCAAACTAATCAAGTATGGTTGTAATTGAAATCTAATATAATAAGAATTCAAAGGAAACATTCCAAGGAAACCCTTGAAGTACCGTAACTAAGGTTGAAGAATTTCAAGTGCAGAATTGAACTTACCAATAAATAACCTATCTAGCGTTACAAATCTATAAAACTCGATTTATCAACCGGAAATCTTTTCACAAACAGTTCTGATAAGAATGAGACATTCAATCTATGATTTCTATAATCCATTCAATTTATTCAACTTGAAATATAACAAACAATACTAAAAAATCATCTTCGTGTCCAGGTGTTGTGTTGAAAGTTGAAAGATAACAAAAACAAGGTTAGAAAATTCAATCCCCCACGGCCCCACTTGAGCGCGCTGCTGTACTATCAGCTGACCAGCTCACCCTCAAATTGATTTTGTACTTGAAGTTTTTCTTCAAACGTTCAATCATCACCTATTATAAAAAATGAATGGGTTTTGTTTGAAAAATTGTAATATTTGTATTCATACAATTTTCTATCAATGCGAATATTAATTTCCATTCTCGTTGGCTATCCAGTGCTGCCAATTACTTTAACTTCGGCACTCGGCAGATCAGGAGCCATTTTGGTTTGTCTCCAAGAGAGTTTTGATTGATTATAAATGAAAATGTTTATTTCAAAATAATTTACTTCAATCAGTAATTCTGAACTAAATATTTGAGATGCCATCCCAACTCATCACATAGTTACGCAAGGTAAGGCCAGAAACCTAATTTTCCATTGCTCTTTAGTATTTTAGGTTGACTGAACTTCAGCAAAAATGTGTGTGAACTTCTTAAATTATTGTTAGAATTCATTAGATATTTTGATTGATGGTATTGTGATCTATTCAAGTTAGTCAATCCTCCAATCCAATGACATAGTGTTCAACTTGATATTATGTTTCTGGTGATTCTATAGTTGCCTGTTGGGGCTATTCATCAATATTATTTATGAGTTTGTCAATACTGGTAGTCCTAACCTCACCACATAAATTGAGAAAAACGAAGATAATCGTTTGGAATCTCACCAATGAATTGTTCAATTTAGCCATAATCCATTGAAAAGATGAAGAAATGAGTGACTACACTGGTTTCATTTCTTTATTTACATGTTTTCTCTAATAATAGAAGCTTTATAAATTCTATTCCGTATTGGCTGGTTTTCAAGATTCTAATGGACGTTCAGGTTACTGGAGGCTGGTTGGATCATTATGATCATCTACTCTATACAAACAAATAGTCTGGTTTGCAAACTGACTGGTATGCATTGGACTGTTTGTCTAGAGTAGACGATCATAAATATGATCCAACCTGCCTCCAGTAACCTGAACGTCCATGAGAATCATGAAAACCAGCCATAAGGGACAGTATCAGTACGGTATTACTGAAATCCCTTTCTCACATATCTCACACGGTCGACTGGATCCTGGTCTACTAGTTTGATTATTATTGAAGATGGCGGCGACTGGCAGTGCTTCTGATTGTGGCTCGTGCAATATTATCGTAAATAACGAAGACCCAGCATTGTTTTGTGATGGAATGTGTGCTAAATGGTTTCATATTAAGTGTGTAAATTTATCCAAACCCGATTATAAGAAAATTCAGGACCTGGGTAAGAGTGTTGTATGGTACTGTAGTGCATGCAGTCTGCAGGTAAGAGAGCTTCTTGTCAAGTCACAACTGAACAATCCTCAACATGAGTTGGAACAACTTGATAATAGTGAACGTTTGAATTTTGTTATTGACAAACTATTAGAAATTAGTGAAAATTTTCTCCAGCTATCTAGACGAGTAGAAAAATTGAAAATTCTACGACAGTGCAATGTGTTGAAAATTTATCTGCGCTAAAGAATGTTGTTCCTACTCTGAAGCCTTCAAACATTGTTGTTCCCGATGAGTGTTCTAGTGTTAATTGTGTTGATAGTGTTAATCGGGAGCTGAATGCAAATTGTGGCGGATTGGAAAATAATGTAGCTGATATTCCAGAAAATCTTGTTATTGATCTTGTTAGTGAGACTGGTGTATCACCAACTTTTTCAAATCCAACGAACGTTACTGGTGATGCACCACAATGGTCTATTGTTGCAAAACGTAAAAGAAAAGAGAAAGTTAATCTCCCCAAACTTAACACAAACCCAAACCAAAACAGTAAATTGCATAAAATTTCACCACAAAAAAGTAATCAGCCCATAAATAGAATTGTTGGTACCTCCCTGTCTTCCAATGGCAGCATCCTGTCTGCTGAAAGTAGGGAATGGATCTTTGTGTCTAGGGTTGCTCCCAGTGTGACAATTGATGATTTCAAGGACTTCACCAAGCAATTCAGTTCTAAGACCATATACTGTGAGGAGATAAAATCTACTTTTCCCGACTATAAATCGTTCAAGGTTGGTGTTCCAGTTGAAGATAAAAACAAATTTTTCCAGTCGGATTTCTGGCCAAAAGGGATTCTAGTTGCAGAATATCGCTCCAACAAGAAGAACAAAAAGTCACAGTTTTTTCGGCCAGCAAAGCCTCAACAAGCGGTCAGGTAAGCCTCAGTTATTCACCTGATGCCAACAGTAATCCTGTGGTTACTAGGGATGCCATACGTGTTTGTTACTTGAATGTTCAATGCCTGAGAACCAAACTGGAATTATTATCATTGTTTCTATCTAAAAATAAGCCTGAATTTTTGTGTATTAGTGAGCACTGGCTTGAAAAGAATGAAGTTGTCTATTATGACCATATTGATGTGTGTGGTATGGATAAGCTGAGGCTGGAAAGTTACTTCTGTCGTACCACTCACAAAAATGGTGGTGTTGCAGTGTACTGCAGCCAGAAATCCTCACATAAGATAATGTCTGTTGACTTGAAAATGTTTTGTGTGGAGCTAGTATTTGAAGCTGCAGCCATAGTGTTAAGTGACATGTCTGTTCTTGTGCTTGTGGTCTACTGCTCTAGTGTTTTATATTTTGATGAGTTTGTTGTACAACTTGAACTGTGTCTCCAGCATGTTACCAGGCTTGCAAATCGTGTGTACATAGGTGGTGACTTTAATGTCCACCTTAATATTGACTGTCCTAAAACACTAAAGCTCAGAAACGTTCTCAAGATGTTTGGACTATATTGGACCAGCCTGGAACCAACAAGGACCATATTGCCCAGACAGTGTAGCAACAAATGATTGTGTGACAAACTTCAGTGAAGTTGTTCAGGACCCTGTTGTTGCTGACCATGATGCAGTGATTGCAAGCATTGTAGTGAAGTCTGGAACCAGAAGGTTGTCCTGTGGTTGGGCTGCTGACTATAGATTTCTCACAAGGAAAATAAATGATGTGAACCTGTCAGAATTTAGGAGTCGTCTGAATGAACTGGATTGGAGCCAGCTGGACTTGTATCCTGCAGGAGAGGACCGATTCAATGCTTTCCACAAGCTTTTTGTCTCCGTCTTTGAAGAATCGTGCCCAGCAGTGACTTTCAGACCATGCTCTGGAGGCGCCACTTCAGTGACCGATCGACCTTCAAACCGTATCACCTGGTACACTTCTGAATTGGAATGCATCAAAACACTGGTTCTCTTATTGCGAAACCTGTATAAAGCAGAATCTAATGCTTCTTTGAGTAGTGTCAAATACCAAAATTATATAAAGGCAAAGAGTATCTATAAAGCTGAAGTTGATAAGGCAAAGAAAGCAGCAAATATCCAGTTTATAAGGGAGGCCCACAATCCAGTTAAGGCGGCGTGGAGACTCATCAATGACTCCTACAAGATGAGACCTGTGATGGCGTGTAAGGATAGTCCGGATGAAGTCAACAATTACTTCATTGGTGCAATTGGAGAGTTGGTGGGTGGTATCCCTGCCTCTGCCATTGATCCAGTGATGTCAGTTCCAGCATCAGCATCCAGGTTGGGAGTCTTCAGGACAGTTGATGCTGATTACCTTTTGAACATTGTCAGGGGTTTCCGGGCTTCCAGCAGTCAGGACGTTTATGGATTATCAGTGAGCGTTCTGAGGAGAGTCATTGATGTTCTGATGGACCCGCTGCTCAGGCTGTTGAATGAGTGTTTGCAAGGTGGAGTGTTCCCGGCTTGTCTCAAGATCTCCAGGACTGTTCCAATTTTCAAGAAAGGTGACCCTGCGGTGGCAAGCAGTTGCAGGCCTATTTCAATTGTGCCACAATTGGGAAGATCCTGGAGACAATCATGATGCGGCAATTATCCAATTATATGGAGAGGAATGGGTTGATGGGTGAGATGCAGCACGGATTCCGTAAGGGAAGATCCACCTCCACAGCTTTGATCTCTCTGGTGGAGACTGTTCACAGGGCTTTTGAGAGGCGAGAGTCAGTTGACCTCATACTGTGCGATCTCAAAGCTTTTGCTTGTGTACCACATGACGTCCTCCTCAAGAAGCTTTCAAGGTACGGAGTACACAGTGCGGCATGGAATATGTTATCCAGCTATTTGAGTGACAGGAAGCAGGTTGTGTCCATGATGGGTGCCACCTCTCAGGAAAAAAGTATCGTTTTTGGTGTCCCACAGGGCTCAGTACTTGGACCACTGCTTTTCCTTGTGACTGTCAACGACCTTCATCTCCAGGGATCTAGCCTGCTGTTTGCAGATGACACCACGCTGGTTGGTCAGGGAAAGGGACCACTTGGTGCGAGGATGAAATCCCAGATCCTTCTACAGGAGGCCAAGGAGTGGTTTGCAGCCAACAGACTGTTGCTGAATGAGGGGAAGACTCAGAACATCTTATGTACCCTCGACAGGACTGTTTTGGATGCAGCGCCAGTCACTCTTCTTGGTTTTACCATCAACAGCAGGCTGAGCTGGGAGCAGCACATAGGAGGGGTCTGTGGTAAGCTGGCAAGGGTCATTTATCTCCTGCGCAAGCTGAGGACTAAGCTCAGTCTCCAACATCTGGTGATGATGTACCACGCACTCTTCAGCAGTCACATCCAGTATGGGATCCTCCTTTGGGGGCACTCTCCACATGCTGAGGACATTCTTCTCCTGCAGAAAAGGGCCTTGAGAGTTTTGACTTTCAGTGACTTCCGGGCACACTGTAGGCCAATCTTCCGACGCCTGGGCCTGCTTACTGTGCATGGGCAGTACATCTTGGCTTCCCTCCTGTATGTGAAGCGTCACCATGTGTCCTACACTGCAAGGAGTATATCCATGAGCACAACACTAGGGAGGGTCGAAACGAGACATTCCTCGCTGTAGGCTGTCTAGAGTACGTGACAGCTTCCCAACCTCGCTCTAAGGATGTACAACCACCTGCCAACAACTTTCAGGGGAGCCTCACACAGTGCCTTCAGGAGTGGTCTGTCTCAGTGGCTGGTGAAACGGAGTTATTATAAGCTGGAAGAATTCTTTTTGGACGACCTGTTGGAGGTGCTGCCGGTCGCCTCTTAATAGTTTCAAGTGGCCACATGTAAATATTTGTTTTATTTTGTGACAAAGCCCATAAGGCTTAATGTTATCACTAAGTGTTAGTGTCTTGACGCGATCCCACCAGGACTACTGGGCGTAGATCAAAAATGGAAATTACTGAAATTACTAGTTTTCAGGGTTATTTTTAGAATTTCAAGTTAAAATACCTTTTTCATTCGACACAATTTTTTTATAAACGATATTGATCGTGGCATACGGTATTAATAATATTAGAAATTTATTCTTGTTACCTTATTCATATAATTTAGTCGACTGGCACCAACTACTAGGCTTTAGTAGGTACAAATAACCCGGAAAACTAGTTGACTGGTGCCCAGGTAACGTTTGGAAAAGGCATAATGAACCAGTAATACTTTGAAGTAGGTAGACTATTTCCTACAGTCCAAATGTTGGTCAAAGTATTCCATACAATTTGCTGAAGTAAGCCTAATGTATAGTAGGCCTACAATAATATTTTTTTAGTGTTATAGAGTTTAAATAAGTTAGAATGGTAATGATTATCTTGATCATTTTATATTGATGATGTGTTTATTTTTGTTTCAGCAATACGACACACCTGGTAAAGCCTGAACTGCAATAATGTATAATGGAATCGGACTTCCAACCGCTCGGGGTTCGGGAACTAACGGCTACGTGCAGAGGAACTGGGCCACAGTTCGCAAGTCAAAAGATAAGAATGCGTACAAAACCGAAGAGGATCTCGAGAAGCTAGATGCGTCAACCAACCGGCAGCCTAACCGAGAGATTCTCGACCATGAGCGGAAACGCAAGATTGAAGTCAGATGTATTGAGTTGGAGGAAGTCCTCGAGGACAGAGGGTGAGTCGAAATTTTCTTAATAACAATCATTTTTAGGTCCGTATGCACCTTCTTTGTGGGCTTAGAGTTGAACGAAAATATCGTTCAAACTTGGCTGTCACTTTAGATCCCCAGTTAAACTTGGTTTAAAATGTAAATCCACAGGTAAAAAAAATTAAACTTGGTTTCAATCAATACAGAATTTTTCTATTGAATCCAATGGGAATTATCAGTCCACATGCTTCATAGTATGTGTTGACAGAGTGTAGTAATACTAGGCCTATTAGTAAACTCGAGTGTAATAATCGATCAGAAGCAGAACTGATAATAATCCTATTGTAGAGTAGCCTAATCATATTCAGGAAAGTATTGTTGATTTTTGAACTATATTTTTCAGTTTTGATCTGAGCCTGTTGTTTTTCTCCCAAACCATATTGTTATGATTTGTGTCTTGATGAATGAATAAATAAATATGTACCTTCATGAAAAAATTCTTAGGCCTGTATGCACCATCTTCATTCAAACAAAGCCTGAAAAACGTAGTTTTAACTAGGTTTGAATTGTAAATATACTGTTTATACTGAAAATCCAAAATTCAAACCAAGTTTAAACTTTGATTTGTAAAACTTGGTTTAAACTAAGATAGTGCTTACGGACCTTAGAGGACAGGTAGCTGGGGCCCGTCTGGTTTCCTTTGCTCTTGCTGAGTGTTGTCAATTCTCTTGACTTTTCTTCTTGAACTATACCTCATTTAGGCGAAAGATCTATTTAATTCAAGACCTTATAATTTTATTTTTGTTCTTCAATTCCAAACCTAAAGATTTTTTCAAATTCAATTCAGATTTTCCCGGGAAGAGATTGACGACAAGGTTGCAGACTACCGCAACGTGTTGATGGGTGTCCCGTCATCTGCCATAGATCAGCTACCCAGAGACGAATATGGACGTGTCATGTGAGTACATCATACAAGTCAAGTAATTCATCCGTATGAAGTCTGAAATCTGGTAACCAAACAGGTAGTATTGGTTTGTTTTGTCATTCATAACCGTAGTTTTTAAATTTGAAGTCTAAAATAGTAACTAAACAGGTCGTTGTTTTGTTTAGTTTTGATTTCCAATTACAATCAAATGTGCTTGTCATCAGTGATTTCAATATTGTTGGATTTATTATATCAAATTAATTTGTTCTTAAGGAAATGTGGAATATCTGTTGTAGTATCAGAATTCTCAATTGTTGGTTTGAGCTCATCAAATCAATATTTTCTTCTGGAAACTTGAAAAATACTTTTGGTATCAGGATTCTCAATGAATAATTGTTGTTTCTACCTATAATATTAATCTTTCTTCTTTACTTACTCCCAGGACGATCTATAGAGTTGATATTTAGCCGCACCAACAAATCGCCTCCAGGTGTATCGGGCCTCAGCAACTTTTCTTTTATGAATCTAATAAATCAGTCTGCATGCAATTAAATTACAATTGCAAGATTGTCAGTGGTTGGCTTGAACCTATCAAATCCATCTTTTCTTCTTTAATTTTGGTGATGTGTTCTGAGATCGGGATTCTTAATTGTTAGTTTGAACAATCATGGAAGCCTTGATTTGATCCTTGTTTGGTAGGATTATCAATAGCTATCTCTGTCATCAAAGCTTGTCTATCATTTTGAAAGCGGTTCGAAAAAACTGTTTTGTACTTTGCCTGAAGAACAATCCATTGGCAATGTTAATGTTTGTGAAGTTGTAAAATCTAAACGCCTTTGCAAAATACCATTCTGTGAAGATACTGCAAAGTATCTTGGAATGGCATTGGCAAAAGGAAACAGCTTGATATCAAATATGGACGGAATTTATTGGTTGCTTGACAGCCAATCCAGCTTATCTGTAAAGCTGAGACCGCTCTGCTGGGTTGTTACATGGATGTTTGATGGTTTATCGATACCTATATCTCATACAACATCCTTAATAATAGAACATGTAGAAAATTATCACGGCCTTCTTGATAAACCGTGACAACCATCCATCATCCACCACCATCTACAGTTTCTACACACATGCAGTGCGGCCCACGGCTTGGAAACAAGGCCATTCTGTACAACTAGGGATCTGTTTTATAAAACTTGAAAGTCAGGAAATACTGGAAAAAGGTTAACTCACATTAAACAGAAAGATGATCTGTAGTAGGCCTATCTCATAGTAGAGATTTTCAGGTTTTATTTAATATTTGTAAAAATTCAATTGTTTTATATTAATTCGGTCAATTGTCAAACTTTTTAGATTTAATATCTATAAACGTCGCCATTTCCTGTTTTTCGAGACTGTAAACTTTTTGAATACAGGCCCCAGATTTTGAAACCAATTTTGGTGTACGGGATCCAACACTTGGGATGTGCCTGTAAAATTAATATCTATACGGTTTAGAGATTTTACTATAAAGTTCTAAAGAATATAATCAAAGCACATTAGACTCCATCATTATCACAACTCCCGAGGCAAAGCAATTTTCCGATAGTGAAAACATTTTTTGAGCCACTCACCAGCAATATTCTTCATGTACTAGCTATGTTTTGAAATCATCTAATTTATGAATTATGCGTCTGGGGAGTAACTTTTTGCAATAAATTTTATATTGTTGGCCAGTTTATGAAGAACATTGGTTTAAGAAAACATGAAATACTTTCAAGAACGATCAATTTTCAGTCTATACAAAAAAGCTGTAGCCATCTTGATTTTTTGTGGTACCAGGCATTTTTGTGCCTATCACCATGGATAACAACAGTTTTGTGCCTATCACCATTGACATCAACAGTGTGGACATTGAATGTCACATTTTTGATTGCCTATCTCGGTCGAATTCAGCCATACTTTTGCCAATTCCCATAAGATTTACATTGAAAACAAATTTGAATCATAGTGATACATTTCCAGTCTACAATTTGCCTTTGTCAGTGTTAGTTTTCATCATTTTAAGCTTTTAATACAATACCAAGAGTAGAGAGACAATTTTTTATGTTTGAAAAGTTATTTTCGATGTTGTTTTGAAAAATGAGTGAATGGGTTATGTTTGCCTGTAATCCCATCAAATTCAAATATTAGGCAAAAGTATGGCGGCGGCGGGGAAAAATGATCTCCACATACTGTTATGGAGAGCTTCACACAAATGGCCACACTGTTACTATACACTCTGTAATTGGGGAGAGATCGATACAATTCACAAGTCTTTATAATTAAATTCGCACAGAAAATTAGTTAATTCTGATACTACGTGTGTTGAAGGAAGTTTACAGTAGGATTCATTTAATTTGACGCTTGGCGATCAGTTAACAGCTGATGTTACGCAGCTTTGACACAATAATCCAAAGACTTGTCTTAAAATACCTTTAAAGTCTTTAAGGGACATTTTTAAAGAAGGCCTTTTTAAAGTCTTTGCAATAATCAGCGAGATTCAGCATTTGTAGTTTGAGTATTGTGTCAGAGCTGCGTAACGTCAGCTGTTTACTGCTCGCCAAGCGTCAAATTAAATGAATCGCAGAGTACTTGTTATTTGTTATTAGATTAACCGGTTTTTTAATATTATGGTGGAGCTTTTAAATTATTTTGCGAATACAAAAAGGTCACATACAGAGTGAACTATTTTAACAAGCACAGAGTAAAGCTGTTGAATTGATAATTATTTTTAACACAAGTGATAATTTCAATAGAGTAGACATTCATAATCATAACAATTTATTTGTCAAAGAACAATTACAAAATTGCATAAGACATTGTCACAGTATTGAAATGGATCATTACAATAATTTTGGTTGAAATCCAACTCAATTCAAATCTACTGAATATAATTCAATCAGATTGCTCATAAGTAAAAATACCGGTATAATTTTACACACATATTTATATAATATTGTCACATTGTCTATATACACAGGAGATAAATGTTTAGTACATGGATAGCTGTAGGAAATTGATAAATGTCTATCCTTAACAATATATTACTGCCGAAATGCAATCTTGGAAATCCTTGTCCTATGATGCTGGCAATCATCCTTGCTCGCAAATTCTTCTATGAAGAAGGTGACGAAACACTGGCCACTCCTTTTCTGGGCATTTTGACAGAAACAGGAACTGAGGACAAGGAATTTGTTTTTCATATTCATCATCCACAATTCACAACATAATTTAAAATTTCTATAAGATTAAAATGTGTTATGATAATGGAGTCTTGACTCATGCCGTATGGCAAATCGACTTGTTTTACTGTACACATACGGTATGTGCAGATGCCTGTACGAGTCTCTGTTTCTTCTGGAATCATCTTAACAACGGATTTCCTTATCTTTTTTGTAAAGTATTGAGTTGATGATTGGATCGTTCTTCATTTGACACATTGACATTCTTCTTTTGATATGGAAAACGGAAACAAATACTAAGCTAAGTAAAATGAAAATATTGTGTTTTCTCGCGTCCCCACATAGTTTGTTTTTTATAGATAAATTACTTAGCTTTATTATTTTTTTTTAATAATAGGCTTAGAACTGATTTGTTTGCTAAATTGTCGATTCGGTTAATAGGCTTTCGAATAATCAGCGTTTTATAATCAGATTCATTTAATTCGACCCTTGGCATTAGATAGATAGAGAGGTATAATTTCCTTGCCATCGTACTCTACGGTCATCAGCAACGTCGAGAAATGATAGCTCTCTATCTATCTAATACTCTGTGATTGCACAAAATCCAAATAAATTTTAACGTAGTAAAATTGCGTCATTTGATGAAACCAATGCATTATAATTTATTTATCGAAATCACCTTTAGTAATATTCATTTAATTTGGCGGATGGCCAATAACTTTCATTAGACAGCTAGATAGATAGAGAGATATTATTTATTTGCCGTCGGACTCTACGATCATTAGCAACGTCAAGAAAAAAATTAATATTTCTGCAAAACACTTAATTAAAAGGTAGGAGTTCACTCATACTTTTTTTGACGTTGCTGATGACCGTAGAGTCCGATGCCAAAGAAATAATATCTCTATATCTATCTATATAATGAATGTCATTCGCCATCCGCCAAATTAAATGAATATTACTACAGATGACGTCATTCTACGGAGATTAAATTCCATTGGCTCTCTTGCAGTCGGCCGTTGTCATGTTAAATTTGAGGTATGTCTTCAAAAATTGAAAGATGAATCTTCAAATGAAATTTTGAGTAAGCTAAGATGTGCGATACAAATCATGAAGAAGAAGATACTACTTCTCTTCACTCTTCTACTAATTTCTGTTTTGGAGTTTTCAATTATTGAATAATTCTCTTGTCATTATGGTGTTGAAGATCCATTTTCTCTTCTGATGGTTGAAATAACTTAGAAAACTATATTGAATAATCCTCAATAATCCTTGTCATTATGGTGTTAAAGACCTATTTTCTCTTCTGATGGTTGAAATAACACAAAAATACTAGAGAATAAATATGTTCTTATTTAATTCCAAGGCTGTTTTTCACTGTAGCTAATCCTAGGATAATCAATAATTTTTCATGCTATTTCAAGGATATTTTCAAATCTAAGATGATTACACTAGTTTGCGTATAATATTCTTTCTAGTTCTATGCAAAATGAAGATCATTTTCCAATTTAGGATAATTCAGCTTACCCTGCAGAAAAAATATTTTTTATAAATATTTCAAGGACATTCTCCAATGTTAAAGCTTTTCCTGCAAAAATATTGTAGATCTATTCATTATCAAGGACATTTTCCAATCTAGGATAATAATTGGAATAAATTCTCCATGGGTGGAGTTAGAGGATATTTCCTGGGGGGCTTCTGACATGAATTTGTTGCAACAAACTATTATATAACTACATTTATAACATTAAATTTGCTACAATATCTACAATAAATCCCCCTTAAATCCGCCCATGTTGCAGAAACTATTTTTTATACAATTTCAAGGACATTTTCCAATGTAGAATGCTGAACTACGCTTACCCTGCTTAAATTATTCCATTTCTATGCAGTTTCAAATGTGTCATGTATGAACATATATGAGGTAATAATTTTTAATAGAGGTTTTAATTCCCCGAAGCAGAGAACGTATTGAATTTGCGCAAGAAAAGTGATCAATATCGCTTGTCTGATGAGTGTATTCGCAACGCAATTTCCTGATCAGCGCCCGGGAATCCTGGTTGGCTTTTATCTATTGTGAGCGACTTCCTGCGCGAGATAGATGCTCCCTTATGATTGCTCGCAGGCGGACACCTCCCCTAGCAGGGAAATGAGAATTTCCCCTCGTGTTTGAAGAGCAAACCGATCGATTTTGCCAGGGAAGACAGCATCCCTCGCGCATGTCCCTTCCCCTTCCCTAGCGAGGGAGAGAGATTTTTCCGGGACACCCTCACAGTTTTCCTCATTGCCTGCAAGATGCTGCGTTGGTGAAAGCCACCGTCTGACTAGATGTCATCCTAGTCGTGGCTTAGTCGGCATTTACTCAAAGTCTTCCATTCATGTGATATTAGTATTACGTCTTAAGTGTGCTCGACCCCCGTTTCAACCTTTTATAACCACACATATTCATCCCGCGACTCCGGACTTTCATTCAGTGTTTAGTTGGTCCAGTTTAATATACATTTCGGTTCTAAAGCTGGTAGCAGAGTTCAGTTGAAATTTCTACCTTGACGTGGAACGTTCGGTGGGATAGTTCGGTATAAATCCATAAATATCGCGAGTGCTTTGTTAAAAAATTATTTTTTCATAAACTGTTGCAATGAACATTTTGGACAGCAAGTATTGTAACTAGATTGGTCGTTTCAATTTCCAGTATGAACTGAATGAATTGGATTGAATAAAAGATCAAATTGAAGTGCAATATGTGCAGAATCCAAAAATTGCTTCAATTTTGACTGATTTATTGTTCACCATATGTGATCAGCTAACATATGTTATCCATTAAAGTCTCATTGTAAATATCATATTTGAAATTGTGTGTTGGATTTTGTTCTCCTTTGTTGACAAATTGATATTGATATTGCAATGTACCTTGGAGTGATGAACTGAAAAAATTTCCTCCAACATATGGTACAAAACTTGATTGCAATGATCAATACAATGCGATGATCTTGACATTATTGTTTGGAAAAGTTCATTTGCATGTCATTATTATAATCATTAATCGAAGATATTTTTGAAATTTATATTGAGCTGGATTCCAACAATGTCGAGGAGAATTTGCTGACAGCTGTTACCGATGTACATGTTTTCCTTCAATACCCCAACAAATCTCATATAGTTTGATCAGATACTTTTTAAACATTTAATTGTCCTGTAAATTTCCTTGTTTCACAAAATCTTCAACTTTTTACTCAAAAAATATTTACTCAAGTGTTGAGTGTTTCATGAACTTTTTCTCAATGCTTGAGACAATACAATTTCATTTCAATCAGATCCTCTTTTCTACGATAAGTTTATGATTATTGTTAATTTTTGTAACACAACTCTTGACAAAATTTCTGGAGAGAGATTGCACAATGTTGTTCAAGGGTTGTGTGTATAATGTATTTCAAACTCTTCCTGCATACTTAAGACAATTTTTATAGAAATTACTGTAATCAAATAGTTTTAACAACAATTGTCTCTTGTAAATGTCCTTCTATAACAAACTCTTGTACTGCAATCCTTTGAAAACATCATTGTCACAAATGACTTGTAGGTGAATTCAATCATTGATTAACATTCAATGTTTTTGAATATCTCCATAACATCCAAATAATACAAGTTGTGTGAATGCAGCTAGCATTAGTTGAGGTTGCAAATTGGATTGACGTTGAAGATGATTTGGATGAGTTTTGATGAGAATGATACTCTCGTCATTGGAGTAGACTATTGTAATGAACTATTTTGAGCTAATGTTATAGAAGTGACAAGAGGTGTAGTTTTTAAAATTAGATTTTTAAGAGCATTCACTTGTATTTTTCAAATTAAATGGGAAAGTTGATTTGACAAGCTTGTCCTGTCAAATTTATCAACTATGAGAACATCTCTATGCGGCATATACATTAGAAATAAAGTAATTTATGCTCTAATGATGCTAGCTATTAATATATTTGTGAAAATACAGTGATCGCAACCTTAGAAAGAAAAATGCTTGGACAATTTTTTATTGACTTTCAAAGGACTAATTCACAAAAATTGATGATTGATTATATTCTAGGGTTATTAATGATAAGAATGTGAGTTGATACAAGTTAGGCGTCTCCTTTTATGTGCCTAATGAACTTAAATTTGAACTCTATTGTAAGAAAGTTGAACATGTGTCATTGTTGAGGTCCACGATCCACGACAGATATAAGATAACAAGGATAAATCTCTCAAGAATGATACGCGAATGTATAGCAACGAAGTCTTCCAAAAACTTAGATTTAAGCATTGTGTTTTGATTGAGAGAGTTACAAAAACTTAGATTTAAGCATTATGTTGTGATTGAGCGATTTAAGAACTCTACATTGATTAATATCCGTGATCTATATCCACGCGAGTCCATGCTGAAATTACTGTTTCCTTATATTAGAACTCTTCCTGTGTCTGGGAATCGGACAACCAAACTATTTGGTTGTTGGTCGATTTCTTTTTGGACCTGTAAGCAAAGATTATTCGATACATCTATGAAAGCAAGCGGAAGCATATTCATCACAGGACCCTAGGGTTTTGAAAGGACAAAACAATTCCGGTCGGTGATGTATAAAGAAAAAATAGTGGCGGAAGGCTTTGAGTATAATAAGCGTATTTGGCAACGAAGTCTTCCATACTATCATAACTTAATTGTGAATCTTCGTACTTTATCGATACTACTTCGTAATCTAATGAACTTACATTTGAACATTATTGTAAGCAAGTCGAACATGTGTCTTTTCTTGAGAATTTCATGGTGTAGGTCCAAGATCCATGAGTGAGCATAACACGGTTGAAACTGTCAAGAAACAATACGCGAATGTATAGCAACGAAGTCTTCCAAATTCATTGTGGACCTTCGTACTTAGAATCTATTGGAAACAAGTGCTGTTCGTACACTGAACTTGAAATGAAGATCGAGTGGACATGTTCCTCCGGTTCAGCTCCAGAATTAACTTTTAAAAATCCTATCAGAGCACTCTGAATTCAACTAGTTTGTCACAAGAGATAAAACTAGAACCTGTATAACGCCAAAACTGTAGCAGCAGAACGCTGTGAATTAATGAGTCTAGCAACCAAGTCTTCCATACTGTCTCAACGTGACAGTGAATCTGTGTAATTGATTCATTTTTTCTACCACCAAATGAACATTTTCCTTTGGAATCTAGTAAGAAGAACATTTGATGCTTGAACTAACCGAAGACAGAGGCCTATATCTATGAATATCATTTTCTCAGTCGAATAGGCATTCCAAAGAATTATTAGAAGGTTAGTTCAAATAAACGAGTGTCGTGGAAAGATACTTTATTCCATGTGAACTGATGAAGTAGCATACTGGACCGACTTTTTGGGTACGTCAGTTTACTGTGGACAAGTACAGAAGAGAAGTAGTGAACCGTTGAGATAATTTGCTGTTGAACAAATGAATGAAAATAACTTTGACAGTTATAGTAAGCATATTGATGACACAATCGTTTGCCAAGCTGAGCTACAAAATTGATTTCGGCATCTGTTGAACGTTCTGCTAAGTACTAGATTCTGAACCAAAGTATTAGTGGTTAAGTGAACAAGAAACTGTTTTGTATTGAGAAAAGAAAACATTAGTTTCTGAACCAAAGTAATAGTAGGTAAGGGAACAAAAAACGTTTAGTTTTCTAAGCTTTAGTACGTAAGCTAATTCACCCGGTGAGAAAAGGGAGTGCTAGTGCCGAAAGTAATCTCAAATTCGTTTGTGATTCGTTGTGAACCCGGTGAATTAGTGCGTTTGGAGAATGCTAGTGCCATCCTCCGGTCGACGACAACCCGACGTCGACGAGCAGCTCCTGTTCGAGCGTCTCTGGTTGAGGGCTACGCAGCGACCTCCGCCGCGCCGCCTCCGCCAGCGAAAGCTGCAGTGCTGCCACTGCTGCAGCCTGCCCGCTGTGCATATCTGCCTCGTGCCTCCCTCCAACAGCCGGACTACTGAACGAATGCTCCGGTCTGTTGTAAGGTAAATTCATCAGAATACTGTCAGAAAATCTATTATCGTACACCGGAGCACAATAGGCAACAAGCAACACAATCATATGATCGTTCACTCTATAAACAGATAGTCCAATGCACACCCAAAGCAGCTGTTTCAGTGTGCATTGGACTACATTTGTTTGTATATGTATAGAGTAGACGATCATATGATCCCAGAACCTTCACAACACAACGATCAGTTTGCATTGTGTGAGCCTATTGCTTATTGCTCCGGTGTACGAGCCCACTTATGATTTATTGTACTTTTTTATTACAAATAAGCAGGGATGCATCAAATTCCAAGACCCAAAATTTTCCCCAGAAGACAATCAATCAATCTTTATTGCCAAAAAGTAAATTGGTTAACAATACAACAATAATATTGGTTAACAATACAAAAGTAAAATTAGTACAACACTAACATAAAATACAAAATAAATAATTACCTTGAGAATGAATTTTAAACCATCAACAATATTGTTAACAATATGGCACTACCGGCAAAAGATAATCTTGTGCGCCGGTAGTGAGGTCAGAAGCCACAAAAATTGTAAACTAAATGCATTAGGCTTCTGCAGCATTTAAAAAGAATTTGAAAAGCAAATAATGAATTGATAATTCATTAGAAGACAAATTTAAGATAACTAAATTTCCCCAGGGTAAGGGTAATTTCATTTGTAAGGTAAATTCATTAGAATACTGTCAGAAAATCTATTATCTATTATGATTTATTCTACTTTTTTTATTGCAAATAAGCAGGGGTGCATCAAATTCCAAGACCCAAAATTTTCCCCAGAAGACAAATTTAAGATAACAAACTTCCCCAGGGTAAGGGGTACATTAGTTTGAGGTTATGATGATACTATGCACTCTCGTTAACAAATAAAAGTATTTTGAAAATTCCAAATTCCATCTAAAACTGTTTTAAATCGTTTTATTTTATCATATTTAAAAGAAAATAATTACAAGTGCCTGGATTTCCCCAGACCCCCTCAATGATTCCCTACGAACACTGTTCGGACATACTCTGCACCCCTGCAAATAAGTTGCCTTCTCAATTACTTGAAATAAACTCATATTTTGCCTTTTTCATATCAAAACCGCATACTTTACCGTTTTTCCAAAGTACTGAGGTTCCACAATAAAATCATTTGGCGAATTTTCTCTGCAAGATATAATGGTATAGAATTTTCTGCATATTTGGTATATAAATGGCTGCAGAATTCAGATCAGTGTCTTTGAAGACACTGATCATACAAGGGTATGTATGATCATACACTGATCATAAGGGGAAAATACATGCGCGACTCTTGATAATTCCAAGTTGTAATTTATTTCAAGATGATATGTTGACTACAAGTGAAAATGTGTTATTTTTCCTCTTGGTCTAATCATTTAGGCCTAAAGAGCTACAGACACAAAAAATCTTTAAAAAGATGTGTTCAAATACATGTCTAAACTTAGTTTCTTTCCATATGGAGCACAATATTAAAGTAAACCAAGTTTATGTCAAAAAACTTGGATAATTTTCTCTCGCCTTTCTTCTGCCTGACTCCTCAAGTGGGAGTAAACTTATAAGAATTTTTGTCAGCCTATCAATTTTGTGTTGTTTCCGGAAACAGAGGAATTTCGTCCATAGAATGATTCCGAGTAGTCCTTGGTGTGGCTGGACTCAAATTTCTAGTTATTTTTCGGTTTATTATGACTGGTATGCATAGCCAGTAGTCAGTTATTGCATTGTTTTAAGGGACTTTGCTTGGTGGAAAAGGAATTCTTTGAATTGCCCTACTTAGTGGAGTGGCTTCACATTTCTAGCATTTCATGTCTCTCATCAAATATTTGCTAAAATGCTTGGCATAATTTCGCACTTTTGACTCTTCATAAATTTAAGCAAGTTATGTAGAGTTCATTGTACAGTTAGGATCTCATTTACAGTTAGGATCTCATTTACAGTTTGTATTTTTTCATTTGCAGTGTATTTTTTATATTTTATTTATTTCAATTGGGACGAGATGTTTATTGAAGTACTACAATGCATTTCATGTGTCTCATCAAAATTTTGCTTGAAATTAGGTGGGTACCGAACCACTGGGAAGCGATTTTGAGGCTCATAAATTGTATCTAGAGGAACCGGTCACCTTTACAACAGGAGTGGTAGGCGCCGTCTCTTATTAGACCTCACCGATTAGACCCGCCTGCTACCACTGGGACAACCGGTTCTCTGAGGTTCTATTCATCCTCATTTCATTTCTCAAGAAGGGAAACCTTCAAATTTCCACGTTTTGTTGGGGATGTTGACTTATTTTATTTGAAATTACAATTTGTTGTATTCGACCTCATTTCATTTCCTTAGAAGGGAAACCTTCGAACTCTCACGCGTTGTTGGGTTTGTCCCGCAGATTAATTTCTAACGGGACGCCAACTATAATTTGTCCTGGCAATCTAGAAAATGAAAAGTCTGCTAGCAATAGATTTCCACCGGCCTCCCTCCTGCTGTTCTGCTGATTGAAGCGAGCGTGATATTCGGTAACGATTAGCAGAGCTGTGCCAGCAGCCAGGTTCACGAGGAGACCCCCTTTTCACGGTGGGCACTGTTCCAGTGGAAAATAATTGACCGATTGTCCCTTTTTCCTTACTCTCCTTGCAGTGAGGGTGTTACCACCCTCCCTGGATTTTGGGAGGGGGTGGGGAAGTTCATCCCCACCATGCGCTTCTCTACCACCTCCACTCCCATGGCTACTTCAACTCCCCCTCCACCATCTCTTCCTCCTCCTCCACCACCTCTTCCTCCCCCTCCACCACCTCTTCCTTCCCCTCCACCAACTCTTCCTCCCCCTCCATCACCTCTCCCTACTCTCATACCCACTCAACTACCGCACTCGCACTACCGCGTATGCGCTCACTCACGTTCTAATGCAGGGTCTGTAGTTGGCTGGTCCGGGACTCACTTAGCGCCTTCCTAAGCCACCGCATCACTCGCGAAGAATACTGTAGCTCCAACTAAACCCCACGAAGCCCCTGCTTCAAAACTATGGATCCTTCACGGATCTAATCTTGAAAAACTGTTGGAAATTATTGCCAGTTACCCAGCTAGATCCAGTTATTTTCAGTGCAATATCCTACACATGTGAATTGTAGGTTATTCATTGTAATAGTGAAATATCTTGTGAGTAATGTCCGACATGAACTAAAACAAACCGTCTTTTCTTCAACTATCTGAATCAGTCTTGAAAACGTCCATAAATCGTTGTTAGAAACCCAGCAAGATTGGTTGCTATCAGTGTTCTTGAAGTAGGTGAATTGTAGGTTATTGGTGGAAAATCGTGTGTACTTTGTGATTAGTGTGCTGGATACTGTTCACCTGTTCCCTACAGATGCTCCAAGAACTATGGTAAGATGAGATATTATTTTGTGATAACAGTTGAAATAATTACCATTTCGAAAGCTTTAATTCAGTTGCTAATCATTGTAATTAGACAGATTGAATGATGTTTTGAATTCTGTTTGTTGTGTTCTGATGATTTCAAGTTACTTTTTAACTAAAAATACTAATTTGTCAAAGCCATAAATTTATTAAAATATCGAGATTCCGGTTTCGGTTGTTACACCATTATCAATCTATGGTAAACTCATTGCTGTAATAACCGAAAGCGGTAGCCTATCTCTATATTTAACAAATTTGGGGTTGTGAAAACTTCAGTGTCTTTTTATTTCAATATGGATAATTACAACAATATTTTACCATTACTACTACACAAAAATTCAAGCTACTGCATTCAACATTGAACAAACTAGACGATTATTTTTGCTCCTGAGATGTTTCCTTGACGTTCTATCTCTCTTGCTACAGATCTTGGAGAATCTTGGCTAAGATTTTGTCAATTCCTTGAATTCCTATGAATTAATACAGCCCTACAATATTTTTCTTTTAACTATTGTTCATAGTCAGTTACTGATATTTTCTAATCATTAATTATGCTAGATGCTGCAGCTAAAATTTCAATCAAACAAATCCTTCATTTGCACTATCATTCATGTACATCATATCATGTAACAAAAATATCTGCAATGTCAAAATGTTAAAAAATGTACGGCTCATGCAGATAGATGTAAAATCTGGAACCAACGATCTAGTATGCATTTAGTGGTACAATATACTAGGCACTTGGATTTTATGCATTCCCTTTACTGCCTTTTTTACCCTTCGTCTCCTGGCCCTGAATTTCCCTCAAGTAATCAGGAAGCAGCAAGAAGGGAGAAAGTACTCGGGGCCCTTTGAAATATTCACGTACACAGGTACCTATGTTTTACTAGAGCTCTCAAGTCAAACATTTACGTGATGTCTGGGGCTCTCTTTCCATTTTTCAGCTCTCAGGTACTTCACTTTTAGTGTTTTGCTGCGCGCATTCAGTTTCAGCAACAAAAAGCTTTCCAGGCCGCTTTCAATGGATTCGGGCCGATATCACGTTTCATCTGAATTTTGCTTCCTGCGAAAAGACTTCGGTTAAAACAATGCGCGAAGGGAATGAGAATTTGATCGTTGAATTCGATACAGGCATTGCTTTATCCGATCCCTCGTTTCATTAAAGATTAATCTTATGGAGGTCATGAACCTCTATATTTGTACAACTAAACTATAGCTGTATAGTTTCATCATGATATCGTTCGTCCACGTTTCATAATCACAGTATGGTTCTGTATTTGGTAGAATGATTTTTTAGAATCTTTACGGATGTCCTTGCTACTGTGGAGTCCCTTTATTATATAGGCCAGTGTTGTGTAGTGTCAAGTGAGACTCATCTCATATTCTCCTTCTCATATTACATCAAGTTCATGAAGTTCCTATTTTCATTATTTATATATATTTCATTATTTATTTATATATATTTCATATATTTATTTTCATTATTTCATATATAGGCTACATATGGCCAAAGAGTCTTTTCGAACTAATCAGTTCTACACTTTTTGATAGACAGGCTTTGACAAACACAATAATTTAGTTGATGCTTATGACTTTGATCTTTCCAAGATGAAAAACGCCTATGTTCTAAGATTTTTTAGATTCTCAATATATTACGTATGATATGAAATTGAAAATAAAAAATACATATTCAATGTTATGTTTGAAGTCTGATGAAATTTTCTTTCGTAGAAAGAAGTGAGTCTTCATCTTAGGTTACTATAAACAAGAAACCCTACTTTTAAAAAGTTTTTTATTCCTCTAAATGAGTGCTTCAGTTCATTAATTGATTCTCATTGATAATATTTATTTATGTTCTTAGTATTTTATGACGACCTGCTTTTCCAATAGTATTTTGCTAGACTTTTGCAGTCCTTGAAAAATTTCAAGACTATTATTACAGTTGTACTTTAAAAAAATGACTATTACAGTAACATACTACAAATATAGTAGTAATATGGTACTAATATAGTACAAACTTATTATTTTTTAAGGTTACTAAGGTTCTCTTCTAAGGACAGAACTTTGTTGAAAAAAAATATTAAAATTTTCCAAGGGAATGTTGAAAAAAATCTGGAAGGATTGAAGAGGTGTAATGCTTAAATATACTAATTACTACACAAGAAAGAATCACCCAACGCTGTAAACGGCACACTTGGGTTAGATGAAGAAGAAGAAGAAGAAAGGAGAATGAGGTTTATGTCTGTTGAGGGATGTGTTTGCGAGGGAAGAAATAATTATACGAGATTATAGAGAATGGGAAGGGAGACTATTTAATTGGACATGGTGAATTTATACCCACTAAAAGCTTCTCAGGACTTATGCAAAGTTTCGTTCTCTTTAGTTTAACAAGGCATGTAGTCACAAATTACTTAGTACACCACTAGATTTCTTTTGTTCTGAATTTTATTTGCAAGTACTGTACTAGGGATTAGAAATATAGATGCTCCCTAAGTCAATAGAATAGATTAAAATGCAAAGTTGCTGAATTAAAGTATGACGGAATATGAATTCTGAATTTAAAAAAATTATATATCTAAAGTTATTTTATTCATTCACCTTAGTATTTTTATTTTATATTTTAAAAGCAACAACTTGATGAGATTTTTTTGAATGACTGCTGAACGGCGCCTGAATAAAACGAGCATAGTGAGAGGAGCCATCATATTTTATAAAAATTCTAAACTCTTTTAATATAGATGATGAAAATGCCTCACTGATAGGGAAAGTCCTTATTTCCTTGTCTTTGATTCCCTTACATTATTAATCGACCATCAATATAAAGACAATATTAAAGAACTTTTTCTCGAAATTGTTTAATGGTCTTTGGAATAGAATTTGTTTCACTTCATACTATTTGCAAAAATCCAGTAGCATAGTCTGATTTTCCAAAAATATACGTTGATTAAAATGTGTTCTTATACTCCCCATTTTCGTTGTATTGATTTTTCAATCATTAAGATGCTAAATGCTGATAGCGTGTCTCATAAAATATATATGGACCCCTTTTATATACCCCTTTTAGTTAGTGCACCAAAAGAGGGTGCCACCCCATTGTTGTCCCCAACTATGACAGCTGTGTGAAAAAACAATTATCACTTGTACTCACTGCACAATGCGTCACTGTCACTGCAAATCATGTTATTTTCGTGTTTTAAGCCCTTATTTTGCTATTTTCTGCGACCATTGAGATTCAAAGTTGATCGATACTTTCAACTTTATTAATCATAGTTCTTTACAACATTTCCATTTGTCTATTCTTGGATAAAAACCTTGGAAAACCAATAAGATATGTGAAAAACGAAAGACAAGCAATTGTAAGCAATTGCCAATTGTCCTAGATCCTTGGAAATACACTATTACTTATATTGATCCTGAGCATTGATATTGATCGTTCCTCGTTATGAATAAAACTTAGATTCTTTCAAAATCTATTTTAATCTAGATTACCCTAATGTATTTTAATAATAATTATTGAGACTTAAAAAATGAAACCCTATTAAGTATTGTCTATCCCACTTCTTTATTTTAGTGCTGGAATAGAAAATGGAATTGACAATACCTAATAATGTTTTCTTTCATTATGGAGTTCCATAATAACAATAGAAATTCTACATTCAGTTATTGAGACTATTAATTCTTGAGCACAATCAAGCAAGCGTTACACAAATTCTTGGTAGTCATTTGCATATATAATTTTATGTGTGCGCTTCGTTTAAATCTATCAGCTCGAGATTCCAATCAACTCAAAATCGATAGACAACGCTGTTACATGCTTTGAATTTATTAACCATTATTTACACAGCTTGCTTCTTTCTCTATGACAATCAATGTACCTACAGGTTGAAATTGATTAGACACTGGAAATTAATGAACTTTATGCATCCCGGGTGCATCTTTTTAAACATTCAGTACTATAGATAGATAGATGAATAGATAGATAATTTAGCAGTCACTGACCTCTTTAAGGGGTAGGTGGAATTGTCAGTCAACTACTTGGAAATTTAGATCATTTATTTAGTTTATTGTGTAGACCTTATCATATTTTTATAATTTAAAAGTCTATGTAGTATTCTGTAATTGTTCCAAATTTAATGCACTGATTTAAAACCGACATGGTTTTTCAAGTTAATTTGAATTCATATAAAGTGTAATGAAAATTTCGTTTGCAGAAGAAATTTATAACCTATGGTTCCTTACCTTATAAAATAAGTCACCTTTTACCAATCGTATTCTGTCACATAAACTTGAGTTATTTATAACGAAAATATTCTAAATTGGTGACAAAAAACTTTGAGTCGATTATAATTTTTCAACCCTCTGTTTCTTGAAACTATTGTCTGGAGAAATTCAAATTTCCCAGCACATACAGTAGTACTGCCTTTCCAAAATCATTAACCATTTTTAATATGCTTCATGGAATAAGAGTACCGTATTATTTAGCATAATCAATAAACTTTCCATGAACATCAATATCCCAGTCCGATAGAAATTTGTTGGGGGATTTGAGTATTCATTTATTCATATCCAGGCTTTCGTTTTGGTATTATTGTTGTGTATCATGCAATATCTTGACTTGAAATGAGTCTCGAAACAAAATATTCCTCAGATCGCTTCTATTGTGATGCACAAATGCTTTTGTTGTGAATCATTTTTGAAGATTGTGTTCACTTCTTCCTCCACTAAACCACACAAGTTACTTTTTTTGCTGGGGATGATGCCCACATAAGCTCTAGGCTTGTACTTGTGCAATGGGAAGGATTATGAATAAATTTTATTATTTCATATTATTAAGTGATGGAGTTTCTGTGGTGGTACCAAATATCTATTAACAGATGCCACAGATTTTCTCAAATTTCTCTGCTATGAGAGTGGGGTTTTATTCCAGTGTGAATGTTCTGAGATGGCGGAGTAATCAAAATCAAAGCTTTCTTATTAAGATTGCAGTTTTTTCTTGGGACTCTTGTTTTCAGATTCATTACTCCACAGAGTAGCAATGTGTCCTCAGGCGAATTTGTTGTTTGGATGGCAGCTTCTCTGTGCTTTCTCTGTGTGCGTTTTGTTTTTCATTCGTCTTAAGCCTTGGCGGAGTGTTTCATAATCTAGCAGATATTGTTCTTCGCCATACAGCATCCATTTCCTCGTTCTTGGCAGTTTTACTTGTTACTTCCATTTTTTTCATCACAAGAAATTTTGTTGAAAGCATTTCATATCCTCGGGACTTGTAGAAACACGCTTCTTGATCTAATACATCAGAGATGTCTTGTATTGGTTGCCTTGTGTTAGATATGAAAATTGCAAACAAATGAGGAAAACTTCAATTATTGAATTGATGATATTTTTAAATAAACAGTTGAGATTCAGTGGACAAGTGTGAAAGTACAAGAACGTAAAGCAATTGAATGTCACGGCTAAAATTGAAGTCACTATATGTGCTCATTTAGGATTTCATTGAATTTGTTCCGTCAAATGACGTCATTTTAAGGAGTTTGAATTTAGTTGGGCTTCGTGCAATTGGCTATTATGTGTATAATTGGTTTTATTGTATTAGTTGCGATAGTGTGGATGTTAAACTCAACTCTGGGTGAAGTTGAACATTGCACTTTTCGAATTGTGTCCCCTTAGTTCTGGAGGTGCAATAAGTAGTTTTTTCCAATATTGTTGTTAGCTTAACTAATTATTGTTGTTTGATTTAGCGTGAAGGGAACGCACAAGGTAGCCTAATCACATTCCTATAAAACCAGTGATTTCTAGTATTACAGTAGAACGCTGATCAACAGAATCAGCCCTAAACATAATATGATAATTAAAACCATGTAATTTTTGTATGAAAATGAGTTTTGTGGTCTTTGTGTGTTTTTAATTTTTTATGTAACTTAGCTTAGTATTTGTTTTGTTTTCCATATCAATTTAACAACTTCGCTCTGTGCCTGTTAAACTTAATGAAGTTTATTCTATGTGTGGACACTTAGGGGCGGTTTATGAGCTCGCGTTTATCTCTATTTCGAGGCTAAAAACGGATTTTGCGCCGAGTGTTGAAAATCGTGTTTATGAGCTCGAGTTTAGCTAGTCCAAGGCGTAAAAGAGCAATATTATCGCAGGGGAAAAACCCGAGGTTTAAAAGTTAGGTTTATGAGTCCAACAACAGATCAACAGTCTGAAAGATAAACTAGTAAATTTAGACGAGTTCATAAACCCACCCTTAGTTTTTCTTTAATAGCAGTTCAAGTACAATAATCCAAATCGATCCCGGTTCAAATTAATAGGGGCCTTTTAATTGAAGCCGTTTTACTGTAATTCAATAATTCCTTGATTTTATCAAACAACAAAATCTAGGAGATGAAATATTATAGGCGTTATTATGGAACTTTATTCCAGACACATTCCACTCCGATAACCTGAGCTTCCATTATATTGAAGTAGTTTCTTATGTTCTTATTTGTATAATACTGTATTGTTATTGATTTTTTTCTGTTTGTTTGGAAAGTTGTATTTGTAATTTTGTGAGAAATCACAAAACAAAATAAATAAATATTATAAAAATAAAACTTAGTCCAACTTAGTACAGTAAGGAAGCAATTTGTGAGAGTTGATTAATGAGCTGTTTGTTATTGTGTTGCAGCGTGAAAGAAACGCACCAGATAGCGGAGGCACAGCAGCAGAAGAACGCGAAGCTGCGCGAGGCATTTGGCATTTCGGAGTTCTTTGTGGAGGGCAGCAGTCTGGACCCGCACCGGCACGCCAAGGAGAAGGAGGCGGCCGCCAGGGCTGCTGCTGCGGCGGCTGCAGCCGAACAGAGCAAGAAGGCGGCTGCAGCTGCAGCAGCTGCCACCGACTACAAACTGCTGCACACGCCTAGTCCCGAGCCGCTACCCTCCACCCACTCTGCACAGCGGGCCAAGAAAAAACGCAAGGCCAAAAACAGGTACAGTCCATAGTGTACTTTCTTCATTAGATTTAGATTTATTACTTTATTCATGTAGATAACAAATATGACGGCTTAAATTCTAGATAATAATAATAAAATATATACTGTACAACTAATTATTCGTCAAATTTACATTAGCTTATAAATTATGCTATGAGTAGATATAGAGCAAAAGTATACTGATGATATAATAATTGTTAGTTATCTAGATGAAAAGGCGAAGTTTGGACATATGAATGTCCATTCTTGGGAAAGGAGATACAAAGAAATCCTTTCCATCAACACTTGACCTTGGTTGAATTTTACATGTTTAGACTGGAATAATTTACATATTTAGACTGAAATTAAAAAAAAAAGAGATCAAGAGTCTGTTTTATAAAATTGGAAGAGCCTTTCATACAATTGACTGAATTTATGTATGACTATCTATGCTCGGGTGAAGGGGGGTCAAACCCCTAGATGGCGTTAGAATTGATGGGTTCGGAAAACACAGAAAGTACATAGAAAGTAAACATTAAAAACCTTATTTTTATAACATTTAAATTATTCATTAAAAATTACAGTTTTGCTATTCATTGGTTGATTTTTTAAACAAACAACCAAATAATGCTGATCTATAATAAGATTCAAACGTGAACAACATAACCTCTGGACTATTTATCAAAATTTGGGAAAGAAGCAGTTTTGGACGAATGTCTGTTGATTCTTCCCACATTGTAATGTATCTTGCCAATAAATGAATGAATGAATGATATCATTGATATATTTAACGCATTTTAGGAGTAAAGCCCAAAAATGGAGATTCCTCATTCAAATGTCATTTTTATTTTATTTTCCTGGTATTCAAATTTTACTCTAAAGATACGGTAATCTCCAAAAGAATCAGGAGATTACGTAAGCAGATTTATCAAATTTTCGTTCAACCAGACAACCGCGACATATCGCAACAATCTCTAGTCCAAACGATAAATTGATTCAATTTATCGCAGCGTTTTGACCTGGCTTAACATTCAATTCACATTTAAATTCAGTTAAAAATATGGTTTCATGTTTATTTTAAACAAAAAAAATGAGTTTTATTTTACGTGTAGGTACTGTTTTATTTGGATACTTGCAAAAAATGTAACTCTGTAAATTTAAAAAACATCACTCTGTAAATTGAAAAAAATATTATTTTTTCATCTCTTGTCGGACATTGGGAGCTGTTTCGTGAGTTTTTTATTGTACAAAAGTTTTGCTTGAGGTTGTTAGATTTTATTCATTTAGACCAAATATTCAAGGTCTGAGTTGAAATCAACTTCGTAGATAGATAGATCATTAAAGCTCCTCTCGATAAGAAAATCTCATTCTAACTTCTTTAACTGCTGAATGCTTTTCTCTTTTTCACTTTTTCCTTTCTTTTATTCACAGATCTTCGAGTCCTGAAGAGAAAAAGAAAAAGAAGAAAAAGTCCAAACGACATAAGAAAGACAGGTAATACTCTTTTATAATTGGATAATAGTGCCCTCGTTGTGGTTTAGTTAATGCCTGAAGTGATCTATCTTATAATCTGATCACATGTAATTTTTGGGACTCCTAATGATGTATAAAAATTTCTGTTTCAAGTAGACCAATCATTCACTGGGAGTAGCTTGATTTTAAAGAGGTAAGGTTACCTTTAATAAAATGTGATAAACCAGACTTTTGATGAGAACTCTCACTTTCTCCGAGATGTTGATACCTATTCTCAGTCCGTTTCTATCTATTAATTATTTCAAACATTAGCTCAATTTGGAATTTTGAAGTCTTTTAGTTAATCATCAGGGGTAGGGGGTTTGGGGTTAGTTCTCTATGGGGTTAAAAGTTTTTCAGAACTCTGCTTTACATTTAAATTGAAAAAAATATAAGTTTATAAAATTTTTGAATCCCAAACACAATATAGTATTTAGCTTTGATAGTCCAAGTACCTACTTATCAAACAACATTTTTATGAAAATACGTTTCTTCATTATTATGAGAATTTATTGATTGGTTTAATGAGTAATATTTTTATTGAGGTGGTAAGTGAAATTTGGAAGAATCATTAGAGATTTTCAATAATTGACTATCCAATTGAACTTGAATCATTTTCAATTTGTTATCCATATCTACCTACTGTCCCAATTTTAGACTAACGTTTGTTCAAATTAATTAATTATATGGCAATAATTTCTCCACGCTTGAATAAAGCGCCAACTCATTATCAGGCTTGTTAGTGTACAATTGCAGCTATAGGCTAGTTTTCAGTCTTAATAGGCTTTTCTATGCTATGAGAATTTAGTTCTAGTATTAGTGTTAGTGTAGGTGGCTTAGGTAGCATGACTGACCGTGAAACACCTTATTGAAAAGCTACTTTGAAAAATAATTCAAATGTATTTTATAGATAAGCTTCGTTGGTTTACTCTACCTAACGGTAAGGGTTGGAAGTATACGTGTAAATAGTAATTAACTGTTTTTGTTAATAATTAATACTAATATTACAATCTTTTGGATGTAAAAAAAAGGGTTGAAACGGACAACTTGGAAATGGTTATAAATCTGAACGAAATGTAGATTTGTTTGCCTGTAAGTCACAGATTTTGAAAATCATAGCTATAACTTACTTGCGTACCCCTATCAATCTATGTACAACAGGTTGGAATTTAATACATCACCGTTCAAAAATTTATCTTCGAGATAACTTATATACACACAGTATTTTATATTTTCATAGATATAAATTTTTGGTGGAGAATTTTCTGAGGGTTTTGTGTTTTCCACTACCAAGTAATAAAAATGCAGTCAATTGTAAACGTTATGCCTCGGTTACACGTTGTCAGTCGACTAGTTTTCAGGGTTACTTCCAGAATTTCAGGTACGGAATCGCTAATTTATCTTGAAAATTGTATTTTATCTACGACCGTGTTATAACGTAATCATTATAGGTTCATAATTGAAATCAAAACAGTTTTGAAATGGAATTTGAAACTTGTACCATAATGACGACTTTATGAAACGGATGCTACATTATGAAACGATCCTAGTTCAATCTGTTCCAGTTTTAAAACACTGGAACGGAACAAAACACAATCGCAGCTGATGAAAGCACTGTTGTTGCTCATGCGTGTGTGCTTTTTGCAGCTTCCTAACCTATAAGGTATAAACATTGAAATAGAACAATGCTCGTTTGAATCAAGGTTAGTTTAGATTGATAATGTAGATATTATTGTTTTTTATTGGTCGTAGATAAAATGGTGTATGCAATGGTTGTATTTCAGCCTTTAAACGACTCTTGAGATACCTTTGAATAACTCGCGGCTTTGCCGCTCTTATTTTAACCTCGGTATCTCACTCGTCGTTTGAAAGCTCTCATAATACAACCATTGCATAAACTACTATTAAGTGACATTAGAGTATTATGATATCATGAATGGAATTTATTCGTATAATAATTTTTATAATTCTCATAAATAAGTTGACTGGCAACTGAAAAGAGACCAGTCGACTAGTAGGTTAGTTTTTGAAAATTATATTGATAATCTATTAGAATTAGAATAAGTCCCATTTAAGATATCATAATATTCTAATGGCACTTGATATCCGTTTTTAAATAATCAAAAAACCGTTTCTGTATTTCAAATTTCAGATTAACCTGAAAACTAGTTGACTGGAAACGTTTGACCAAGGCATAATGTTTGATTTTGTGTCTTTCTATAAGATTTTCACTACAATATTAAGGAGATTATTAAATCACGGTTGATTCTTCATCAACAAAAAGATGTGTGATGATGTATGTAGGGGCGATGGAAAGCCAAAAATATTTAACCTCTGTGACGTCATGTAACGGAGCTCAATAGGAAAATTATTGCATTGGCTCCCTTAGATGACATCATTTTACGGCGGTTGAATGTTTTCGACTTGAGTAGTACAACCGACTAATATATTGAGTTACACGTTTTTAGAAATACATTGAAATCGTTGAAACAAGTTGAAAATGTTGACCTTGAGTATAGTTTCTAACCGTAATATTAATGGTAACCCTTGCAATTTTATGTATTCAACTACGTAAAGTTAATTGTAATATCTTACTCTCTGGCTATTGGAATCAATCTACATTGATAACAAACAAGAATTTTCTCATTCATAAAATTATCAATTTTTTCCCCACAAGACCAACCATTCGAGTGACAATGTAAGGTAAATAATTTTTTTGCTTTTGTCGATTATTTTGTTTAGATTTTCAATGGAATTGTTTTACTGTAGCTATTTTTTGAGTTTGAAGCGATTAATATGAAAGGATAGATTATAAAATGTGTTTTTCAGTTGTCTTGCTGATTTTCCAACTTTATTTCATTTTTGAAGGTTTTCACGCATGACGGTATTATAAATGGTTGAGGAGCGTTCTATTGTTTTTTTTCACACTGCCATAAGCCATTAGTAGAACAATCATCATTCCCATCATTACTGTTAGATCTGGAACATTTGTTTTTCCACTTTCAATTTATTTCTTGAGAAATGTGATGTGGTCCAATGGGGTTGATTTTCATTCATTCTGCTTGTATAACTTTTCATACATATATTTTTTGATGCTGGGCTATATTTATATGTTATGATGCTGGTCAAAGTTGATGGTGTTTTCAACATAAAATACTCAACTTCATCCTAATTTCTAATTTTAAGCCTATTTTGATAGGCCATCTGAATTCAATTAGTATTTTGTATTGATATAGCTGATCATCATATATAACTGTAGTTTCATTACATAATTCAAATATCTCCCTACCATTTTTACATTTGGTACACGACAGTAATTTTCATAGTCATGATTCAATCGAATTCCCAGATAAGCACAATAAAGCCACTGACAACGAGTATTACTAACTGGTATTTTCTCATGCAATAGGCCCCAGATTCAAATAATAATTGTTCCAATATCCATTCACATGGTTAATCATATTTTGTATTGAGAATAATGGAGTTATTTTCTAACAGCCTAAGCACATTAATACCATTAATCCAACGATGAATTTCGACTATCATAAATATAGAAAGAATCATGAGATATTGAAATTATTCAACCTATCAGTTTCTTAATAATTGATGAAAGAAAGTTCCTGTTAGTGCTATATAAAAATTATTCTAAAGAACTTTTAGCATTACCGCTCATGTATCATAAATAGTTATTATATCATAAATAATTGAGATTTAAGTTATTATGGTTCATATAATGGGCAAACTGGGCATTTGCCCTGAGCGCCAGTTTCTACATAATTATTTATTATTTTAATACCGGGTAAAACTCCAAAATATTTCTAACACTTGTTACAATAATTTTAAAACGTTTATGTTACATAAAACGGAACGTCACAATATTTTTAAAAATCTGAAATTTGAAAAAATATTGCTTGAAAAAAACATCAGGTAGGGTTGGGAAGGTTGATTGGGGGGGCGCTAAAAAATTTTAGGCCCAGTTTTAAATTCTACTGTAAATCGGGGCCTGCATAATTTTTATCATACTCGAATATTACTACAAAATCTAACATTTATTAACGCAAAAATAACTATATAAATATGTTCGTATGGCTTTTTATCGGTGGGGAGACCCTTACTAAATATTGAACAACTGTCAAAAAGTACAGTATCGCAAAATTAAAATGATAGAAGATGAAATAAATAAGTTTCTTTTACTATGCAAAATTTGCATTTCTCTAAGTTGAAAATATTGTTTGTTCTACTCAACCATTCTGTTTCAGATATAATTTTACATGTTTTGATGTGTGGTGCATCTTTTATTGTAGACGATTGTCTTCGTTTTATCATTGCACTCGCTTCAGTTATGTTTTACTTTCTTTGTAGAACTGTCTCTTATCCTATCATCCCATCCTACCTCTCGTTTCACTTTCATTTTCTAATGGAACTCTGTCTCCATCCTAGGTCTGTGTCGCAAAAAAGAAATCCTCTTCAAAAGACAAGGACAAGAAGAAGAAAAAAAGCAAGAAGAAGGTCCAATCATCTTCTTCGTCTGAGTCATCAAGCTCGGAATCTTCAAATTCCTCAAGGTAAATTATTAATCTAGTTGAATAAAACAACTCTTTTGTTGTCTATAATCTCGGTTTTTTTTTTGTCTATGTTCACTTTTGAAGGGAAACACATGGAGCTTGAGTGTGATTCGCTGAGCGTAGTGTTACACCTCAATCGATCGCTCACTCACTCTCATTCGCACACCCATTCTCTGTCTCATCGCCAGTTGCGAGTCTACACGTACGCTTTCTAGTTGCTCTGAGTTCTTAGAGATGTCGCTAGGATCGGCCCCTTCATTTCTGGTCACAAATTTTAACGTACGATGGGAAATCTATTCTGATCTGTTATCTATGGTTATATCTAGTCAAGTACAGTCTGTTATAACCGTAGTCTAGAGTTATATTTAGTTTATGGTGATTATTTTCTGAACAGAAGATCAAACAAAACAATTTAGTATTATGTATTTTATTTGGGGTACCTTTTAACTAAACTGATGTTTTTGTTATCTTTTTGCAGTGAGGAGAGCAGTGATAACGAGAAGAAGCGTTCAGTGAAGAAAAAGGTGGCTACTGTTGCGTCGAACAGTAAGAATACCGAGGTACCTTTCCATTAGAAACAATCTTATTCATAATTTAAACGTCATTGATGAGAATGTATTGGGCCATATGTTTCGAATCTTAATTCAGACTTTTGCTGTAGAATCATGTTCACAAACTTAGAAGACTTTACTTACATTCTCTCTAATTTAGAAAGATAGTCAGGATGCTTTGTAAAGTGTTAATCATTTTTTAATTTATTTTCGCTTTTTCGATAAAAAATAATATATGTTTGGCCCTTCACTTACTTGTTGAATTAACTCCCAGGCCCAGCATTAAGTTTAGCTAATCGATGGTTTAAAAATTTGTTCCACAGTTTAAATTAAGTTGTTTAGTTGAACAGTTGAACTTAATTTACTCCAATATGGTACATACGGGCCTAAGGCTACTAATCAGTAGTTGATTATATTTGATATCCACTAATATCGTAAATCTACATGATACTACAGTACTATGACGACAGTCAGTTACTAGACGAGGAAGTAAAGGGCGCTCTGGTATTTTCCAGCACCATAGATGAAAAATTCAGATCATGATTGAATTATTCAAATGAATTTTTTTTTTTAGTTATTCATTTATACAATCACAAAAATTATAATATCGGATAATATTATAATCTGGGAGAGAAAAAAACTAGGTTGAACCTTTACTATTTCTCTTGGAAGTTCTTTGAGAGTAACAAAATATATTTATTAACGATACATTAAGTTTGTTAATCAATAGACCCATTTCTATGGAACATATGGCCTGCATACATAGATTTCATCTATGCTTGGAAAATATTTGCGTAAAGTATTATTATTTCGCCTTTTCTGCTTTAATAAAAAGTAATTACAAATCGTAGTTAGCTGCTGAAGTAGTGGTCTTTCTCTAAATTTGTTCAAAGTTTGAAATTATTGTCATTAGTTTCCTAATAACAGTTCATCTTTTTTTCGTATCCTCTTCTTATAAAACAAAGAGTGCTCAACATTTAGAGGTGTTTTCAATATATTCTTTAATGGTATACTTGAATAAAAACCCGTTTTACATTAAAATAATACAAAAATTATACTGTCTTCTGATCAAATATTGCCAGCCTTTTTAATGGACGTTATCACTTTGGAAAAATGGATATAGTAAGTATCGTTTTATCATTCCATTTGCAAATCTCAGCAAGAGTAAATCATCTGAATGTCTTTTTTTGTATCAGTATGGTGTGTTTTTGGCTCCCAGCTAAATCAGTTCAACAATTATTGTTATAGGCTATTTTTCAATTGATTATCTCTCTTTAGCTCTGGATTAATTCGTAAGAGGTTATCTAAAAAATATTTGGTTTGAAACTGAAAAATTTTCTTCCCCGAGTTTTTTTCTTCCTTATAGTTACACAGTAACTATATACCAAATCATTTTAAAATGAATATTCTAGAATAATAATGAATGGCTTCAACGTGGTATTCAACTAATTAGAGGAGTTCAACTAAGATAGAATGATCTTTAATCTTAGTAAAATATTATCAGTCTTATATTGTTCTTGTTGTTACTAGTTACTATAAACCACATAAGAACCACAAATTATAGGCTCATATAAAAAAATTGTTCAGTTTTGAAATTCATTTATAATAAATTGCTTGTCAAACTAGACTACCTTTGGACGGTTTCAATCCAAGGGGGTGAATAGCTGACTATTATGTATTCAAATTTTTCTATAAAAATTCTGTATTTACACCAATGTATTCATACTTCTACTATTGTACATCAATGAAGGTCTTTATACATCTATTATTTGTACTGTCGGTAGAAATAATATATTAATTCAGTTTTGGAGTTAATATATTGTTCTAGATCGGTTGTCAAACACTAGTTGTCATACTCGGGCTCGTCTTGCATTCAATTAAACGCTAGTTTTAACTTGGTTTAAATTGTAAATCTACAGTTGCAACAAGTTTAAAGTATGGTTTCGTTAAATTTAGTTGAACGGAGATGGTAGATACTACATACTGCCCCCATTTTGCAATACCCTTAGAAAGCGTTACTTTTTGATTGAGCATTAAGTGAGAATTAGTGGAAGCTCCGGACTATATGATTCACCGATAATGAAGGAAGGGATTCAATGATAAAGTTCATATAAATTATAAATAGTTTGAAATTTATTTATCTCAGATTAAATCCTTCTCAAATGCATTTAATTTCTGTCTCATTCAGTAAATGTGGAAAACTAATATTCTTATTTTGAATATTCATTTTGTGAGGAAATAACTTGATAACCTAAAATAGTAGGTCAATGTTTCCCATAACTAGGCTATAAGACAAATGTGACGATCCCTAAGGTTCCAAACAAAAATCAAAAAATATAATTTTATATTCATATCAAGGGCAAATATTAAACGAATTCAATGTGAAATATTTCAAAGAAGGTTTCTCGTTAAAAGTACTCTGAATTTGGCTTGTTATATAAATGTGTAAATAATTCCCAAATTGTTTTCAATTTATTCAATAAATTTTCTTCAAATTCGAATTTTCAAATGTCGATTGATAAGATTGTCATATGTCGATGGTATCGAAATAATTTTTACGGATACATAAAATTGTAAGAGTTTGAATGTGTAGTACATAATAAATTATGAACCAACGTTGAGGAATTATTAAGCTTATTGTTTTATAAAGGGAAGTTTGTATAATAGTAAAATCATAACTTAAATCATAAACCTATTACATCTTGGCTACATTTTCAATTATGGTTGTTTTACTGGTAAAACTAAGTAGAACCTGGTCCCAGTAAAGAACCATACTATCAAGAATTCTTATTGTTACGCAAAAACACTTCTTATTAATATAGTCATACAATTGTAAAATGACTTGCCAATTTCAATTGTTACATTCCTTTATAACATGTATTTTGCTTCCTTAGAACTACCACTAGTTATGGCTCTCGAGACTTGAAAATTGTTCTTTACTTTATGTTGTACTCTTTTATTGAACTCTCCTAGTGTTTTTCGAGATTAATAGAAAATAAAAAATGCGAAACTAACAATAAATGAAAAAAATTGCAAGAAAAAATAGATTTTAATTTGAAATCAACCAATTAGAGTTCTTAAACCCGGCAAACCAAAGCTTTGGGGTATAATACTACTAACTTATATGTTGAAGAGCCTAATCATGCTGTTGATAATGGTTTCTTAGTAGTAATTTTTGTATCGTACCGGTAAATTAGATTCAAAACTGTAATTTTGCTTTGCATTGTATTCCATGATTGAAACATTTTTATTTTGTGCTCAATATTGAAAACAAATGGAATTTTTCGCATTTAACACTGATGCTAATACTAATTTGTTGTCCAATCTATTTGCTGTAAAAACACAATCTATTCGGTTATTTCGAATGTATTATAATTTTACTAATTGCTTATTGTGATGGATTTACTGTAAATGCATGTTGCTGTTGACGGCTAAAGAATCGGCTATTGTTTTGTATTGTGCTTCTAATCTAGGGAATCGATATCGTAAGTATCAGATGAGTCATTTAAAACTCCTGACGATCTCCACTCTGCATTTGCACCGTTTCAATTTATTAATTTCTGTTTGATAGTTGTTTTTCATATATACTCCATTATAGACTTAATGACTAAGGAAATCTTTGTCTTTGACAAGACTTTCAAAGTCTTAGTCTTATCGAATCTTATTCTTATATCATTAGTCTTTTTTTTCAATTATCAGTCCTTATTGAAGAAGATTTGAAACTCCTTTATCTGATGAAGAATTTGATCGTGTATACCTGTACATAGTGTACAAGCCTCATGAAACAAGAGCCATATTTATGAACGTTCCTTTTGTGAGATTTTCTTTCATAAGATTATGACAATTACAAGCAAAACATATACATCAGATGTAGTGTCAAGTTTTTTCAATATTTGTGAATATTTTCATTTGTTTAGGCTACTAAACAAATATTTCCAGTGGTAGAAACAGATCTGATTGTTTTGAAAGTGGAGTGGTCCCCGTAGCCGAGGGCAATATAAGCGCGTCTTATAATCCAAAGGTTCCTGGTTCGAATACAGTTGAGGGAACGGATTTTGACAAAAACGAAAAGCTGTCTGTCCCGACTGCCTAAAAACAGTCGTCATCTCTCTTAATCACCCCCCTGAAATCCATCTCTACAAAAGCTGAGTTGATGAATTACTGTACCCCAATCAATATGCTTTCAAAATCTTGGAATGGTTGATCAAAATGCTGTCAAGTCTGAAAGAGCTGCAACATATTCTTGATTACCCTTGATTATTTAGAGGATTTTTCTGGTCATTGATTTTATTCAAACTAGGGAAGTGCTTATATTCAAATTATTTTCCCATATCTCGTGGTTTTTGGAAAATGAAGGTACATCTAAAATTATTCCATCATGAAGGATGTATCTTTCCCTTGGAGCTGCAAATTAAAATTATTCAACTTCTCAGTTATATCTGCGAGAAAGGCAAATTGTAAACAAATTTTGTAGACAAACTTAAGATCTTTCCACGCAATGACTGCTGGTGTATTATGCAGTGGTGAGAAACGAGTTTTGATATGTCACAAGTCACTGTCTCTACGACACAAGAAAATAAAGCCCTTCTCCACACCTACCATTGCAGGAACTTCATCTGTAACTAAGCATATTATGAACTTTACGCGTTATTGGGAATATTTTACTAATTTAATATTATATTAAATAATATTTTACTATATTACCACAGGAATATTTCACACATATTCATAGCAATAAGTGTGTTGAATTCCAGTAGCAGGCCCAGTAAGCGGCACAATATTTTGTTTCCGTGAGCTACCCAAAATACCCCATCTTTATCAGTAGCTCATGATCGACATTTACAGACCACTGCGCTAATAGATAGATAGATTTGTTTCAGAAATTTATTTTAATTATTTATTCCTCTATTATTAATCAATCTTGTCCATTCCTAACACTTGAAAACTTTCTTAAACACACTCATCTTTATCACATTTTCAATCAAAATTTACACAAAGATTCAATTCAACATTCTCACATATAAGCTATTTTACGTTCAGTCCATGATTGTCAGAATATTTTTTCCCAGTTACAATAATTTATAAATACTTTGGTTCAATAATTTAGTTTTATTTATATGTTTTTTATTATTTTTTGCTTCAGAAATCGCATAAAAGTGGAAGTAGGCGACGGCGTTCTGAATCGGCCAGTTCTGATGACAGGTGAGTTTTAATATAAAAAATTATAAAATATAAATAAATTTTCCAAGTTTGGCTTAATCTGCAAATTTTTGTGATATTTTTGTTTTGCTTGGTGCATTAACGTGTGTTTGTATTTCAATAATATTATTGTGTGTCAGGTAAATCTTGTTCCCTCAGTTTGTTTGTATTCCATGTCACATCAGATATTTTAAATTGGAAATTGTAATAGAACCTCGATATAAAGCTTAATTCATGTCCCCCAATTTTTCAAATAAATTATTCTCTTTGTTTGATTTCTCTTTAGTTTATTTGTTATGCATCTCTAAATTTTCTGAAAACTTTTATTGTTTGAGTGTAGTGTGTACATTGCTTACACATTTTTGTTTATTTTATTTGACATACATTTCAATATTCATTGAAATCTATTTTTTTGTTTGAGTGTAGTTGTCCATTGCTTACACATTTTTGTTTATTTCATTTGACGTACCGTACATTTCAATATTTCTTGAAATCTATTTTTGTTTGAGTGTAGTTGTTCATTGCTTGCCTACCTCTTTGTATCTTGCTTCATATATTCCATAAGCTTTGAAATCAGTACTCTTATTTCATTTAATTGATAGATGGCTAATTAATTACTTATGTATTCAATAAATAAGTAATTAATTTGCCATTCATTAATAAAATAAAATTAAATTGATCCATTGAGTAATTTTGATTCAATTTTGGCATGGTTTTAGTTACCCTTGCTATAACAGATTGCTTCACTCCAATAAATATCTCTACAATAGATTTTCGTTTGATTTCGAGTTTCCAAGTAGCATTCCTAGGCTTATGCTGTGCACTGTACCTCACATAGATAATTTCTAATCGAAACTTGAACAATCTTTATATTACTGTATTGTTTGTTGCTATCTTTGAGAAAACAGTATTTGGGAAATCTTGAAAACTCATTTCTCGATATGTTTCATTCCTTGTCTTCGAATTATTGTTGGGTTTTGTTTTTCAAGTAATACTTCAGGATAGCAATTTTTATGTTGAGCATTTCAGTTGCTTTTTGGTAACTCGCCCTCAATTACAGAGGATTCGCGTATTAAATTACTCTTCATTATTCTTATTAATACTAGATTTAATTCTCTTTATAAAACCTTGATACATTTTTTTGTAATCTTAATACGTCTTCGCAATGATTTTTCTGATTTTCAATTGGACTTTTCATAGTTTCACCTACAGAGGCTGTATAAACAGTCTGATTATAGAATCTAATTATACAGTCTCTGATTATTATCGGACTGATAATCAGATTACGGTATATAATCAGACTGATTATACAGTGTCTATAGTTTCATCTAACATTTTTCATCAACCATATTTTTATGTTTGCTTGTTTGTGTGTAAACTATTTGTTGTACATGATCTCTGTAAAATAGATTTCTAATAATAGATTTTCTCCGTTCTGTTGAAAGAAGTGTTCTTAGAGCACAGTGTTCGCGTATTCTATCAAGAGTGATGCAATTAAAGGAATAATCTAGAATTCTGCTGAAACCTGCTTGTTTCAAGAAATTCATTTCTAATAAGTAATGTTATTAAGAACATAGTTTATTAGATCATTTGACATTTTTAAAATTAATCCAAAAATATACACTTGAAACAGATGCTCTTGAATTAGAAATAATGTACTTCATAAATACTCAGTATATGCTTGATTTTAGTGTGATTCTACTTGGTAATTACAGTACCTATGTATTGTTTCGTATTTAATTGAATATTTAATTTCAATGTGATCTCCATGCCTTACTTTAATTCTCTGTTATTTTGTCAAAAAATAAACGTATTTCAAATTTGTGAAATCGAGCGGGAACAAATCAGTATCTTATTTTTGTATATTATATTTTTCATTTTTCAATTAAGTGAGCTCTTGCTAACCTCCCCAAAATTTTTATTTTCCTACTTCTTACAGATTTTGGGATGGAACTGGAAATGAAGGTAACATTGCAGAGAGTAATTTCATATTAACAGAACAGGACCTTTTGTCTAGTGATGAAGATGAAGAAGAAGAGAAATTTTTTCTTATATTAATGATGTTAATGAAGATAATTGTCTTACATGAGACGTTGTTAAAATAGAATTTGTTTCTTACAAAATATCCTAATTCCGTTTATAAATCTATCTGATTTTACATTCAGATTGTTATAATACTCCCGAATTTATTTTGTATATTGTCACTTTTCTGTTCAATTCTGATAAAATATAGTGAAATAGTTGAGAGTTGGGTTCTTGGACTGTCACATGTGAATGCCGCAGAGAATTGTCTCTGATCACGTTCATTTAGCTCTATATTTGGTATACTCCTTGAAAATAAATTCTGCTTGATCTGAAACAGCCTAGTTCCTATTAATGTTCACGTCAATCTTATATTACATTCAGACAATTAAAATACTTTTAAATTTATTGTGTGTAGTGTTTTTATGTAGTTCAAAAAGCTGAAAGTTAGGCAGATTCTCTTGGTCTGTGACATCTGAATGCGCAGCGAGACAAGTTCGCCATGGTTAGGGATTCTATTATTCAATACATTATTATCTTATTAATGAACTGATCCTTCGATTTAGACTGTTTCCTTATTAATTTAGCTTTTGTGATCCATAAATGAATAAATATTCATAGTTCAATGAAATCAATATCCAATTAACATACAGTTTTTTTTTATTTCATGATAATTGTTATTTTTTATGCCCACATAAGCTCTCAGCCTGTGCGTGAGCAATATGAAGGGTGATTATGAGAGATGAATGATTATGGATTATTGTATCTGAATTTTTGGTGATAGCTCTTTTATCTGGTAATTGTTGGCCTCTAAAACTGGACATCATCCTTTATTGGTTGATGGATAACTTAGAGCAACAGTTACATGATAATTATTGCATGACTCTTCTGGGACTCTTCATTATAGATTACTCTTATCTAAGATAAGAATCAGAGAACTGACTCTTCACTGGGAATAAACAATTATCTTTGCAATCATTGAACCAGGATTTGAGTCTTCAACTTTTGAAGTCCTTATATAACCAGGCTAGCTAAAGACCTGATAATACCTAGCAAACTTGATCTACAATAGCTTTTGCTATGATATTTTTAAATTTGCTGATTTAGCTGTTTAGAGGATTTAATTAAAATTATATTAATAAATTTCCGATGTAGGTACTAAATTTTAAAAAATTACTCCAATCCATTTATTCTATCAAATGATTTCAGTTCTTCTCACTCAATAATGGTGGCGGGCTTACATTCACTGCATTATATTTCGATGATTTAATATTTCTAATTCAATTGTAATTCATTCATATTTATCAAAACTAGGAAAAGAAGACGTTTTGGACTCTTATGTCTGAGTTTTCATTTCTATCATTTGTACTGCTTGAGTAAAATCTCATCAGTTTAATTGTATGTCCGATTTTTTAGTTTGAATTCTGTTTGCATTACAGTGTGGTGCATTCTGGAAAAGGAGCCGATAAGTCTTCTGCTAAGAAGAAGAAAGACACTGCATCTGCAAAAAGGAATAGTGTTGAGAGAAAGAGAAAGCACTCTAGTCCGGTGAGGGAGAAAGAGAAAGACAAACGTAAACATGCTTCTCCACCGGCTAGTAGTAACAGTAAGCGGAGAAAGTTGTCAGCGAGTAAGCATGATCGCAGTGTGAGTCCCTCATCACCGGTAGTGGCGAAACACAACGCAAGGGATAAGAGGAGAACCTCGCCCAGCAGCAGTCCATCTCCGAAACGAGCGGACGCCTCTCACAGTAGAAATCGAGAAAAAAAGAAGAGGTATTCCATCACTCCACCTCCCAAGAAACCCGATCGGCACACAGCCGATGATAAGATCTCTTCTAGGAAGCGGTTCGATCGAAATGCTTCACCAGTTGCAAAGAAGACGCAAAAAAGACCATCGCGATCAGATTCTTCTGAGAAAAAGGCTAACAGAGCCAAATCAAGGAGCCGCAGTTCGTCCTACACACAGAGGAAACGCCAGGCGAGTCGATCAAGAACACCCGTCATCGACAAGAAAAACGGACGTGACAAAATAGACAAAACTCCACGCCGCTACCCAAGATCACCAAGTCCTGTCAGACGAGATCGACGTGTGATCGACAAGAAATATGATAGTAGATCGAATTCACGATCGAGAAAAATTCATAACCGATCTATATCGCCTGCAGCAAAGAAGAGGAAGCGTTCTAGAAGCAGTTCTTATCGTAGAAAGTATTCCCGTTCGCCAGTAGAGAGAAATTCAAGGAAGGACAGCGTGTCGCCAAAGAAAAAGTCCAAGTCGCCTGTGAGGAGAAACAATCGCAGTCACAGTCGATCCTCGTCTCGCAGCAAATCTCAGCGAAAACCCGACAAACCAAGCAAGGCGAGAAGGAGTGGATCGGATACATCAAGTCTCAGCTATTCACCAGCCGAACGTAATCCCGAACGTTACAAGGACTTGAAGGATGTCGTGATGCAGAAACCGGTGGTGCGGTTGCGGGCGTCGAGCAGTGAGGAAGGAGAGGAGGAGGGGGGCAAGGATAAGGTGAAGGATAAGGAAGAGGAGGAAGAGAACAATGAGAAGGAGAAGGAAATGAAGACGTTGAGATTGTTGCAGAGTGGTTTGGCCGCTAAGGCGAAGGAGAGTATTGAGAAGAAATTGCCGAAAGTACAGCCGGTGATGGTGGAGAGTGTGGAAGAGAAGGAGGCAACCTGACAAAGGAGGTTTCCCAGCTCGATCGGTTGATAAGGTGTTGAGACGCCTCCCGATTCGCCGGCCTCGGTGCCGGTTCGCCGGCTGCCGCACCCCGCACCCTCCCCGCCCGACCAATGGAAGCGTGACGTCACCGGTCGGTTCTAGTCCTGTTCCGGGCGGGTGTCTGTGTCGCCCCCCGTCGATAAGGATGCCCTGTCTCCGCTGGACAGACGTGCCTTGGCCTCTCCCACGGTGCGCCGCAACAAGCCGCATCGCCACAGCCGGCGCTCGTCGGAGTCCTCTGACTCGTCCGACGACGCTTCGCAGCGTCGCTTCCGATCGTCTTCCAGTCGAAGGTAAGGATTTTTTTAATGTCTAGCATGCATTTTCAAATTCAAATTCATTTTCATGTACAATTCATTTAAAATTCATTTTAAAATACATAAAGCATACATATTTTTAATATGAAATAAAGCGTGTACACAAAACACATAGTGTGTGTACAGTTTATAATACATTTTTGGCACAGCCATTAAAGTAGAACCTTGAACGCTGGCTGTGAGTTCATTCAAAAATCAGTTATCAATATAAAGTTGAGAGTTTCCATCTAGGATTGATTTAAAGAAAAAAACGTTATTCGTAAAAGTTGCACAACTTAGCAGAACCTTATTCCCCTGCAACTGAATCAAACTATTCCCAAAATCAACAAGTTATATTATTTGAATTCTGACTCAGTGTCTGGTGAGATCAATATTCATATATACTTTATCAACATGGTACAATTCTTATAAAAAAATATCAAGAGCTCATTAAAAATATCATTTGGCTTCGGAATTATCATTAACGAAGTGTAATCTCACAAAAATGAAAAAAATATCAACTAAATAAGGAAATAGAACAAAAATTTAGCATCTATCAAATATTAATATAGAGTGTTATTGTCATTCATATTGAAATCAACTAAGACTGTAAAGATATGGTAATATTTGAAAGTGATGAAACATTAGAATATTGTCGAATATCACATATTCACAAGAAAATACAAACAACATTTCGGCTCCATTTATCAGCCATCTTCAGTGTACAATGCTGCCGAAACATGTTTGTAATTTTGTTTAATAAATGAGTGATATTTTTGACTGTATATTAGTGTTTTCATTTACTTACTCTTGTTTGGAAATTTTATTTAATTAGTAATTTCTTAATCTAATTCATTTACTTTTAATCTATTAATTAGTAATTTAAAGACTTTTCTACTTTCGATTTACAAAATTGATGTTTTAATTCAACTATTAATTTAATTGTGAATCAATTACTATTATTTATTTTGTGAATTGTTATTCAAATAATGTTTGTAAAATGGCAAATGAATATTTCATTCATATTTTTGTTCAAATATTTCATATTTCATTAAACAATACTTTATTTAGTAATTTATAATTATTTATCTTGTATTTTAACAGTGTTGTACAATTTTATTTTGTATTGTTAACAATATTATTGTATTTTAAACAATATCATTTTCAATAAATAAATTGATTGATTCATTCATACATTCATTTATTCGTTCAATTAGTAATTTGTGTCTAATTCTTTCATAGTAATTTATTGTCTATTAGTGATGTATTGTTTATTTATTGATTAGTAATTTTTGTTGAATGTGTGCAGCTCGTCTCGTGAGAGTGGTAAGAGTTCGTCATCTTCGGCGTCGTCTGGGTCATCGAGTAGCAACGCGAGCAGCAAGAAGAAGGGCGGCGGCGGCGGGGGCGGAGGCCCGAAGAGTCGGTTCTGTCCAGATCCGGTCGCGGTCCGGCCAGCGCCAGTCCTGCAGCACGCAAGTCCTGTTCTCGGTCCGACTCGGCTCAAATCGCGCAGCAAGTCTCGCTCCAGGTGCGTTTACTCATTATCTATTCAATTTCTGCTTATGATATTTCTGACTGTTTTTTTTTAGCTTCTGTTGATTATTTTACGTGTCCCTGGTGGCTTGAATTATCCATTTTATGGACTTAATTTAATAAATACTAAATACTAGCAATGTTCAAATGGAAGAGGTGTAAGCCAAAAACGGCTAAATATGTTTATATTTATTTTATATTCAATTCACAATTCATTTATTTTACACATTAACTCGATTCATACACTTGATACTTACTGATTCATACTGTTGATGGTTTAAAATTTATTCTCAAGGTAATTATTTATTTTGTATTTTATGCTAATGTTGTACCAATTTTACTTTTGTATTGTTAACCAATATTATTGTTGTATTTTTAACCAATTTACTTTTTGTCAATAAATATTGATTGATTTATTGATTGTTGATTGATTGATTGAATGATTGATTGATTGATAACACTTTACCACTGACTAGGAATTAAGGGCGGAGTTCAGTCGGGAGCAGCTGTAGACTAAAACGAGTGGCCAGCGTAGCATCGACAAACGTTAGCCTCGATACTATGTACTAAGGGCTCTCTATGCTGCTGACCCACTAACACATCGACAAACGTTAGCCTCGATACTATGTACTCTCTATGCTGCTAACCCATCAACCTGTCGAGACAAACGTTTGTCGATGCTACGGTAGCCACCCGTTTTAGTCTAGGACTAAGCTAAATCCCGAGCTCATGAACCGGCCCTAAATAAATTCTAGAAAGACTAGTTACTATACTAAGACTAGACAAATTTCGAGAATTTTTAAAGATAACAAAGTTACGGACCAAAAATAGCCAAAAAAATAAATTATCTAGAAAAATATAATTATATGAACACTATAACAATATTACAAGATTACAATAATTATTTGAATACTACAATAGAGATTTAAAAATAATGCATTTAGCACAATATTTGTGGGACCTCATACAAGAGATTATCTTGTAGTGCCATATTATTAACAATATTGTATGATTTAAAATTCATTCTCAAGGTAATTATTTATTTTATTTTATGCTAATATTAATTTTACTTTTAAATTGTTAACCAATATTATTGTTTTATTTTAACAATTTACTTTTTGGCATTGATTGATTGATTGATTGAATGATTGATTGATCGATTCATGATTACATTAATCGATTCATAATGATAACACTTTACCACTGACGATGTAAAGGAGATGAGCTCGATTTAAGTCGATCGGGTGGCCAGCGTGGCATCGACCAACGCCAGCCTCGATACTATGTACCAAGGCTCAGCTGTCCCACTAACACATCGACAAACGTTAGCCTCGATACTATGTCGGACTCTCTATGCTGCTAACCCACCAACATATCGACAAACGTTAGCCTCGATACTATGTACTAAGGGCTCTATGCTAACCCACTGCCTGTCGAGACAAATGGTAGCCACCGTTTTAGTCTAGGACTCGCTAAATCGAGCTCATGAATAAAATTCTAGAAAGACTAGTTACTATACTAAGACTAGACAAATTCGAAAATTTTAAAAGATATCAAAGTTCCGGGCCAAAAAATAGCCAAAAATAAATTATCTAGAAAACATAATTATATCAACACTATAATTCTCGAGATTATAATGTAAGACTACAATGATTTAGGATTTAGGTAAATAATTGTAAATACTAGGTAGGAGGAAGAGGTGAGACTGTAGGGAAGATTAATTGATTGATTGATTTTATTGGTGCGGGGTTCAGCCGTAAATACATATGTAAATAATGGATACATGATTACAAAATTACAGCAGAATTGATACATTTCATAATTCTATTCTAATAATTTTATGAAGAATAATTATAAATTCATTGTTATCAGAGGAACTAGTCTGTGACTTAACAAATGATGAATTGATTTCATTATATTACAATAATTATGATGAAATGGAAATAATCATTAACGGTTGCAGGAGTCCATCTAAGGAGCGACACAGCGCGTCGAGTAGATCGCGGTCGCGCAGTCGCTCGCGATCCGAGGCGAGTCGCCAGAGCAGCGGCAGCGGGTCGCGCTCCTCCAAGTCGCCCTCCAGTCACTCGTCGCGGTCGCGGTCGCCCTCCATACCGCGACGTCGCGGCTCGCCCAGTTTCCTCGACAGGCGACGTATCACCAGGTAAGCAACCAATCGATGCACATGAAATATTTCATCAAGGTCTATCGTAGTAGATTCAATTAAACATTCATTTTGCTTTTAAAATAGTTATAATTTTATACAGGGTGTTTCAGAACTCCCTACCAATTCTCTAGGGCATTGTTCCTGGGTAAAAACCATATCTAAATATCATATTTAAATTGTCCAGAAGTCCTTAGTTACTCACACAGCTGCCATTTTGTTTTTTAACTTATTATTTTTTATCTCAATAATGGTGAAACATATGGAATTGAAACTTTGCACCAAAATTTATTTATTTAGCAATGGAGACAACGGGTTACCCCAAATCTGTCTCCTTTACATAACAGTTTGACAATAGAATATAATAATTTATAATACAAGAGAAATAAGAAAAAAAATGACAACTAGACAAAACTACAAAAAATTATGACAATTTTTCAAATCCATTAAACAAAATGGCGGCCATTTAAAATTTTGTTTCTTGAATAACTCGGAAACCGTTGATATTACGAAAATTTTACAAGAATAACTTTTTTGACTGAGATATGGCAGCTTTAGTGATAGGTAACCGCTGGAGGTCACTTGCACCCTTTTTTACTGTCTTTAAAATTCACACAAAATAATCTAAAATCGCTTAAAAATAACATGCAAAGCAGACGGAGACTGTTGCATTGTTGTAGCAGACTTTAGCCGCAAGCGCAGGATGCACTGCAACCAGCCTCCAGCGGTCACCTATGACTAAAGCTGCCATATCTGAGTCATTCTGGTATTCATAGCTGATATTCTTCCCATTTATTTCAGATTTCATTCAAAATTTCGTTTTATCAATGTATTATTTGATTTATTTACTGTATTTATTCACTATTCTCCAAATTATTACACGTTGTTACTTCAATTTGTGTTCATTCAATGAAACTTTGTAGATCAGGTTCAATGTTGACAGAGTTCAGTTACAAGCAAAATTGGGTAGGCCTACAATATTCAAGTATAAATAAATCATTTTCGTTGTAGTATTGAGTTCAGTTATATACCCCATTTTTTTAATAAATTTGATTATTCGTTTCTACAAAATTGTGAAAAATGGGAACGTAATGTGTAAAAAAATTCACTTTTTTCAACTTATTTCCAATATAAATGAATGAATAATTTAGTATTTTGTTAATGAGATATGAACAAGAAAAAGCAACAAAACATTGCAGTTGTTCATCCTCATTTTATTTTACATTTAGTTATTGGTTTTTTGATTTTATTGCCATTATGATTTATGTTTTCTGTTTGTTTCTTTTTAATGTTTGAAATTTGTGAACGCCGCGTCATCCAACTTCAGGAAGAGTGTAGACTCAACTAGTTCCTCAAGTTCAAGTCATAGCTGAATAACGATGAGAGATAATAGCTGAAGGATCTACCGATACAATCATCTGCGAATATTGAATCGCAAAATACCTTTCGCCTATTTCCCAACCATCTCCTCTCACTGAGTTGTACCTGTAATGTTCTGTCAGTTCTAGTTGTTTCATCTGCACTGTGTTTGTATGCGTGCTAAGTTTTAATTTCTACTTGATTACTATTCAGCTCTATACTGAGATTGTGGTATTCTATTTCACTTGTAGTATCAGTGACTGTACATTAGTTGAAGTAGAGTTATTGTTGTAGCACTCATATAATTAATAATACTATTGATTCAACATTAGAATTCACGACATGCAGTCAACATTTACTGTTAATAACATAATTATTACTCACTGGACTGTGAGTAATGATAATCACAGTCGTTCTCTTCAATGATGCTTTTGATTTCATTAAATAAATTACCATTGATATTTGTGTTGAATTCAAATTGATTAACGAGTGTGTGTATTGAATTCAACATTCTAGACTAGGCAATCCATTATTTATTGTAACTTATTATCAATTTAATATACAGGGTTATAGTAATTTATTTTGTTACAAATTTCTTGTAGAAATTTATTTCCATTAAATATAAATACATTATGAAAATTTTATAGGTGCAATATTATCGTTTTCTCTTGCTGATACTTGATATATTTTCCTTTCTGCGCGTGCCTCCTAGTCTGTATGCATTCGTGGGAGAGAAAATCTGTGTTAATTTCTAGTAGAATCCAATAAATCTACTAAAACTTAACATGAAAATTCTACCTGTTATTCTGGTTGAATCAACATGAAAATCAAATGAATTGTAGTGTTTTACATAAATCTAAGTTTCGTCATGAAATTATATTATTTCTACCAGAATAGTTTGTACAATTTAGAAAACGTTGTTCAAGTAACTTAGTCAAAAACTATTTAAAAAATTGACCACGGATTGTAAAATTTGTAAAGTATTAGTAAAATCACTTTATTATATAAATCCTTATTTTAGAAGGTTAGTGAGGATCCGGAATTCTCTTTTTCTAATCAGATCCACAGTATATTCTAAGGCAAGTCCTAACAAAATTATAATATTTATGAAACTATATTACCGATGGTAATAGAGGTACTGTAACCACTTGGATTATATAAATCCTTGTAAAAAATCTGCGGGAGCAGTAGGCCTGCTCTCGGAAATCATTTTAATTCGTTCTATTCCAAGTAAGCTATTCCTTTTATAATATTTCTCTCAGACCTCTAAAATTTACCTATAAACTATTTAAAAATATGTATGGTTGTTTTAGGTCTTCTGTAAGATTTAGAAATTTAATAGAACTTAATTGTAAAGAAGAAACTCTAGTAATAAAGAAGATTCTCAGTTTCTATGATAATAAAAATAATTTCAATAACCTCAAATAGTTATTATGATTGTTGCTAATGTAGGGAACAACCATGGTAGATAGAAGAATATACCGTTGATACATACCGTGGGAATATACCGTGGGAACTAGAATCTGTTGGGGCAATAGGTGAATTATAAAACCTATGAGGTTGATAAATTAAATTAAACTATAGTTGCTGTTTTGCTTTTCATTATTCGTATTATATTTCTTCGAATGCATTTCATCAATGCATAAACTTTGTTGATTTATAACTTTGTTATAATTATGGAGAGTTATTTCTTCTTTGATTTGAATTTCTTTTTTTGTAGAACTACACATTAGGCCTACATTCACTTAGATCTCTTAAATTTGTCCCTATAGTAGTAAGTATCGTTCTATTATCCAAATTCACTGTATGGAGCTGAGTAGTATCACTACTGTATTTGTAGCTAAAGCTGTTACAATTATTTATTATTATTATTTGTATAGCATGCTAACCTTTTGACTGATTTGATAAGTGTTACTTATGTGACACTATTAAAATGTTCAATTAGTACAAGTATTATAAAGACTTGAATGGCAAAATTTTCGTTTGTATTTTTTACTTTGAGTTCGGTTTTACTTTGTTTTATTTGGGGCAGAAAATAGAGTCTGCTTAGTAAAATTATTGTTTTTTAAATGATACAAAAGCACTTTGCTTTTTTTATTGTACTTGAATGTAGTGAATTTTGTGTGTGTAAATAAATGTATGTATCAAACTTTCTTTTATTATTTTTCAACGTCATATTTACCATGCTAAAGGTTGATGCAGAGTTTTGCTTATCAGTAAAAGCTAGAATGAATTAAATGTTTCTCAAAAAAGGAGATTTAGTTAGTTGGTGGAGGAATTGTTTTTATCTCAGCGTTTTTCTGGTTTCAAACTCTGAAAGCAGAGAGAGTAAACATTTACAATTCGTCATAGACCAAGAAAATCAAGATTTTTATTACATCCAACATTTAAATTTTTCGCAGCTTGACTTTAGATAAGCAGAACTATCTGATGTCTTCCTTTTCAGATAAGCTTCATTTACGCATTATATTACATTTATCCATTATAAATATTTATCCATTCATCATATTCAATGTCCATGGTTGAACTTCGAATGGCAAGTCGATTAATGAAGCTCTATAAATTAGCCAAATAAATTTTCCAATTATTCTATCTACTAAAAAATGCAGTTATTTTGCACACTTATTCCTAATAAGTGAACAAAGCCTTTGATTCACGTAAAGTGGAATATAATGGATTAGCTGACCTCTAGAAACTCATTAGACATTCTCATTGGACATGAGGAAATATTTCATGTATTATTCATCATATTTATAACTCTCTTGTTGAGTATTTTGATACTAAAATAATTTTGAAGAACTATAAGTTAAATTCAATTTAATTCAATCAAGTGTTTGAAGTAAACCAAAAAGAAAACTTGGGAAGCTGAGAGAACATCAATTGTACATTCTCTTGTACGAGAATGTTTTAAAAAAGTTTTGTTCATTAATCCACAATGAAACTTGAAATTTTATGCTAACCAGTGCAAGAAAAAGAAGCCATAAAATTCAGAAAAATTAGGTGAGTGTCATCATTTTATTATATTTTTATCTGTTTTTTAATTTTATTGGCATGACTTGATGTCTGTAGCCTTCCAACTAACTCGTTGATTTGCATGTTAGCTTTTTCTTGTAGCTAGCTGTTACCAGTCGGTTGATCCTCTCCTAACCCAATCAAAATACCTAAAGGATCCTTACAGCTAACAGTTTAACAATTACTAGTTATTTCCGAAAGTGAATAACTGGAATGATATTCTGTTCTACTAGATAGGCTTATTGACACAGGAGAAATTTTTGACTAACAATATTGGAATATGAATTATTGGTTTTATTTTATTTATCATCTAATCGGTTTTAAATTTTTTCCAGTTTTTAAGAGACAACTTTCTAACTCATTAACTCGTTTACTAATTAATTTACTATGGTTTTGTGTTAATTCTAATTTAATTCATTGATTACCGTTAGCGTTTTTGTTTATCATTTATGTTTTTACAGTTTCACAACAATCTACTTTGGTTTTTATGTACCTAAACTCCAATTTAATTCATTGATCACCGTTTCTTTTTTTTAACAATCTGTCATTTAGAAAATTTAATAGTTTGATTAGTGAATCAATTTTATGTTAAACTATAATATTATTGTATTGATTATTTTGAAAAATAGTCTGTATTAAGTATACAGGCGTATCTTCTCATAATGAAACTTGACATTCAAGTAAATATTCTGAAATCCTAGCGAAAATAATAATGACTATATCTACACCAGAATAATTACGACTTAATACGTCGCATTTTTAATAAAATTTCTACAGGTATCTCGTCATGGAAAACAATATCAAAAGCTCTATAGTATTGAACTAGCAGCAGGGATATCTAACTATTCAATTGTGTTGTATATCCATTCTTTTTTCTACTGATGAAATTACACTGAATTTAAACAAAATTCAACTAGAAAGCGACTTACATAATGGTGACGATCGTTTCGTCCTGGCGTTGGACTTCAGACTGAGGAACAGTTGATCCTCTAGAAGTCTATAGGATGAGTTGATCCTCTAGAAGTCTAGAGGAACAGTTGATCCTTTAGAAGTCTAGAGGATCAACTGTTCTTCAGTCTGAAGAAGTCCAATGATAACTATTATTATTTCGTTTTGTTTTTCATACATCCAACAAAACCAAAATAATTTTAGATAATAGTTGTACGACTCACTACCGTAGTGAGTTTGTATCTTCCCTAATTTCAAGCTGTTTTTAGTATCCTTTAATGTGAAAAAATTTAGTCACTATGTTATGTTACTGATTGATATTTCGTCACTATGATATAAATCAAGTTACTTTCCACATCAAAGTTTTTTTTTAAATCAGTGGTGAGTTTATTGTTAGTTTAACATAGGATGAATTCGTTCTATAAGATCTTTATAACATACAATTCTCTTTTGAAAGATTTTAGCGTTGTCACATTAATTTCGCTGTGTTTACTTTTGCAGTGCGCGCAAGCGTCCAATCCCCTACCACCGACCTACTCCCCCCACTCCATCGTCAGTGAGCAGTTGGAGCAGTCAGGAGAACCTTTCTCCTAGGAGCAGTTGGTCGGCTGGTACTCGATCGCCTGCTAGTTTACCTTATAGTCATTAGTTAACTCAATTAGTTAGTTATTTGTCATCTGCGATCGAATCATTTCCCCCTCCGCCTAGGCTACTCTCTCCCTTATCATCTACACTTCAACTCACAATGAGTACAGAACATGAGCTCACTAGGTTTTTATTTTACAACAAACTGGGCGTAAAGGCTCAAGTACCGGTAGGCCAGTACCGAAATTTCCCGTTTTATTCAATGTTGAAAGTCGACTTGTCATCGTGTGGTTGAGCCTTCAAGGTGCAAATATACAATTTCAGTCGACTAGCGCCAGTCAACTTGTTTTCAGGGCTATTTTTGAAATTGCAGGTAAGGAAACGCTTACTTCCCCTAAAAATGGTATTATAAGTGACATGATATGGTACCGGTATCATAAATTTCATTCATTCTTATAAATTATTTATATAGTTCTTATAATTACTATAATTGAATAGATATAACTTCTGTATCGAAATACATGAGCGTCATTTCAGCTTTTAAAATGGGGTAGCAAGGTCTGCCACGGATCTTGGGGGCTCGGAGACCGTTGCGAAGCGTGGTATACTTAGAGGATATCACAGTGATGTGAAATGCACGGGAATCTATGGTTTGGGGCTAATGTCCAGTATTAATTCCTGGACAAAAGCCTAAAATAATAAATTCCTGGGCATTTACTCGATTTGCACGCTACATAACCAATCATATTTGTGAATGCATTCTTACAGTGTATTTTCAAGCATAAATTGTGTTGTAAATAGTCTTGTCTCAACCTTCCTTTTTGTTTTTGAACATGAAAGCTATTATTGTGTGCCAGTGAAAATGTTAAATAAAAAATCAAGATTGTGCCACGTTTATAAACTGTAATTTTTCACTTGTTTGCAAATAACTGAAATTATTACTGCCTGATTACTAATTGATAATACGATTTTTGGGGTAGCAAAAAAAAGGGTTTGGGAATTTGCCACCCCCAAATGACGCTTATGTCGAAATACCGTAGATTGTATTCCGTGTCGACCATGTATAAAGGAGCAAATACATGGTCGATACATACATACCGTACACGGTAGAAGGTATTCCGTATCTTTTACGTACTACGCCGATACAGAAGTTACATTTATTCGACTATAGTTGCATGCCAGTCGACTGGCGACTTATTTATAAGAATTAATGCCATTTATGACACCATAATACTCTAATGTCACCTATAAAACCATTCTTAAGGAAAAATAAGCGTTTTCTTTCCTGAAATTTGAGAAATAACATTTAAAACTAGTTTACTAGCTCTAGTCGACTGGAATCGTTTAGGCTCATTATTTGCACCTTGAGGCCCTTGTTGATCGAGTACTGGAAACGCGGCGCTGATGACGCGGGAAAAAGGGCATTGAATTTCTAAATTTCTATTTTAATTCAAGAAAATTCTATTTTATCCTAATCTGTATTGTCCTATTCTATCAAATACTATTCTAAATTTTGATGCTAGTTGAGTTTGTGAAAAGTTCATAGCGTTGATGCCGCTCAGCTGTCAGTATGCAACTAATGTTCAAGGCGTTAGCAATGTTCAATGCGCTGTGGATAATTTGCAATACACAAGTTTACCCGCTGAGATGAAGCTTAGTACGCCACGTTTTCAGAACCCGTTTAACATGGTCAAACACCACAAAATTAATGTCGAAACTTCTCTATACAGTAATGCGTTGATCAAAGATTAAGCATTTTTAGGGTAGCCAGTCATCTCCAGTTATCAGAATAATTTTTAAAAATTCTTTGTTTTGAAAAGAAGAGAGATTTTCATGTCCTCATCATTCTCTCTTCTTGAATTTTTTAAGCTATTTTTCTTTTGATATGTTCTAGTCAACATTTTCTAGTCAATGCATATTTCTGCACCTACTTATATCATAAATCATAAGTATTCTTTTCCAAATGAGTTATATTTGATGATCTCATGAATAAGACTTGTGAATTTCCCAAACACAATTCATTTTCTATTACGATTAAGTTATACGTCAACATTTTAGGAGGAATCTTGATCTCATTTGAATAAAAGTACCTATTTATTAAGTCAATTTTTTGTATTTTGTGCAATCCTAGGAATTTTAGATATATTTTGACATTTGTTTTACGATTTTAATACTAGTACATCAATTATTTCCTACTAGGTTTCTATAAAATTTTGAGAATTGGCTATTGTTAAGTTATAGTGTAAGCTTTTATAAATAACACTCGCTGTTGTAGTAAGCTGTATAAAAATGCATCCTTTCATTCCTGGAAAATTTTGCTGGGGTACGGTAAAGTTGAATACTTTCAGGCCCTTATTTTTAAAGGCATCTCTAAATGCCATCTAGTATTTAAACATGGCTACGCCATAACCGAGGTATATACGTATATTAATTTCTCCTATATACCGTACTCTAAATGCCAATCTAAAAACTATGATTTTCTCATGTTATTTGAATCGTTACTGTAAACTAATTCTTTTTTTTAAATCAATTAATTGATTCTGATATCCATTACTGTAAACATTCCAAGTCTTGCTCTTGCATATATGAATTATTGTTAACGATTGTGATGTTATTAATATTCAAGTTGAATGTTAATAGAATTTTTTTCAATTTTCACTTTTCCATTATACAGAGGGGGGAATGTATACACTGGTTGCAAGTGTATCCATTCTGTATCCAAGCGTGCAATCGTCTCCAATCAGAAGACGATGACACGCACCTGTGAAAGATAACAACAAGTGTGTACATTTTTTTGGATACCCTCTGTATTTATGTATTGTTGTCCCATCAATCAATTCCGATTGCGGGTGATTAATTGAAAAAAATCAAGAGAACAGCGCAATCGATCTTTTTTTTTCTATTTTTAAATTTATTTCTATGAAATTAATTTAGTTCACCACAATTTTTCACCATTATAATAAGTATGCACGAAAATTCTACCAATTGTTGTGTTAGAAGAGTTCGACAATTATTCTGTTTTTATAATATTCTATCATTTTCGAGTCAACACTCCACAATTTCGGACATTATTACTTTTGTCCTGGATTTTTATCCTCATATCATCTAGTCATTTAGAAATTAATTGAAAAAGTAATTTTTACCATTATTTGTAAATTATCTAGTCAACTAACTTTTTAGTTTATTGTGTTTGAATGTGATTAATACTGATTATCTCAAAGTTTGTGTATCTAGTCAAATAACTCTTTGTTTAATTTGTGTTTTTTTGCTTTCTCATGTGATTTATGTGTGCAATTTTTGTTTTTATCGAATCATTTAATAATTTCTAGTCTTTATCATTTTACCTATTTATTCAAACGCGTTCTACGAATAGAGTGTTTTAGTTATTCTGCTTATAATTTTTTTAGTGTAAATTATTCATTTCATTCTATGGTTTATAAAAAATAATTTATAAGGATTCGAATTCCTGTCATTTAGTATTAGAAATTGTTGTTAAGTGTGTTTCTGTGAGTGATTGTCACTTATTCTTGTGAGCCATTATCATCTTGTCATTTTCATAAAATCTGAAGTTTACAAGAGTGGATGTTGTGTATAGTTGGCAGTGAATTATTATGGATAAAATCTCGAAAGGAGTAAAGTTTATGGAACGATTATCCTATGATAATCGGTAAGGAATCAGCACTAGTCGTTTGAATCATTGTAAATAATATCATTCCTGGGAAATGAGAGAGCAATATGAATATACATTCCAAATTCATGTAAAATGTGCTTGTATTCGTTGTTAAATTCTGGTCCCATGCAAACTTAAACTATCTAACATGGTTGTTCGTAAATGTAACATTTTCCAGACACTTGAAACCCATGTCAATGTTTTGCTTGTGCTGAATATTGAATTATATATGTTAGCACCTCTCAGTGTTATCATGCATTGTAATAACCATTATAAGAATCTTTTGATTATAAGAATCCATTAATCTTTCGATCTAATTCAAATTAATACTTCTAATTTGATGAACAAGAGAATTTGGCCAGAAATGTCATATTAAAATAGTAAGAAAAGCTAAAATATTGTTTAGCAAAACTATGTCTACAAAACAAGGCATGAAAGAAGTTCTAATTTATCATTAAATTGAAAATAAGCTGAGACAGACCTTTGTATGAGACTGAAATTTGGTAGCAATTTCAGTGTACAATAATAAGAAAAGACAACATATTTGTTGAATAACAATACAAATTAATAGTAAAGGAACAGAACAAACTAATAGTAAAGGAATAAAAAGTTCTTATTTATCAATAATGTGAGCTGACCGTTGAATAACACAAAAATTGCCTTGTAGCTTGTAGGCTACCAAAAGACATTAGATGTCTGTACTAGTTGGTCATGTAAATGTTTTGAAAGTTCATTACGCAAAAAGCTTGTTTTTTTTCTCAATTGAGTTTTTACATTAATTCCTGTTTGCTAACCAAAAAATTGATGCAGTTTCATGAATCTCAATCCCTAAAAATGTAGGGTTTAGAAAAGTTGAGGAAAAATAAATAAATAAGTGTAGTTTTTTGTATTAAAAGATCATTAATACCTTGCCAGGATATTTAAAAAAATTAAAGTTTAAAAAACCAATAAATATTTTTTTCGTGTAAGAAATTTTAATACTGCGCAGCAAACTCTTTTTCATGGGTACGAAAGTGTTTATAAATGTCATAAATGTTTTTGACTGTTAAATGTTTAAAACAAAAAACTATATGTTAAATGTTTCAATAATATTACAGTGACCTATATTCTAGCCCACGAAGGCAAATCTACTCTTCCCATCTTGTGTACTATCACTACAATGTACCGAGTATAGCTTTCTGTGTGGAACAATCAGCCATCCAATCATTTCAGAGTTGGCTGAGATAAGAAATTATTACATGAGAGAATTAGGCAGGTTTTGCAAAAAATTACAGTCTGCCACATTTTATAACTCCTCCAGAAGATAATAACTTTAATTATTAAAGTTTTCAAAATGTATATGTCATTGTCGCAAAATGAATAAGGATTTAAAAATGACACTCATTGAAAGAAAATGATATATTTCTCAGAAAGTAGGTGCCATAGAAAATTAAAAGTGAAGTGAATAAGAATTTCAATCAAATTATATTCAAGAAAAATACTGTAATGGAGAATGAAATAATGTTCTCAATGCTTCAAGATAGTCATTGATGAAAAGTATCTTCAATGTGATTGTAACAATAATGGTGGATAAGTCCTGGGGTTTCGCAAAACTTGAAGTACTTCTGGGGTGTCTTTCACTCTTCAAATTAATAAAAACTAATCCATAAACATAGGTGCAGAGACGCTTTCTTACCAAAATTTATATAAGTATGACAAAAAGTTCATTTCATCAAATTTTCAATCTTATTATTTTGTATAGTTTAATTGTGGTGTGAAAATATGTCCTACGTAACATTGGCATAATATGTATACGATGGTTCTAAATAGAAGATTGTAAGGACTATCTATAAGGTCTTTGTCCTTCCTTCCTCCACTAGTTTTTCCCCAAAAATCTTAAATTTATTTTCATGGAAGTGAATAAAACAAATAAATTCAAAAGTATTTCCTTTCTTCGTGGGGCTCTTAAAAGGGATACTTTTGAACAAAATTTATTCTATACCTCACTGGTACAAACATCCAGTTAGATATTCAATAAAAATAGGACATCCCAGGTCGCATAAAACTGCGACTATTTAACTACATGAAAATAAAGTTTCCAATCCTCCTCCTTCTTATCCTTCTTCTTATTCTTCATCTCCTTCTTCTACTTCTTCTTTTCTCCTTCTTCTTTTCTTCTCATCCTTCTTCTTCTCCTCCTTCTTCTTCTCCTCCTTCTTCCTCTCCTTCTTCATCTTCTTCTTCTCCTTCTCGTTCTCGTTCTCACTCTATCTTCCTCTTTGTCTCTCTCTGTACAAATGCCCTCACCGGTGCAATAAACAATGAATAAATTTTTGGTTTAAAAACAACGGATCATTAAATCATAAGTTGAAATTTTAAAATTTTCTACTCACCTGTCCCTATGTTAAAACCAGCTGTATCTCGGTAACAAATAATTTTCTAATCCTTTTTTCCATGGGAACTCTTTCCAGCATTTTGATGATTTTGACAAAGCCCCAGAAGTATATGGTAATTATGCGAAACACTCAGTATGCACTGTACTTTACTGACGCTATATCCGGTGTACTTTATTACTGTTTGTAGCAATGATCTATTGTTATGCGATGAATCAATAAATTATTGTTATGTGGATAAAAGAGTCTCATTTCTTATCATTCCTATTGATAAATTGTGGTATTCTCAAGTAATTAAAGGTATTAGACAATATTTTTTGAAAAAGAGTGGAAATTTATATACAGTAGAATAAAATTATTGACAGGGCCGGATTTAGAATTTTGGCGCCCTTAGGCCCAATACTTTTTTCCACCCTCTAGTCTGGTTAGGTATATTCCTAAAACCTTTATTGAAAAACTCAGACCTTTATTTTAATTGTTAAAGCGGCTTATTGACAGGAAAAGTAGAGAAGGAAAGTTACTTGCGGCCAGTACTTGCCATTGCGTCACTTTCCACCAATTGGCAATACTGTATGTACAGGGAAAGTACTGGCTGCAAGTTAATCAGTTGTACTGGCCGTCAGTAGGCAAGTCTGTTGTAGGCAAGATAATTTTAATGTTTTTCAATACATGTTCTTTTTTCCACAAATCATCTGCTAAATAACTGAAACGATGCGTTTCCTCTGCTCTACTGGCGGAAAGGACATGTTTTGACTGGAAAGTACTGGCCGTCATTGATCACCCGCTACTTTCCTTGAAGTGGCAAGTAAAAACAAACAAGTTTGATTTTACTGGCCGCAAGTGATTACTTTCTGCAGAAGTGGAAAGTACCCTTTTAGACAGGGAAAGTGAGCGGTAAGTTGAAGAGGCTAGTACAGGCCGCAAGTAACTTACCTTCTCTACGTTCCCTGTCAATAAGCCGCTTTAAACAACACTATGTAATTTTATCATTGCAAATTTATTGAGGAATTTATTTGGTTCTGGGATTCACAAAATATTATTTTAAGAAAAGATTGATGAATAACTTTGAGGTGTTGCGATTTGGAAAAATAAATTAATAAACTCTGTAATCTTTCTGTCTTCTGTACAATCGAAATGGCACGCACTCATTCATCAGCAAAATGAAAAACTTTCAAATTCGATTGGCATTTTCAGTTAGACCTCTTGACGCGCACTATATAAGAACGAATTTCAAAAATTCCCCAATGCTACGCCCAAAATAGACTTTCAACAGTTTTTCTTTGCTTTTTTCCTGATTTTAAATATTATATCTATTTACATAGCTACTATATGAATAGATCTCTCTTCATATATACAAATAGGCATTGAAATAAAATTCTTAGTAGTTGACTCCTTTCCTATTATTATTGTTTCCGGTGAAATGAGTCACTGAACCTCTCAACGGTCGAGAGTAGATAAGAAATTTTAAGAGAGGAGTTTTTAGTAATGCCAAACATACAGCCCAGTCATGGGACATAGCTTGCAACATGAAAAATAAACGAAAGCGAATTGTAAAACGCTTCTTCGATGAGTTATGTATGGATCACAGGATTGACGACCCTTTAAAATCATTTGAGGTGAAAGTTTTCAATGCAGCACTAGGATACTATCATAGTCAGTTACAGAATGGATTCGAAGGGTTGCGTTGCATTGATGTAAGGTTTTCATTTCTGATGCCTCAGACTAGCTGGTTCAGTTTGCTCAGGCTTCTACTTTTTAAAATGTTGAAATTGTGTAAATTATAGTGAGTCCATCCACTATAGCCTGCTATTAGAAGTTACTGCCTATGTCACACTTGCTACTTTGTTGGTTGAAAAGAAAATCAAGTATCTGCTTTTGAAAATGTAGCATTTTATCACTCCTTTTGATTAAAGCTACTTATAAAAATATCCTATGTAAAAAAAACTCCAAAATATCAACTCATTGTGAAATGTAATAAGCTGATTCATTTATAATATTAAATATGTCCTATTAACTCCTAAAATTCCGTTTTACGTGTGAGAAGGTATATTTTTATTGTGTGAGCCTCATTACAGCTTTTCTTAGTGTTCCATGGATACTGCAGGAATTATTGTAGGTCAAATTAATTAATTAATGTATGCGTGACAAATATTTCAGCAATCGCCATTTCCAATTAACTGACATTATTTTTTTCTATTTAGAAGGCGAAAATTTCTTCTGTTATTAATTCTCACTAATTCTCCAAATTTCCTCACTCGAAAAACTTCTGGTATGTGAATTTAGGAATTTTTAGCTTCCCAACAGCTAATAAGACCTTTTTTTCAATGAAACAGATTTTATTATTAGATTAACTGTTGATGAGCTCAAAATTTCTATCTCACACCAAATTGCAGAAATTTAAGATTTTTCCTCTCTAGAACCTCAAGAACCTTCTCTAGACCTCACTACGGACGGTTAATAAGAGTTAAATCTAGAGTATTTTACTCAGCATTTCATAAAGATTATACGTTTTTCAATGAAAATTTATCATTTAAGCATCGCAATAGATTCCGTTATCAATATTATTGTTGCTCCCAAATAATTATGAAATATATATGCGAGAGATAAATCATATTCTATAAAGAGAGAAAGCAATCAGTTATTATTTACTACACAAATATTGAAAAATATCTTCTTATAATAGACAACGCTCTGCTTTCAAACCAGCGAGAGAAACAGCGGGAGCGGTAGTAGTGCTCTCTCTTGGCAAGTATAGGAACTACTAGCTATAGATATAGGCCAGAGCGCGATATAGTAATAGAAGTCAACGCTAGTCACTTGTGTAGAGGCAATTTCAAACGTCCGGCTCAATTTTTTAGTAATTTCGACTTTTCTAGCTTTTCCATCGCGTTTCAACGTCAGAAAAAGATGACTTCACATGGAAATCAAGCTGAGGAATCAAATAAGACTGGTTTCAAGTATCTACTTGTAGTGGTTTATCGATAAAATCAACTTTAATACCAAAAATTGATATAATTTTAGGTATTTTGGGGATAACCTGGAAAATCCTACACTTACATTCTTGAAACATTTTTCATACGATTCTTCAGAGAATTTCGCGTGATATTAGTTTATTTTCCAATGTTAAGTACCTCAAATAACTCTACAAAAAAATTAAAAATAATTCATTTTTTGCATTTTTGACAGCCTGTAACTCAATAACGAAGGGTTTCCGGGTATGTGTTTATCAGATGTTCCTATCCTAGAATTCGATTATTGATAATTTCCCCAAAGGATATTGTGATTCATGAAAGTTGAATTTTTTTATAGTTTTTATTAATTTTTTCAATGACCTCGATATAAAAGGACCCAAAACTAGCTTCATTCGATTCCATGACATATTCTACATATGATGGGTATTTTTTGGAACCTTATATTGTCCTACAGAGTCCAGGGTAATTAAAAATTTATTTCTCAATGACCATGCACTACTTTAGATTTTTGATTATTAAAAAGCATGTGAAACATTTATGGATCTGAAAATGTGATGAAATATGGAAAATGAGTTGGAGAATCGAATGAAGATTGTTTGAAACATGTAAGTATGCCAGTTTTCGAACACTAGATGAAAATTCGCGGAAAATCATGCTTTTTTATATGCGTATTCCGGTTTTTTTATGATATCTCAAAAACTATTGGAGCTATCCTCTTGAATTTCAGCTCAAACGATTCCTCACCTTAATCTACATGAAATGACACCAATTTTAAGTCTTCTTATCATTTAGCAACTTCAGAAAAAAATAAAAAAGATGTGGTTTTTTGCATCTTTGACGATTTTTTACTCAATAACGGTGCATTTGCGGACCATGGTTCATCAGATGTTCCTATCCTAACTTTTTCTGAAGAATCATTTGCGTTATTTGTATTTCGTTATCTCGTACTTGCAAATTTTTCTGGTACAGTTTGCTCGATTTTGTCATTCTTAAGGAAATATATCGCAAGGAAGAAGCATCGACTATCGATCATTCTGATAGTCGACAGACATCGATTGAGAAATTATCGATGTATTACGAATTCGAAGACTTCGTAGTTTATGATTTTGCTGCTAGATGGCAGAGGATGTCCTTCTTATGAGTGAATGGTTTCCCGATGCTGGGGACTTTCAATTTACGTTTGAATTTTCATTTTTGTATTTCAAAGTAATTAAAATTAAAAAATATTGTTTCTTGAACAATATTGTAGAATATAAATTATAAAAGTTACTTTGAAACTCATCAGGGTCATTTCCTCACGGTTAATAAATTTCCATGATTATTGAACGAGCAAAGTTATGTCTACGTTTCAACTCAAGGCTACACTAGATGAAATAGTTCATCTAATATAGCCTTGTTTCAACACCAATGAATTTTCTCTTGTTTGTCTCAAATCATTCCATCCAATAAAGTAACTTGAACGGAGCACCTGATTTGGTAAGGTTTGGCAAGGTACTGACACTCAAAGGAATGCCACCATGCCTTTCGTCGAGAGGATAATAAAAAACAACAATTTCTCTTGTACGATTTATTAGCAATCGATAAATTGACTTAAAAAAACAAATATTAAAGTACACAGATAAATTGTTAATATATAAAATTCCAAGTGAAAGTATTTTACATCTATTATTTCATATAATAATTATATAATAGAGCGCTGTAACATCATAGTAACAGGATTCGGTACTGTGATTAAAAAAGTATTCTATTAAACCCAACTCTTCAATCATTGTTACATTTAGCATCAAATGTAAATACTACAAGGAATTTATAATTTTAATCACTCTAACATTGAATATAGAATTTAGATACTGAACGTAATTTACAATTATTATTATTAGTCTACGAATAAAAACATTTTCACAAAATTATTCAAGATATACAACAAAAAATTGAAAATAGGAGTTCAGAGTATCAGTACAACATTCAAGATCACATACGAAATATTTTGTCACTAATGAATTATTGATACGGTAGGTAACTTCGTAATAGAACACAATTTTTTAACATAGTCACTTGAAAAAATCTAAAAACAAGTTATTGGTGATTTTTCTACGCTTAAAGACAGAAGGGGCCAATGAAGAGCGCCAGAATCTATACTAATGTTAATTGAAAATTAATAGAGCAGGGTACACTTTAATTTTACTAATTGGAAAAACAACGTTATAAAAATACTGCACTATAATGGGAAAAATTCCATTAGTGCCTGTTTTTAAAAAGTATTTTCTTGGTAAAAATATATTTCAATCTAGTTATCTCACGACTTTCTTTATCACAAGTAACAAATAATGCAGTTGATAAATTTTTAGACTAGTCGTTCGACTTCAATCAATGAAGAAAAACATGCTTTTTAGTATATAATTATGATTATAACACAATTAGGGCCGGTTCATGAGCTTGGATTCATCGACAAACGTTAGTCTCGATACTATGTACCAAGGGCTCTCTATGCTGCTAACCCACTAAGCTTTCGAGACAAATGTTTGTCGATGCTACGGTAGCCACTCGTTTTAGTCTAGGACATTGCTAAATTGAGCTCATGAACCCTTAGGATTTACGAAATACGTTTCAAAGATTATAACTCCCAAAAACAATAATTATACATACTTCTCCAAGAACAAGAACTACGGTACTTGAATAGTCTATATTTATAAACTTTAAAATAGGCTAAATATATTTTTTCTATTGATATTCCTTTAATGAATGATTATTTCAACAATACAAGCGAGTTGCCAAATCTCTTCTATAGAAGAAAGTCCTTTATAGAAAGAAATAATCCTATTATTCACTAAGAAAAAAATACAGACCATGAATTCCAATTTAGTTCCCAAAGTTTATTTCTATCTATACATGTAATGGATTACTTCTCTAGGTAGATCTATTTTTGGAAATTATAACTAATGATTGGGCTATTCTCGTTTATTTATTCATTCATTTATTGATCGAGTACAAAATATAACTTATAGGATGAAAACACAGACAGAGTCCAAAACGTCTTCTCTTCCTGATTTTGATAAACTTTCAAAAGAGGGTTAAGACATTCACATTTTCAAAAAAATAAAATGAAAACTGTGATTTATCAATTTGGAATTTGGAAGTGTGTTTTAGAAGTAAAAAAATGCACCAAAAAAATAATTAAAAATATTTGAAAATATTGAATTTCACTTGAAAATCTTTAGCCAGAAATAGACAAACATTCATTACATTATAAATTTATATCTATTCAAGAATATAATTGCGCATTCACATGGAATTACATAGCTTCAATTATTAAGAAATTTAGTAAGAATTATTATGATTACCTGAGTTGAAACAAGGCTTTTGCAGTATATGGACTTCTGTGTTAAACAATTATTCAGCTGTTTAGATTGAAGATTATAATTGACAGAAGTCCATAACACTGCACTTTCTGTAAAAGTGTTGGATAAAATTAAGATACATAAATCTATTCTTTATGTTTATGATGAGACAAATTACTGTACAGTAATTGATTATTATTTTAATCTATTCTAATAAATTTATGAAATGAAATTTCCACTGAATTAGTTTTAAAAATTTGACGTAAATAATGAAGAATTCAAGGATAACAATCGGAAGTTAGCTAATTTATTACATCATGTAAAGTCATAACTTTAAAATCCTTGTAATATAACTCAACTAGTCAAATAACACTCAATTTCCAACTATAACTTCATATACTATTTTGAAATGTCCAAGTCCATAAGCGATAAAACTCATTCTTTTTCTTCTCAATCTGGAGTTGAGTAATCTTTATTATTAATCTTTCTCTTTATTGTTATTGATCATTCTATTCAAAATTTAAACTGGTCATTCTATATTATGTCAAATATTTTATCGCCTAATTAGTATTTATACGATTAAGAAAGTTTTTATTTCAATGATTCAGAATATGTTGGTAATTACTAGAAATTTTTCTGCAGATCAATGATGTAAGATGACTCTCCAAATAGAAGAGTAGCAATGTTCAATTCTCTCAATCCCATTCAACTAGAAGTTATTCATGAGGCTTTACCCTTTTACAAGTCTACATAGCCTATAGTTAAAATAAACTTATCTTATTTCTAAATTCACTTAGCTTACTTTATATTTATAATTCCTATCTATAACTGCAAATAGAGACTACAACATATTTTATACAATATATCAATTAATATTTATAGAACACAGATTTGCGAAATATTTTTTAAACATGATCAACACAACCTCTTACATTATAATTAGTTCTAATCTTTCAGTCGATAGCACGAGAGCCACCAAATTAAACAGCTGTAAAAAGACGTCATCGAACAAAGCTCATTAAGCAAATTATTGCATTGAATCGATCAAATGACGTTATTTTAGAACGGTTGAATTTAACTGGCTTTCGTGTGATTACAACAATATCGTTATATATCTCCCAAAGTATAATAGATGTATTATAAATATCACAGAGTTGTCTTGAAATAAGCATCGCTGACGAACTTAATAACTTAACAACTTATTCAAGTTTCAGCCAGTGAATATCCATGTTCTTCCTCAATATTTCGAAAGAAGTATAATCAGTTATAAATCATCTCAGTCCTCGGTAAGCAAGTCCTTGTTGTGAGTTGCAAGATGAGACGGCAACTGAAAAGAGAGAATTTATTTTTTCAAAATCCGAATTCTATATTTGAAACGTAAATCTTTTCTTATTAAAATAATTCGTATTATTCACTTGAACTTTGTTGAGTTTTGTTTATTCCTCTTTAAAATCATGTTATTTCTGTTCTCCAGTCTATTCGGTCATCAGTCACAGTCCCGGTCCAGGGTGACGGTTAACCGACGTTCTACTGTACTATTATTATATTAATGCTTTCAACTGTAATATCTATTGCTGTTCTTGACGAACACGTAGTGAAAAATATTTCACTACTGACTATAATTTGTTGTACAACTATTTTAGAAATTTTATCGGTGAAAAAGCATTCATGAAGGCTATAGGATAAAAATATTGTTAGAATAGTAGGAATTTGTGAGTTTTAATCGTAGTGACAATAATTACAACATTTTAGTAAGAAATGAAAATAAAATAGTCACTCACATTAGCACCAATCCTACTAAGGTAACGGTTTGAATGTAAGTCAGAGTGAGGCTGGTAAATCGTACGGAGACACTCCTGAAGTCGAGGCCAATAGCTTTTCACGCTCCAGTAGATCGGCTGCCCTGTAATATTCAACAAAACATGAATTGAAATATATTTTTTCATTCCAGTTCTCAGACTATAGTAGGGCCACGAAATAAGGCTGAGACATTTGAGCTGTTGTCAAGCCCTGCCAGCTGACTACCAATCACGAGCTGACGCCTGAAGTAAGCAGTAGTGTAAGCTCACGTTGCCAATTTGTGATGGGGAGCAAGCAATCCTGGTTCCATATCTGACAACAAAATCTCTCAGCCGCCTTATTTCTTAGCAGCTACTACAATATTTATAAAAATAATAATTACAATTATTCATTATATTGCTGCGATTGAATGTTCCCATTCCACCATATTCAGTATTAATTTCTGAATCAGGTATAGGAACGCTTATTCTCCAAAATGGTACAGTTTTTCAAGTAAAATTGGAGTATTATGGAATAAAAATTATATCTACCTATTCTTATAAATTACTCTATTTAACAACAGCCAGTAAAATATTTATAAGAATTTATGAATCTATACTTCTAAAAAATGAAGATCGTTTGTATAATTGTATGAAGATAGTCAACTTGAACTCGGACTGTTGAAAACTGTAATATATCGAACATTATCGACACATGGTAATATACTTTGCTTAGGTATCGATACTGTAATCTTGGTCGATAAGACAATTGATTTATCACTGAAGACGAGATTAGTCACGTTTAGTCACAGTACTTCACATAGTTGCTTATGAAGCAACACACGCCGATTAGTCATTGTAATTAGACGTGTCTTCATAAGCAACTATGTGAAGAACTGTGACTAATCTCGTCTTGTCTTGTCTAACCGGTGTATGCCTAGCCTTAGACTTGGTTCATATAAGTGAAATTCCACAGAGAAGATCTTTTTCCATGAATTTCGTCCTAAATCAATTTGTTTCCTCCCCGAAGAAACGCTAAATGTCAGAGAAAGTTCTAAGGAACTGTACTGCTCATTGTAACTTACATTATTTTATAATAGCAAATGATGGAAACAAGACTTGAGGACAACTTTGCAATTCTATTATATGTTAACAATGTTATTATGACTGCGGATGTTAAAAAACTTGAAAATAAACTCTAAAATATAATATTGATTAACATCAACTTACATGCGTTCTCTTTCGTAGATCAGTCGTTGAGCTGCTGACAAATTGAGAATATTTTGCTTGCTTCCATCATAAAGCCAAATAATCACAGTAACCACAAGTGCAACTGAAAATAGAAAAACACAAAAAAAATTTCAATTACAGACTATAAAGTAAACAATGAGTAGGCTAATTTCTTTAAATACCTACTTCTTAAGAATAACTTTTTATAGGAGAAGTCGGGGCACAACAGGTAGAACGGGATATCTATTAAATATTGGATATCTTTGTTTAATATTAAATTTTGTTTTCAAGTTGTAAGGTGTTGTAGCCTAGCGGAGAAGTGCTCAACTCAAATGAGAGCCAGTTATGCATTTTGGTTTTGGTTTGGAGAGTGCCATGCACGTGAACTGTTGTGAACAGTGTTTTTACACGAGTACTTACAACTTATAGCAGTTTTCAACATGGGGCAACTTGTTTAATAAGAAGTACATGGATTTTACTGACATACACACTTACAATATGCTTTTTTAGCTTCAGCCTAGTAGCATTTCAAATTAGAATGTTGATTTCAACTGAATACATTACTTCCTCATTTCAAATGAGAAATTCAACAATTCCATAAAGATTTAATGCAGTTTTATTAATGAGAGACCACTGGGAAACTTTAAAAAGTATAAACTTGATAAGAGGTTGAAAAAATATTGAAATAATTCGGAATACTCACAGAAAAGACACATTAGGAAGAACAGCTCCAAAACAAAGTACCCACTCTTATCTACAATCATTCCAGCTCCCAAAATGCTGATTGCAAGACCACCATTCTGCAGAGCCTGTGCCCTGTAACACACACATACGGTATAAACTTATTTCAAGAAATGACAGATTTCAATTGATACAAAAAGTTTATTAACAAGAAAAAGGAGATTGGGATGTCCCACAGCACGATAACAACACAATAAATACTAAATAGGTTTCAGAGGATTAAAAATGAAGTTTTTATCAATTTATAATAATTTTATAGATTTATAACAAGAGAAATTTTCGAAAAATTCATGTATTAATATTTTAGAATTAGATGTATCGTTTCAAATTGATGCTAATGGTCTGTAATAATTTGTTTGTTAGTCAATGGCTCAACAGCCCTATGTGGGCTTAGGCCTACCAGGTCTGTAATAATAGCCTCATTGAAACAAGATTTTCACGAGTTTTTAGTCCTTTGTGAGATACAGTTTCAAGAAAACGTCACACCAGATACACAAACAGATAATTGTAAACAACAAGTTAACCAGTATAAAACCTTAATTGGATTATAGAATGTTACATGTTCTTGTTAATACATGTATTCTTTTAGCAATCAAACAATTCAAATACCCAAATTTAACTAGAGTTAGACTGTGGAACAAAAGATTAGAAGCTATCGAGCTAAAACTCGAACATACACAAAAGCATTCTCGTAATAAATATCTCCATTCGAACTAACCAAAAACAATGAAAAAATAGAAGTCTCAATCATGAAACAGTCTATAATGATATAGAATTGTAGAAAACACTAATGATTAATTTATAATCAAAAACTTAAAACCACACAGGTTCATACCTAGCTTTCTTGTTCTCGAGATTGTCTAGTGTGAATGATGATAATTCTATATTCTTATGTGATGTATTGAAGATCAAAAAATAAATTTTAAAATCATAAGTATTTTAATTTATACTCACATTCCATACGCTGTTCCCAACTGGTATTCAGGAATAATAAAAGCTATCATTGGCCAAAGAGCACTAGCAAGCAGAGAATATGATACTCCCATCATGATCTGTAACAGGAATGTTTGGTTATCAGAGTACCAGATGGAATAAAGTTTATTTTTTACCTTTTTTATCTCAAATCTGGGAAATCTCCTTCCTTTTTCTTAATTTTTCTATTATACAAAGAAACGGGAGATTTTGAAAATTGAATAACTCAAGAAAAATTAATTTTTAGGAAAGGAATTTCACTTCTTGTAATAGTATAAGCTTTGTCATTTTTGAATATATATTTTTTCAGGGTGACATCTTGCAGGGTACCCCATCTTTAACATGAACGCTCACAAAGTCTCTTTGTTGAATTGTTATGGTTTGACGTAACATCTCAACCGGAATATCCGCAATTGCTTCATGGATCATTGCCTTCAAACGAAATGAAGGCAAGGATCCAAGAAGCAATTACAGAAATGCTCGTGACTTTTATATTTTTTCATTGTTTGTGGTTAATTCGAATGGAGATATTTATTACAAGAATGCTCTTGTGTGAGTTAGAATTAGTTATGGGTTATGGTACGTCATACCATGAACAATCAATCAATTAATCAAATCATTTATTTATCCTTGAAAACAAAATACAGCAAACTTAAAAAGTACAATGAAAATGAAAAATATAGATATAATATAAATAGCTATGAATAAACGTTAAAGTACATAACAATAGATATAATATATAAATAGTATTAATAACAAGGAAGGTCCCTGCAAAGGCAACAGCCTGAGCGCAGGGGCCGAGTATTATATAATAACAAATAAAATAAGCAGCATTAACCAAAATAATACAAATAAAAGAAAAGAAATATCTTATAACAGTTGAGGAAAAAAAATACTCACGGATAATTACTGAAAATTAATTACTGAATATTGTGTTACCGATTCATTCACTAGTTATATTGTATTGTACACGTTTCAAATAAAAAGATGTTATATAGTTCAAAGTCAGAATTTATTATAATTAATACTACATCTTAAAACATGTTATTGTTATTCTTTATAAACAATACAAAGAAGAGACTTTGTGAGCTTCCACAAAAATGTATACATTCAAAAATTTCTACAACTACCTGAAACGAGATTCACTTTCTAAAGTTAATTTTATTCTCAAACCATCATCCACCTTTTCTTTCTTTCGAGGATTTTGATTTACGTTTAGCGACTCACCATAACATTGAGAGGATTGTAGAATGTGAATGCTAGAAAGGCGTGGCACACAATGGTCATGACAATCGACACAACAGCCAGGTGAACGCACGTTGTACCACCGACTTTGTCAACCATCAGACCGAGTAGGGGCGAGGCGACTGCTGATCGCTGATAAGCTGCTAAAGAATGCCGTTCACCCAAGTTGGCATCCACTGCATTCATTTCATACTTCTTCATGAAGAATACTCTTAAAAAAGTGAGAAGTCAGAAGAAATTGTACTATTTCACCATTTAACAAAATGAACAAGGACATTAAGGAAATCAGAATACTGTATAAGAGAATTAAAAATTAAGTTCCTTACGTACTAAAAAGAAAGAGAAAACTTGAAAGAAATGTATTTACTCTTACCAACAAAAAATGTTCAAGCTTAGTAATTTAGGTTAGAAAAAAATTGCTCATTAGTCTCAAGACTAGATAGCAATCTATCTTTGAAGGAAAAAAAATTCAACAAAAATAAAAAAAGATATTGTAATAAAAGAGAATTAAAATTGAGTGCCACCCCAGAGTGATAATAAGCGGCATCCATCTTATAGAACAAATAATTTCTTTTAAATATTCTGTTCAATTACTTAATCTCGTGGCTGTGTTAGTCGCCGGTGCTTGCGGTGAAAGTGCTTGCCACCACTGCTTGAGTAGTAGTAGTAGTAGCGGCTGCTGGCGCGATCAGGTTAGAGGTTAAGTTACGAATACCCAAGACCCCCGCTCCATTGGATGGGTGACCGACACAAAATAAGGTGAAGTTCAACCTACCCGTAAGGGTATACCCACAGATAAAAAGCCATACAAACATTTTTTACTTAATCTCGCATTGGAAGTGATTCATTTTCAATAAAATGCAATGCAACTTAAGAATGAAAGAATATGTCATTAAAACTTAATATTTCACAATAGTTGTGTTTCTGTAAAATTATTGATCAGAATTCGATTGTGGAAGATTTTTCCAGAATGATGAACAGAAATTCAAAGTGACGGACCTATTTTTAACCTATAAGTTCTCCATATTTACCAAATTATTGGGGAACTTTTGGGATAATTCCTCCTGTTATTTCACAATAGTTGTGTTTCTGTAAAATTATTGATCAGAATTCGATTGTGAAAGATTTTTTCAGAATGATGAACAGAAATTCAAAGTGATGGACCTATTTTTAACCTATAAGTTCTCCATATTTACCAAATTATTGGGGAACTTGGGATAATTCGGCGAGGCGGAACACCCGAGAGGGTCTCTCCGCCAAAAAGCATAAACAAATTATAATAAAAACTCATAAACAAATAATAATAAAAACCAAGAACAAATAATAATAGTTCTGAATTTTTTGATCCATGACGAACTGCGAAGTTAACACTATTGTTTCCACACTAGAATTGACGACATGCAGTAAATTTTACTGTAAAACATAAATGTTACTCACTGACTGTAGCCAAGTTCCTTTGAACTCTTTTTCAACAGTCTAATAATAATACAATGATGTGAGACTTCTCAACATTTACACTTGAGGTGACGTCAGAGGTTTGTGAGGGAGAGGATGTGTGATGTCATTGTGTCCTAGAACCGATGTTTTATCCATTATTATTATAATAAATAAATTTATACTAATCTACCACTTTCCCAGTGCAATGAAGGGAAAATGGCGACATAGTAGTAACACAAATGGCAGCAATTAATCCAGAATACAAACGTGAAGTCTTTTACATCTGTCAAGTGGACAACTTCGTCTGACTTATTTTCGTTGCGCTTCAGGGCTTTTTCGGCTCTTTTATCCATCCACCCGAGAATGATTGCCGAAAGCATAGACATAGCACAGCAGCAGCAAGCTGAAACATGCAATAATTATCTATTTATCAGAAAAACATCATACAACTTGAAAGACAATAACATAATAGGATAGTATAAAAAAGTAGTGTGCTGTAACTCTTTTGTTGTTTGGAATTGAAGAATTTATTGTGATAATAATCTATTGAACGAAATTCCTAATTGATAATGCTATAAAATACTATGAAGACTTCCGCTACTGCGAATATTGACAACAGAATGATAAATATGTTTATTCTTTTTAATTTTTTAACTACACCTTTTCCAGTTGTATTTGAGAAAGTATCAATTGTAATTGAGAATGGTCATTTGTAATTGAGAGAACATCAGTTGTAAATGAGAACGTTCAATTGTATTTGAGAAGATATCACATGTATAGCACGATCCATTTAACTTGTCAGAAATCAGCTGTTTTGGCAATAATTAAACAGTGACATCGATTATTTAATAATCAAAAGACTTTAAAAAAGTCCTTAGGAGGACATTTAAAGTCTTTAAAGACCTTTTTAAAGAAGACCTTCAAATAATAACTTTTAAAGACCTTTTCAATAATCTGCGAGGATTCAGCATTTGTAGCGGTTATATTGTGATTATATGCTCGTCGATCATATGTTTTCTGACAAGTTAAACGGATCCTGCTGTAAATGCCGCAAAAGCGGAAAATCCTCCATCTCAGAATCAGATCGTTGTAAAACGATCATGATTATGTGCCCTTCAAACTGATCGTCGCGTAGTAGTGCAGTCCAATATTCTCAGAAAAGTACCCGCGCTACCCCTCACCACCAGCTCGAATCACGCCAAGCGTCAAGAAATTTTGCCCGCCCATATAGCAGGATTGTTTAAATTGTCAGGAAAACAGCTTTGGATTGATGTGTAAACGCTCGTTTACCGACGTTGAACTCATCTTGGTTTTCTGACGTTAAAATAATGCCCAAGCATACATTACATGCGTCACTATTTTTCGGCTTTAAAACTATATGTATATATTCAGGCAGTATGTCAACTACCCTAGACAACATCATATTCGCGCATTAGTAGACCAGCGCATTCGGAATAATGGCTTGCAAGAATGAGAAAGTGCCTGCATCCCATATAAGGCCTGTTTACACCATCTTAGTTTAAACTAATGTTGGGTTTCACCAACATTGGTCAAATAGAATTAGACCATGTTCAAAAAAAGGCCATGGCACACGGTAAAAAAATGTTGCAACCTACTTTTGCCTTTGCCAGTATTAGTTTTCATCATTTTAAGTTTTAAAGTAGCAACAAAGAGGAGAGAGACTATTTCAATGGTGGTAGAAAAGTTAGCCTTGATGTTGTTTCTCTCAAAATAAGTTTGAGAAATGAGTGAATGTGTTTACGTTTGCTTGTAATCCCATATCAAAATTCAAAAATTTGGCAAAAGTATGGCGGCGGCGGGAAAAATATTATCTCCACTTATTTTTATGGAGTGCTTCACACAAATGGCCATAATGTGACTATATACTCTCCGTAGTGCAACCCAACATTAGAAGAGATAAGAATGAATTATTCCAAGACATAGTACTGAACGTAAATTACCTATGGTTAATACAATTCCCAAGCACTCGTGTCCGTGATAGTATTTATTGACAAATGCGTACAATGGTTCCATGACATAAAAATTAACCGACGATCCAACTCGGGCAAAACTCAGCTGCAGTCCGAACACCATGTTCAGTTCTCTGCCTTTGAACCATAGGACGGCATAGGTGTTTTGAGCAACGGCCAGTGACTCGCCTCCGATTCTGTTGGAATAAAAACAGTGCAAGACATTATACAACAAACAACTAATAAATGAATTCAACTATGAATAAATTAGTCTTAATTCAATACAGCAATAAATAAAAAATGGTAATGAGCTGACGGGTTATATGAATTTTGAAGAATCAACTACTGTACTTTGATGCTGCAATAAAGAAAACAGTAATTGTCAAATAGTACACATTGTGAAGAGCTATTCATAGGTAAACATCATAGATCTTATTGATGAGAATTTTCGCAAATATTTTATTCTTTTGTCAATGTTCGACACAACAAAAATCTTTAGAAGAAATTGATTAATAGCGTTCCTAAGATTTCCAACATAATTATTCCTATTTGTTGTACTAGCAGTGTAAGTTACCGTTGAAAATCCGTTTATCTCTTCATTATTTATATTTAGGACGATATTTTTAAACTCAGAAGATGGTTTGAAATTGAAAATGCATTGAGAACATAGAACATTGCTGGAATGGTTAGCGTACCATAAAGTTGAAATAATTATATCACTAATCGTTTTTGCACTAATCAGCAAAGAGTAAAATTCGCTTCAAGTTCATCGACCTCATTGCTATTATATTTCTGAAAAATCAAAATTTGGAGAGAGAACAAACATTTTATAGTTATTTTGGAACAGTTTTGTACTATTTTCATGTTTAATTTATTGTTTGAAAAGGCGTTCTCAACAAACTAATTCCTGCTAAAATAAGATTCGAAACTGCAAAGCGGACGAATGTGTAATCCTATAAAGGACTCTTGGACAACTAAATTATGATACAAGTAGAAAATACTAGTTGTACCCTGCAGTTGAAACAGAAAAAAACAAGAAATGGAGTTAGAATTTGTCGTTGCAATATTGTCGCCGGTTTTCTGAATAAAAATGGCAAAGTTCCAAGTTATTAGGTAATCTAGTGGCCTTGAAGTTTTTTCATACTACAGAACCCATCAAAACCAGAATTTAAATTTTATTATTCTAGAATTCAGATCCCCAATTCCAATTTATCTCGTTCCGCGCATTACATAGCAACAGCATGATGTGAATTTTTGCCAATAAATTCAGAATTAAAAGCAGAATACATTTATAGATTAAAGATAAGAGTTTGCTGTTTTACGCAATTTCAGAAAGCCTGCCAATGTTGCATAAACCAAAACTATGTAAAAATTGGTCAACTGGCTCTAATTTATGCATATTCATACAACAACTAGCACAGTATTTTAATCGCAAATGGTTTTTAATATTCACTCATTCATCAAATCAGAGAACAATAACACTGTAAAGTGATTACTATATTCGACTAACCAGGTCATTGTACTTTGGTGGACTCTTGATTTGTAAGACTTATAAAACAAAAATAGTTATAAAAAATAGTCACAAAGATTACATAAGAATATAAGGTACTTTCCTGTTAACCAACGCAAATTTATAATATCGAACAATTTTTATCAATTCAAAGATATTTTCAATACATCTATATTTGTAATATTTTTGACTTCTAAGACAAGAATAGTAATAAAGATTGTCATACAAATTGCATGAGAATATAATAACATCTAGCTATATAGATTGACCAGCAGTTCAATAAGATGAAAACTTTGGAAGCAACAAAAATTGCTGTACAGAAAAATGTAAAAATAATATTATTTTTTAATTATAATTACAAATGAATATTATAACTTTTCAAAAAACATACCCGAAGACGAACCGTCCAAAGACCGTTAACCAGAAGTTGTTAATGAAGGCGCCGGTTGCAAAAATCAATTGGCCAATAACAACAAGAGTAGTATAAAATACGGTTCCATACTGGATACCGAATACCCTGTAATTAAAAAAAGTGTAATTATTACAAACATAAATTATCAAGTAATTAATACAACAATGAATAAATATGACAGTTGCTATTATAAAATCAGAATGCATGATTATGTCAAATGAAATTATAAAAATATCGAACTTTCAACATTTATATTGATTTAAGATTTGTTTTAGGCCTATATCACTGTTAAAAATTTGATATTTTTAATCGATAGTTTCGTAGCCCAGATGAGAAACTGCACCCGAAAAAATACAGTAGAATAAAAGCTGGAAGACAGTGGTTCATAATGAAGTAAAAGAATGTAATTGAGATGAAATTTGAATGTAATTGGAAATAAATTGATATAATTACTTGTAATTTCAATTATAGATAATTTGTAATTATTGCTTGGTTTCTTCCACAATTGATGTTTGAGTTCCAACTTCTGAGAGCCTATTTAAATTAAATTTAGGTTACTGTAATTCGTTGGAAGAAAACAGGGAAAATATAATTTTAAGTTTGAAAACTTTCAACAATTCTCAGGAAATATATCGAATTCATATTCAATAATACCGCACTCTTGTGATGAGGAAATATTATCGTGTTAGTATCAAAAGTGATGAACGTAGATAAACCCAATATACTCACAAATTGTTCTGATGAGCGAGAACTGCAAGTGAATAGGATAGTTTCGGTGAAAATATTTGAAACCATCCATGATGTGAATACGAACAGTGGGAATATCAAGAAAATAAAAAATACCAAAGATAGCCAGATAATTGCAATGATTATGCCCATAACTGATCTTTTAAATGCGAGTTATATAAAGTTTTATTCAATAATTTGAATATTGAGAGGACGATAGAGGAAAGTAGGCTACCAATAATGAATGGGAGAATAATGATAGTTGAAATAGGATCCGGGCAACATGAATCAGATGTTTTGAAACAGGTAAAACTTAAGTCGACAGAAATCAAGGTTAGTAGAGACCTAAGGTTGGCCAATCCCCATAAGAGCCCAGCAGTCCAATTTTTCCCGATTAGTCTTGCTATAATGACGTCAATCAGTGCCCGGGTTAACATATGCCCTATATCTATATTCAAGACTTATCAGTATTATCACTTATCTAGTATTCAAATCTTTCCAGATGGTTTTTGGAAAAATGAAAATTTTCAAATTTCTATCTTATAGATGGTCAGATAACAATAATAAATTAAAATAATGCAATAAAAATAATTACTGTGATCAAATATCTACAATAATAATAAGAAATCATTTAATATAATTTATTGTAATATCACGCCTTGCTTGCCAAACAGTAAACTTCAACTATTCAGATTTTCCAGCTGATTTCTGAGAATTTGAAATTATTACAAATCTCTAGCACAACATGGAAAGCCTAGTAAAAGTTGATGCTTATTTTCGATTAATTAATAATTTGTTTCAATTACAGTGAATGAATCCTAATTATAACTACAGTAATTATTTATTTAGTATTTTACAATAAATTGATATTTAACGGAAGGTACAACAGGCTTACGCCGAAAACTGTACCTTTTAAATTTACATTAGCTATGAAACAATCCAAATCTAGGTTATGAGACATTTTCACAAAGAAAACACTAAAGGAATCTCGAATATTTTAAATGGTAGGCCTAATATGAAAGCTCTGAACCAAAAATAGCCAACATATCAGTAATCGAAATTGTTTGTAAATTTTAATTATGATACAATTCATCAAAAAAGAGATAATCAATTACAAGACACAATTATTATTTCTTGTTTTGCTAATCAACTGGGTAACATCTGAATAAGTTTAAAAACACGTTTCATATATTTTGCCCTGCAGAGTGCATTACTAGTGGGCACGCGATGACGTATTTACTCGTCACGGCCGGTCGACCTCAAAAACGACATGATTGGCCTACCTTGTAACTCTACATACCTTGGACAGAAATGACTTTGATAGCGCTACTATTTGTTTTTTTTTTACAAAAAATATCACATCAATTGACAGAAAATTTGTTGTTTGTCTACTTTTGCACTTATTTGATAAATGTCATATATTGATCGTTTGCAAAATTCTCTGTTCTGACTTACAGACATGTAGCTAATTTTCATTCAAGATGAATTTCTACAAAGTACCCCAAAACATAGCCTAGTCGATAAAGGGGAAAAATAGTCTTTTGTGAATTAGTGAAAACTGATTTATTTATAGATGATAGTTGATTATATACGGAATGTTTTCTGAAAAGTTCCTGCCCCGTATTTTTTTGGAGAATCATCTTGATTCAGGACAGGACTCATCGGGGTACTATCATGATGATTGATTAATTTATTAATAAGGAATAATAGGTTTGGATCAATAAATATAATTATAAACAGTTTTTGGTTTCTTTATGGTTTAAGCATGGCGTATGCTTTCTCTATGGTATAAGCGAGCAGTTCATCGATCAAAGATTGCTAATATAGCCCCTATCTAGAACTACATTTGACAAAAGCCAGTTACGCTATCTAATCAATCCATGTCTGGTTTAGTTTGAAACGGATCAACGCCTATCTAAACTAAATGGATTGACAAATAACAATAATGTCACGAGATATAGCACAGCAAAATTGTTCAAACATCAAGGGTCAAGAGTTTATTTGATAGGAGTCCATTGAATTCCAATTCTTCTACCATAACAAAGATATCGGCTACAGAATAAAAGCATGATTAGCTATTTTTTCATTGTGCTGAAATTGTAGATTTCTGTTTCATGCCAATCCCATATATCCTTTAATTAAGGTAATTTCTAGAATATTCAGACATTTTAGTCTTCAATCAATGAATCAAACAATATGAACTAGGCTGAAGACACTATACTGCATAGTCTATCTATACAGTGAAAGAATATTATAGTCAGTGGTATGAAACTATTGGGAGCTCCTCATCAAAATCATATAGGCCTACTGCACATAAATTCATCACATTTACATAATTATTGTATTTTCTTTCAAAGTGAGACTCTCTAGAGGAGGGAATTACTATATAGAGCCAAGCAAAATTTCTAGTTTAAATTCTATAAAAAATCAGTTCAAATCACCTCGATGTGCGCTGTTTCATTTAGTTTCATGTTTATATTTAGCGTGTTGCCATGCCATCGCCACTCCACCTCAGTGGGGGCTTGGACTAAAATGTTTTCAATTTTATGCTAAAGCAAAAACATTTAATTACGAATATATCTGTCAGAAAATAAGTATACACAAGGCAAATTAGACCAAAAAGAGGGTTTGCCACCAAAAGAGGGTTTGCTCCAAAAAAATTGAGTAAAGCTGGAAATAATCTTTATTCACTTTGGGGATCCCCAAAAAAATTATTATCAGTTTTCAACGATTTCTGAGTACAGCCAGAGACAATCCCCTTTATTTGGTTAGTCTGTATAGCGTGATACAGAGTGCGAAAAACCGAAAATTTTGGTCTGTTTAGCCTAGTTCATTTTTGTCAAAACAAAGCGTCGAACAAAGAAATCACTCATAACTTTTTTCTAGTAAATAAAATCCCATAGAGATTAGTGTTTAGCCCATTTCTATTTCTTTCTAAAAAAAACCTGTTTTGAAAAATTGTAAATTGTACTCATCAAACATAGAGGAAGGTACTAATTGCCAATACAGTGTCTTGGAAATTTTATCTACTTGAAAAAAGTGATGAGTGATTTCTTTGTCCGAAGCATTGTTTTGATAAATATTGCAGTAGAATATAGAGAAGGAACAGAAATTTCTCGGCATTTCGGGCACCTTGCGTTGGGCTGTAAGTTACTGTACTCAGAAACCGTCACAAACTCATATTAGTCTATTTTTTATGTACAAAGAGGATTAAGGTAATTTACAGCTTTACTCTATTTTATTGGAAGCAAAAGTCTATTTTCCGGGCTAATAAGCCAATACAGAATTGAGATTACTATTGGATATTCCAATCCAATAGCTTGGGTTTGTTCCATATTTCATGCAAACTATAATATTTGAACATCAACTCATAAAATAGGAAATGGTTGAAAATTTCATTACCTGTCTAGGAGAAATCCTCCAATAAAGCATAATACAATGTTTGGCCACGAATACCATGAATACAGATATACAAACTGAGTCGTGCTCAGAGTCATGTCATCTATAAACGCATCTTGTAAGGCCGCTGGATTGTCATAACAGAAATAAGATCCTGGAATAACATTAAAATGAGTCAAAATAACTTACAACAATAATCTTATTAGAATAAGTTAATCTTCTACAGTAATTTTATATGAAGAGGTTAAGATAGTGTATTTAAGCTAGTTGGAAATGAAATTATATTATTTATTTACGAGTTATTTATGAAATTATCTATTATTTACGATTTTACCCCAGCAGCGCAAAGCACCACTTGCTTGATCAATGCTGTATCGTTTAGGAATACAGTATCATTTGCAACAGACTTGTATCAGTGTGAGTTTCCTCTAGATTTCACATCAAATCTAGCAGTGGTGAAAGCCACTATATTATTAAATTTAATATAATAGATTCTAAAAAGTACACAACAAAAATACATAATAGCTTTAAAGAAGGTTCCTCACATGGGCGAATGTATGTGGGGAAGTTCATAGATTTGTATTATTTATAATAAATTTTGGTTCAATATTACTCAACCCCTGAAGCATTACTCATTTCTCATAAGGGTAGAATGAATATAATTGTAGTTAAAACTCAATATTAGTGAATTGACATAGGCTTACTATGAGCTCTATTATTATTATTTATTTATTTTCATCGTATTTAGGATGGCAACAAATCCCACTGAAAATCTTGAAACTATTTCGGGATCAATTTGCTCTCTGGCTTACATAGTCAAGAATCGGCCAAGGAATGGAAAAATATAAGGCTGAAGACTAGTTTTTCGCGGGTGATGCCCATATGAGCTCTAGGCTCGTGGGTGATGAAAATGGGTGATGATGGCGACTGCTTTTTTGAGGCAGGCAGGACTTAACGTCTTCTCCCAAAGAGGAGAACAATAATTTTCAAACACTCCAGGCCAATGTGTCTTTGTATCTTATAATTGAAAGAAGGGGACCTCTTTCGACTTATCAAATGAAAAAGAATTCCCTCTTCTAAAAGCATCACTCAATGTAGCACTCGTTATATTGATCTTCATTATTAAGGCTTTTATTGAATTAGTTCAGAGGTTCCCCAACATCATAAGGATAGGGGTCCATTACGATGTAACAATATGCTACATTAGCCATCTAACAATAGATTAGACTACAAGTGCTACATTCATATAAGATAATTTAATTTATTGTTCAAAAAACAAAACAAAAATTCCGCGTGAGCGCTGGGGTCAATTTTCTTATCCCCACCACCTACGTGTACACAGCAAATACAATCACTATCATTTTTGTCTTCTATGAAGTGAAGTTATATGTGATTCACACAAGAAATAATTTCGATAAAATCATTTTGTCTTGTCATGTTGGAGGAATAATTATTTAAATTGATGTGCCCTATTTTCCATTAGGTATTCATTTCAACTCTGACACGTTATTAGGAGAGCCAAGAATATTTTCTCAATCTGGCTAATTACAGTAACTTATCCATTATCACTTCAGTTCAAACGCCCAACCTAATCAGCAATACTGAATATTCTTATCTGTTTTCTATTCGTTTCATAAAGAATTTGACAAAAAAAAATTCTAAAGCTGTTTATTGCTTTTTAATAAAAAATAAAACGATTTGTTGAAATTTTGTTAGTCCTCCTTTCATAATATTTATTTTTAATATCAATTTTCTGAAAAATTTCTTTCAGCAATATTGAGTTCATTTATTAATTGATTTAGTAGTGAAATGAGTAGCCTATTATTCCTAGCCATCCTTAGCTTAAACCTCAAGTCCTGGATAGAGCTTTATATAAATTTTATTCCGCGTTTACAAATTGCCTTCTAGCCATATTAGCTTAAACCTCAAGTCCTGGATAGAGCTTTATATAAATTTTATTCCGCGTTTACAAATTGCCTTCGGCATAATTACCGTATGTCAGTTGACTTATTTACTGTATAAAAATTTGTAAACAATTTAAAAGAACTGATTCTAAGCCATTTATAATAGCTTTTTATAAATTAAGCACTGGAAACCTTATATTGACACAAGCCAATGGCAACGCGCAAACGCAGCATAATGTAGAGTTTGGGCAAACTTGAAATAAATATTTTATCTTTAATCATTTTAATGATAATTCTATCACACAGCGCACTTATAGTTGGCTTTTTTCTATAATGATTCTAACATGAATCAATCATGTAACTTATTCAAGTTATTTTATATTTTATAAATGAAAAAATGTAGGCTAATAATCTCCAAGAATAAAAAAGAAATAATACATGGACATGTATTCCTTATTTTATACATGGACATTCATGGTAAGGTACTAGGCAAGTAAGACATCATAGGCTACTTATAATTAAAGCTAATAGTAGGTCTTGCAATTTGTCATTCAGATAGCATCAAGCTTATGTAAGAATAGCCCGCATGATTAAATTATTCTTCTGGTAGGAAGGTAATAAAAACGAAGGCCTAGACCCTACATTTACTTATCAGAAAAACTAATTTCCAAGATATAATTTTTGTCAAGTTGAATGGTATGGGAGAAACAATTCAAACTTCTACAAAACAATTAATCAGAAATAAGTATTTAATAAGCTGAATAAAGTACTTACCAAATCCAATCAGGCACATAAGAATCAACGCGATAAACCTATGTCCTCCCCTAGTTGGATCGGTGAAAGTATCTGCACATCCGACTGTAATTTCATCGTTTTCTTCGTCTTCTATAGCTTCATTAGAAAGGGTTCTATTCAAAACTTCTGTACTCCCCATTTTGAAACAATGATAAAATTGGGCTATCTACGTAGTGTAGCTGTAGCCAAAATATTATCTTCGAACTGATTACACAAACTGCGAGCTTCAACAACAATAATTTCTATAGCACCAATGTAATCAACATTCAGTTTTTAGAAGAACAATAGTACAAGTTGAATTAAATGCATTTGGTTTTTGAATACAGACACACTTACAACCTTTTAGAACACATCACAAATACTTTTATTGTACCACACAATACTTGAAGCCTGGAACGTCACAAAAACATTCATATAAGATATTGTTTGCACTTCGCAGTAAATAACAAAACAACAACAGCACTATTCAACTTTTTTCATCTTCTGTTTTGACAAAGTGACGAGAGGACGAAAAAACAAGAATATGTATCACAAATTAACAAGAGTTTGTCGCAGATCTCATAATACAATACACAAATAACAAAAAATATTATTACCAAACATAATGTTAAAATGTAATTGACATTTTTAGCTCAAATACCAACTTTAAAGAATACAGCAGATAGCAAGCAGAACGCTTCTGCTGAACTTACCACCTGGCATCTGCCCGCCAGCTGGTTTGGTTTCTGGTTTTGAGAGTTCAGTGCCACCTAGAGCAATATTCTGACTGGAATAGTAGCACAAAGTGATGCCGACAAAATGGATCTACTCTATAACACTGTGAACGACAGAATGAGTCAATTCATGGGGGATGACACATGAAGCCAAACAACAATAATTGATATTGTGTGAATATTAAATTTTACCTACTATTTCTATTTGAATGTTCGCTGTTCGGAATCAATCCTCAATTATTTATGTGTATTGAAATCGTTCACTTTACATTATTAGTTATTCTTTTCTTTAATACTGTCAATTTATTTTATGCCGACAATTATAATACAAACCTTTTCAAGTTATACCAGTACTGCTATTTAGCTGGTGAGACTTGATAGCTTGATAGCGGACAGCTATTATTTGTAAACAAAGATAGAAATGGACCAATCAAGCGGGCTGGTGATGCGCAAACAAAAATGTCGTCGTCGTTGTAGTTGTCGTCAATGTAAATTCACATTGACGACATACACGACCAAATTTTATTTCTGCGTGCGTCACCAGCCCGCGCCTGACTGATTAGAACATCTGACCAGCCGAATTTCTAGGTTAGTGACTAGATGCTTTGAATGTTCGTTGTTCGAATCAATTGTCAATTGATATTAATAATATTAGTACGACAATTTATATAATAATCAGTAAATAAAATTATAATACAAACCTTTTCAAGTCATACCGGTACTGCAATTTTGAGACTTGAGAGCTGCATCATTTGTAAACAAAGATAGACATGGACCAATCAGAGCATTGGCTGGTGACGCACGCGCAGAACGAAATGAGAATGTCGTTGTCGTTGTAGTTGTCGTCATTGACCTAAGAATTGACTTATAATAATGTGACCCACCCAAGGGTGCAACGGAAGATGCGGTCTGAAAAATTGGTCCTGTTTTTTTTTACCTACATTGTCGTCGACTCTTCCTGTCGCGGTTCTATGTAAACCAAAATACTTCACCGTGCTGAATAATTTAGGAATATAGTGAATAATAAGATGTTGAAAATAGAGGATAATTAATTTTTTACAGGGCTTTTTGAAAAAACAATGAGTTGACTTTTGCCTCTCTTTTGACAGTCTCATCTATGATTACTGACAACAAAATAAACACCTGATTAGTTTAGCAGCAGAGCACAGACCGCAGGTCAGCAGAACCTATTAGCTAGAGATGGCCGACAACGAAGAGGTAATATCACGTCACGTGGAATTAAATAATTATTTTTTTTATTATATTTTAACATATTTATTAATTGTTTTCTCTATTTTTCAGCTTTCTAAAGCCTTAAAGGATCTGCCGTTAAGAGTTCAGACGTCAAGCAGAAAGAATAGAAATGAAATACTGTCGAATGTGGCATCGGTTTTGAGCCATCCAGGTTAGTATTTAAATATCGTACGTTTTCAATAATTACTTTGTATTCCATCACAATTATTGTGATAAATGGATCGGGTTTTGAGGATTAGTGCTCGAAATACTTCACCTCTTATTTTGAATATTAATTTTGATCTCTCCACAATAACATAAACAAACTTTTCAGTCGGCGTTAGTCTATGAGTCACCTATGCACAATAATTGACAGAATTCAATTTAAATATCAACATAGGTAATAGGCAGTTTTGAAAGCAGAAATATTGTAATGCTTAATTTTCTTTTTATCAATTGTATATTTATATTCCCATTCCAATAATATTGGATGCTTTTAACGCTTGACTGCAGTCTGTAATTTGTTAGGCTATCTGTAATGTAACTAACCTGGTTGATAGCATATCACAGAAAGTTTCTTGTTTCGAGCTGTCTTCAAACAATACAACTTATTGCGGCTTAGGTGGCCCACTATGTCGCCTGCCATTTCAGAAGTTTCTCATTATTACCGGTAGCCTACTTTTACTTATTTTTCAAAACCAATTAGCAGATATTTATTTTCTTGCAACTAATTAATTTAGGCTACTATTTTTGTGTCAGGTATTACGGAAAATTTGATAAAAGGAATATGCAAAACTCTGCAGTTGACTTTGCCTCGCTACTGCGATGGAAAGTCGAGGTCGTACGTGAAAAATACTATTTCCGCCATGATTGAGACACATCCAGATTGGACCATGAAGTACCTTACAGCAGTTCTTACCGACTCAGCAAACCAAAATTTAGCTCTCGTCTCGACGTGAGTATTGAAATAAATTTATCGAAAAAATTGGATTAATACATTGTAACTTTTAATGTGCGTACAGACTTGCGAACCACGAACATAGCGCTCCGCTCATGCGCACCGTACTAACTTGGTGAAATCATGTTCGTGGGAGGAGCATGCGCCGTTAAAGATGGAAAATATATTTTGTTTATCTTTCAATTGCTTCAAATGTCTTATACCCAAAGGATCAATAATTTTTTTATTAGTTGATGCCAACATGCGTGGGTAATTGAAGGGGTGATGATGAGTGCTTTTTAGGCAGACGGTACCGTCAGTTTAATGTCTCCTCTGAAAAACGGGAGTGGCCCGAGGGAACCAAAAGAGGACTCCTCGGACACAGGATCGAAGAAGTAAAGTAAAGAACTCTATGTCTATCAGTCAAGCAATACCAGACTTCGGCTACCGGCCATAATTGACTCATGTATAAAAATGATTCATGTATAATAATTATTAATTACATGTACATGTATAATAATAATAGACTCATGTATAATTCTCAGTGAAGTTAACATACTTAAATTTTATTTTCAAACTTTTCTCTCTTGTAAAAGTTGATTTGAGAGGCTACCAAACTATGCGTATGCATATGATTACGCGTATGTATTAATCATAGGGAGCAATTTTCCGGTTGTTTGGATTTTATCCTATTCTTGGAACTAGACTGAAATCTCTAAAGATGCTTCAAATTTGAAATGATTTTTCAAAATGTTTAAATTGTTTCAGATGGATTAAAAAACAGAACATAATTGAGTTGTGGAGCGTTTCTAGTTTATCAATATTCCGAAATTATGTAGCCAATAATAATGTAAAATTGTAGTTTCAAAATGTTCCTATTTAGCCTAGAGACGATTCTTTATAATAATCATTCAACATACTTCTATAATTCAATATACATAATTGTTGAGTTAAATATTCTTATTACCTGTATGCAATTCATAATCTGTAACATTGAGTTGTAAAACAATTTGCAAATCTCACCCATTCTAGATTTTTGACTTTTTCTACAATTCGTGGCTAGAGCTAAGGCAAGATTACTAGACAACAGGTTAAGCCATCGTTGGTATAAGAAGCAAAGTGGAGGGGGAACGACAGCGTGACGTCACTTGAATCACAAAATCTGGACAGTAACTTGACTTCGTATACCGTTCACTCAACTCTGCTTTGAATAAATCGTCGTTTAACCCTCTTAGAATTGAGTTAGAATTTTCAAATTCACAGTACTTGAAGCGAATGAATCACTGATTCTAATGGTGTAATTAAATATACCGATTTCAAGTATATTCAACTTATATGAGAAGAAAAAGTAAACAGATTTTTACACATCTGAAAACGTGACATGAAAAAGTTAGTAAGCGAGGAATTTTTACATTTCTATGGTAGGCAAGTTTTGTAAGCGGGAAAGTTATAGATAAAAAGATGAATTTAATTTTTCATTTGAACATTTTTTCTCTACGACCAGCCGTTCTCCTGATATTGTCGGCGGAACGTAGGCGAAACAACCAAAAGCAAACCATCGATTTCCCACAATACACGGTCATTATTTACTCGAAGTAGCCTAATCATATACTCACAAAGAACAAAGAAGTAAGCACTGATGATTAATCATAATATGAATGATTGAATAATGATTTCATGATCAATTAATCCACAGTGAATTAAGTCTAAAAATACAATTATTATTAAACTACTTTAATAATAAGATGGTATATTAACTTACAATAGGAAGGCAGCATGCGTCAGTTGATTCACTTCAATTTTTAATTTAAATTTTAGAGAGGAATTATTCCACTCTAATAACTTGTAAAATTATATTTGACTTCTATTTCGATCACTGGTACTCGATTTCGGTAGCACAAAAGATAGTAGCATGATATCTACACCTACGTGAAATAATAATGTGTTCATCATTTACATATTTACATCTGAAAAAAGTCTTCATAATTATATTTAAAGCTTTTATGAATGTGAAAACTGAATTTTTTCCTCTTGTTTCTTCGTTCTTCACTTTCCATTCTCTATTTCTCATTCATATAATTGAGTCTAATAACTGTTCTCGTACGAGCGAATTTCTTTAAAATTCTGTCATTCACTTGGGGAAATGTTTTCTTTAGAATTTTCAAATAGCTTTCAATCACCCTATAGTTGTTTGAAACTGTATCCCCATGAATCCTCATGAATATGTCTTTTTGGTAAAGTTCTTACAGTTCTGAACAGCACAGCCAGGCATCGCGATAAAAATATTAAGTTATCACTGGATTGGATCAAGAACTAACCAATTATTAAACGTTCAATACGGTAAAGTTTGATTTTCCATTACCACACTATTTACATTTATTTACCATATATTTATTTACATTTATTTACAACACTATATTAACAGACACTGCCTAAACACTACAGTACTCAACAGTAAACACCTATGTATAAATACGCTTCTACAGTACGGTAATATAAATTATGATAAACCGATCTCGATAAACACTGCCTAAACACTACACTACTCAACAGTAAACACCAAGGTATGAATAAGCTTTTCTAGTAATATAATACCGATAAACCGATCTCGATAAAGCCGATGAATTGCAATTATAACTGATGAATAGCAATCATAATTTGCACTGAGCACGTGTTAGACTGGGTATTTGGACTGAAGTTGTGATTCAAAGCGTACGTCATCGATGCAGTCCCCCCACTCAAACGGCTTGTGGACAGAAATAGCATAAGCGATGGCTCAACCTGTTGTCTAGTAATCTTGGAGCTAAGGTGTATCATTCTAAACTCGCCAGAGATTGTTCTTTTATAGATTTGCTTTGTATTTGTTGCAGTAATAATGATAAAGATGAAGCTTAATTGGAATCTTCAACAGCATAAAAACTTGAATGTTCGTCAATAGTCCAATAAAAGGCTGCATATATTAATTTATAGAGTTCAAAAAATGTACAAT